>SMDT01002812.1:0-375027 GCA_005392925.1 Aquilaria sinensis | reverse complement strand
GAGAGAGAGAGAGAGAATAACATGTTTGACCTTTTGCTATAAACTTTGGAGCTTTAGTTAGCATTTTGTTTGCTTTTTCCCATTAAGTGAGTTTTGAAGATAACTTTAGAGTTACCCATTCTAATATATAAGATCATATACAGTCTTACTTATTAGGAAAAAAGCTCAAGTATTAAGGACAATAACAATAAAAAAAATAAACTTAAAGGTACCCATTTGCTGGTGTAGCTAGTGAGCGGGGGGGGGGGGGGACATTTGTCCTAGCGCCGGCCAGCAGGTCTAACCCTTCCCCTTCCCACTACTAAAAAATGGGGCAATTTTCCAACGGCTATTTCCAAACCGGGCCCTCACGTTGAAAATTGTTTCCCAGTTTCCAATCGAAAGCCGGTTGGAAAAGCCGTTGGGGACCCAGCCGTTGGAAAACAACAGCGTTGGAAGTTTGTATTCTTCAACACGCCTTGATGAGAGCAGTTGGAAATTCCAACGGTCAGTTGTTGGAGAATAAGCCATTGGAAATTTCCAATGGCTATAATTAATTTTTTTTTCTTGTTCCAACGGCTTAGGCAGTTGGAGAGATTTCCAACTACTTTCCAACTTCCTACGCCGTTGGAAACTTTGTAGAAGAAAATAAAAAAAATATATAATTTATAAATTACTAAATTATATTTTATATTTTATAATATGACTAAAAAATTTAAAATAATTATATCTTATACTAATGTAACAAAATAACAAAATATTCAAAGGCAGGAGATCAAAAAATGGCAAATTTCAAAAATATGAAAATTACAAAAATTACATAAGTAACGAAAAATCAGAAAAATCATTCACAAATATCACATAAAAAAAAAAAAAATACAAGAAAAGCAAAGAATAGTAATCAGATCCAAATCTGGAGGAGCACCAGTGGATCTGGCACAACGGAGAGCAAGATCGAGCAGAGAGAGCGACGGAGCGTGGGCGAATCTAGTGCGTGCGAGCGCGACGGATCACCAGTGGATCTGGCGCGAGGTGAGCCAAGGTAGCCGCCCGGCGACGGAGAGGGACGGAGAGCGAAAGCGAGCAGAGAGAGCGAGCGACGGAGCAGAGAGAGTGAGCGACAAAGTAGAGAGCGCAACGGATCAGTAGAGAGAGCCTAGGCGGTCGGTCGGCGGTGGAGTGGGAGAGCAAGCAGAGAGAGAGAGCGAGAGCGAGGAGGCGAGGAAACGGTTCGGTGAGGGATGAGATAGATGAGGGAGAGACATGTAAGCGGCAGAGGCAGTGGAAGAGACTGTGGATTGACTAGGGCTAGGTTAAGTTAATATGTATATATAGGGGTTATGTGGGCTGGGATATAATATATATGTGTTAAGTTATATTATAGTAGAAAATATATGTTACATACATTATATATATTAAATATTATAATATGTTTATATACATTAATATATATGTTACATATAGTATATGTATATGAAAACAACACTGTACTATATGTTATATATTGATAGGATTTAATATATGTTACATATATTAATAATATAATAATATATACATTCATATATATGATACATTAAAACATAGGTGATACACATTACATAATAATTAAATAATAATAATAATAATAATAATAAATAATAATAATAATAATAATAATAATAATAATGTATGTAATAACATTTATTCATATATCATATGCTATGTATTAATGTTATTTATAATATGAGTTTGGGAAAAATATGATAATAATATGATATATATATGTACAAAAATATACTAAAGTTATAAAAATATCATAATACTATGTATATAGATATATATTACGTATTAATGTATATATAATATGATATGTATATATATATATATATATATAAAAATATATATATAATATATAAATATATATAATATATGTGGTAAGATATATATAAAAATATTAATATCAATGTATTAAATATGGTACATATATATAACATAATCATTATCAATGCAATATATTGGGACAAAAAAATACACATTTTATATAGTGTTTTTGATTTTTCAAAAACTGCCCTAGGCAGTTGAAAAAAAATAAAAACATTTTAACTTACATATTTTCCAACGGCCTAGGCAATTTGAAAAATAAAAAAATTTTCCAAAAACATTTTCCTTAAAAAAACACGGCCTAGGCAGTTGGAAAAATAAAAAAAGTTTCCAACGGCCTAGTTTCAATTGAAAAAAAAAAATATTGAAATGGAACACAGTTGGAAAAATACTGAGAAATTTTAACTTTCACATATTTTTCCAACGGTTTAGGCCATTGGAAAAGGTGCCCATTGGAAAAAAAAAATTCAACACTTCCAACGGCTAAGCAGTTGGAGAATTTTTTTTACAAGGATCAATTTTTTTCCGACAGTTTTCCAACAGCTTCCAACGTTGGAAAAAAAATTTACCAACGGCTTGGAAAATTTGGAAATTCCAATGCAGCCAAAAAAAAAAAATTGCCGTTGGTTTTAAAAAAGAGTTTTTTTTTAGTAGTGTTCCCAATTGGTTACAAAAATGTTATTAGTTTGAGTCAGTTACTTTTGAGGTCTAGAATAAGGTAAACATTTTCTTTCTTAAATGATACTTTCACCTTCATATTGTTTGTTTCATTTCAGTTTTTTTACTTAAATTTATTTTTATCATTATTTAGAAAAAAAAAAAAAACTCACAAGAATCATAATTTTAAATATATTTTTTTATTTTCTTATCAAATATAATAAAATAAATAAAAAAAATTGGGTTAATTACAATTTGCCCATAGGTAAAAAAAAAAAATATACTTTGCCCCTCATATTTTTAGAAATATACACTTTACCTTATTTTTTTAATATATAGTCCGATAACAAACTTCTAAAATTTTATATTTAAACTACATTATGATAGCTATTTTTTTTGGTAATTTTTAATTTTGAATGATATTTTTTTATAGTTAATAGATAATTTAAATTATCAATTTTTATTTTTGTAATTGGAAAATAATATTTTTATTTTTTTCAATTAATTGTGTGTGTGGGTGTGTATAAAATATAAATTGAAATTATTTGAAAATGAGTGCCGTATAGTCTAAAGTAAGATTTTAGAAATTTGTTTTGTTGTTTTTTTTGGATTGTATTAAAAAAGAAAGAGGCAAAATATATATTTTTAAAATAGAAACGACATAAATATAATTTAACACTAATATTTTTTAGAGGATAAATTGTAATTATCTCACATAAATTTGTTTTAAGTCAAAGTTAAGTCAAAAAACTAAAATGTGACAAAAAAAAACAATATGAGGCAAAAGGAGTATAAGATATATCCTTCAAAACTCTATGCATTTGTATACCTAATCCTGAGTACCCAAAAGAAAATAATAATAATAATAATATAGATTTGGGATCAAATCAAACGATCGTAGGCCAAACGGTTTTCCGTTTGTTTCCGTAACACCATATCACGTTGCTCGGGCTCGGGAGGAGGAGGAAGCAATAAGTCTACCCATCACCGACTCCAAGAAGAGAGCCACACCCACACACTTCAAAAGCCAAAACCCTAATGTCAGCTGTACCAACCAATTCCAAAGAAACCGAAAGAGTAATAACCTAAAAATTCCCACGTCCACTGAGGAATCTGACCGAAACAGCTGTGATTAGGTGAAGCGTATGTGTCAAGCGATCTGTACGGTGTTTTGATTTTGTTTTTGCAGTTTAACATGATCTTGACGTTTGAATTCGGTTTCCCGCCGTCAATTGTTTTCGGGGGTCATTTTCTATGCACGCACCTAGCTAGGTCTTGGTGTTTGCTTAATTACAATTTATGTACGGTAGCAGCCATTACTAGGTATCCATGCCACCCGAAACATAATTTGCCATTTCTTGATGCATTCTTTGCCCTGTCACAACAAGATTATATTCTTTGCCAAATGTAAGTTGCGTCCCCCAAAATTCTTCTCGTATGAGCAATTACTATTTAGTATTTTTACTCATATTTGGTCAAATGATCTTATTCATTTTGTTATGTATCCTGAAATTGCAGTTAGTAATTTCCTCAAAATTAGTTGTGGGACTTCTATATAAGGATTTTCTTCCCTAAAATCTTTCTGATTCCGATTTCACTTGGCCAAATACATGCTGCTCGAACTGTGGCCCTCTCACCTGAAGTGACATGCATGCAACCCACCTAAGTGCAATAGCACTAGTAAAAACTAGTTAGTTAGAAATAGGCAACTTGGTGATAGCCTAAAATTGTCACTAAATAGTCATCACAACTAATGCCTAAAAATTTTAGTCAAACTATTGCTAAATTTCTACCACGGTTTGCTATCTCTAATCATCTTGAATATTGATGATAAACCCTCGCTAAAAGCAGCAACGCCCACACCATTGCAAAAATGGACTACCAGCTTGGCCCTAAAATTAGACTTTTCTAATGACACCCATACTTGTCGCTACGTGGCCAATCAAGCAACGGCCTTGTTATTGCTTAGTATTGGTCAACATCTAACAACGGCCTAGTCGTTACTAAAACTAGCTTAGACCTATGTTGTATTGGCAACTAGTGATGACATGGTTATCGCTAAGGCTAATGACAGCTTAGCGTATCACAATGTTAGGCAAGCAACTAGTGACAGACTAGGTCGCCACTGGTTAAGGACTAGCTGCTATCAAGTAACTAAGCCCAACATGGCAACATGCAAGCTTGTTGCTAGTTTTTGGCTAGCTTTAAGTCGTCGCTAGATGTTTGCCCAATACTAAACAACGAGGCCATTGCTAAAAGCCCATCCTACTCCATTTAAATTGGCATGCCCCCATTTCATGACCTTCATTTCGCACCCAAAACCTCCAAAAAAACAAAACCACCCTTGCCTGCAAACTCCAAGCACCAAATCCTTACATCCTAACCTCCACATTCCATCAAATTTCATCTTCCTATGTAGAAAATGGCATAAATCCACTCTCCAAGGTAATAGTAATGTTCAATTTCCCTTGTTTTCACCCGAAATTTAAGTTTCTAGTATATTGGAATTGTTTCATTTTTGTGGGTTTTTAGCTCAAAGTAGCTTGCTTTCTTCTTATATGTGTCAGTGTTTAGATGGTGCTTGAGGTGACCGGAACGATGAGGGGGCATTTTTTAGGTAATTTTTTTTTCTTGCACATTCTCATTAATTTTTTTTTATTTTCTGTGAAAATTGCAAATAAAGCTTGAATGGCGCATGATTTGTGGCTGTTTTCGATATTAGAATAGTCTTCATTAGGATTGGAAGGATTTGGATGAACATCTTGGGAGTGGGCATGTCCAATTGATAGAGATTTTCAAATTATTTTTCATATTTTCAGATTATTAATTTTTTGCAAAATTAAAAATATAAAGAGTTTAAATTTCAACTTGGATTGGCTGTTACCATAACATACATAATAATTCTAAGGGTTTGGATTAATTATTTTGGAATAGGTACGTGCAATTGATAGAATTTTATTTTTATTCATATTTTCATAATATTATTATTATTTTATGGGGAAAAAATTAATCACGTTACATTTGAAGTTGGTTTGGGTCTTAACCATAACCTATATTATGATTCTTAGGGTTTGGTTAATTTTTTAATGGTCTTGTCAAATTGATAGAATTAATATTTTGTTTCCATACTTTATGATATTTATTCATATTTTTGCGATAATTAAAAAATTTATTAGTTAGTATTTGAAGTTGTTTTGGCTATTACCATAATCTCCTTAACGATTGAAATAGGTTGCATGATTTTTTTTTTTTTGGAATGGGTATGTCCAATCGATGGGAATTTAATATTTCTCCCATATTCTTTGATTTTAAATATTTTCTGGCAGAAAATTGATAAAAATATTTTTTTCCACATTAGTTAGTATTTGAAGAGTCCACGCCAGCACTGACTACCCCAGAGTAGGTACACACTACTTTGGACTATGAGTAGTTTGTCAACGTACGAGTTGTTTTCCTTACTTCGGACCATCAATAGTTGTACTTATGTGTTACATAACTTTCTGGACAAAGAAGTTCTAACTATGCTTTGTTTTAGTTGGTGTTTACACGGATGGATGTTTAAATGTATTCAGCTTTTTATGATGTACTCATTAGATGTTAATTTATCAACACTAAGAATCTAGTATAAATTTGTGGATATATCAATTTACTCTTGTTAGATTGTTGGTAATGCACATCAATTTTTTAAGGATCTATAGATATATGGACGATTAAAGTGAGGAAGGAGGAAAAAATTTAGACTAATGACACCGTTTCTAAAGCTTTAATAATTAGAGATGACCAGCCTTATCTGTATTGTCAGTAATATGTCAGTGTCAGATAAGGTATGATTGCATATGTTGTAATAATTGATTGTCACAACTTAGTAATAACAATCGTAGCTACATAATTAGCATCAAATAATTTGGTGACTGAAATTATCGTCATTACTTAGCTCTAGTAACTGCTAACCATGGCTAAAGACCATTGCTAAATGCTGGCCTGCTAGCTTTTTAATAGGGTGTTGGCTCTTCAAAGGGCCATTATTTGGTCAAAACAATATTGAGATATATTGGTACACTATTTATTTTTTCCGTCACGTGCTGTAAAGAACTTTAAGTTTATTTTCCCCACGATGATGAATGCTATCTAATCTGTCAATTACCAACATCCAACGATTACCATAGTCCTTGTGGCACACCATATGCCTTGCATTTTCTAGAATGTCTTAGATGCCAGGTGAGTATATATATACGTACTATAAGTTTCATGATATCTCACGTCGCTGTTGTTTAAAAGCTTTATTTTCAATAGATGATAAGACAAATAAATCTAATAACTTCTTTAATTGTACTTACTTATCTCTCGAGACTGTACTCCTTAACGTAGTTATTAGGTTGTTCTACTTGAGTTCATTCTTATATTAATTACCAGAATTGTGAAGAGGGATTTTTGGCCACTTGATAAGTGTTCAAGGTCAGACAACAGCCACAACAGGTGAGAGTACTTCCTTTAGCACACACACAATGTAGGTCATGACCTGGAAAGCACTGAAAAAAATTAAAAATTATTACGCCAAACAGGGTACATATGGATCTAGCTTCTCAAGTGCAACTCCAGCTACAAAAATTTATACATATATAATTGAACAGCTAAATTGAGTTCTCAAGAGCTAGGGGGCATTCTTGACAACAGAAACAAGTTTGGGTTACAGCAAGAATCTGGAGAGTGGAATTATATATATATATATATCCTGGGGACTCGCCTTCATTCCACAAAAAGTTGCTATATGGTGTGCCTTTGTAATGAAGCTGCGTGCTCAGATCTGTAACAGATTTTCCAAAAGGTTAAATGATGAGTACATATGAGCGGGCAATCAATAGCATTTTTGCACATGTATGATCTTATTGGTCTATTAATTAGTGTCATCAGCATGGATTAATTAATCTCAAGTTTTATATATTAATTTCAGTCCCTGAAAGTACAAATAATAATATGCTTGGCTTACCTATGCTGCTTTGCTTTGAGGAAAGATCCTATTGAGCCATTGGGGGCATCTTCTCTTCAACGGCTCTCCCCAGAATTGCATCGTTTCTCTTGGGAACCACTTGAGTTCTCTTGAGCCCTAACCGATCCTTCCACCAGCCTGAACTCTTTAGCCTTGGCAGGGACTTATCAAACTCATCATCGTTTGCAAGCAATTCCTCTCGCAGAGTCATCTTCCGCCCTTGGTTGCTGCTGTTGTCCTTCAAAGGCAACAGCATTCCTTTAGAGAATATCTGATCTGCAGGAATCATTCCGTAATTGGAGACACGGAATTCGAAATCGGAAGAGACTGGAGCTTCTTTGTAGTTTCCATGGAATTGGATGGCTTGATGGGGGTCTGCAAAATCACTGGAGAAGGAGATTCTTGGGTCCATATTGGAAGTGCTGGGAATGAAGTGAAGTTGGTGTTAATATTTGATGAACATCTTTAAGCTTGCTATGTGGATATTCTGGCAGATAACCAATACTTTTAACTTTTTATGTTGTTCCTTCTGTGGCAGTGTTAGAATCCACATGCAGATGTTTGCATTTATACTGCCTTTGGTGGACATCTCATGTTACTTGAAATTTTGTCACGTAGTGTGTAATAATTTCATAAAGCTTAAAGCTTATGTTGAAAATAACAAGTGCTTTACTTTAAACATTAGTGATGAAAACTTTCATTACCGATCGAATAATTAAAGTAGGGGAATTGGCCATCGGAAGAAACAAATGGTTGAGGAAATCAAGCAGCAAATTACTGAGTAGGTTCATATTTTAAGCTTGCAATGTTTGTGAATTTTTCCACATCCATGTGGACATTAGCTGTAATGATTGTCACTGTGAAATTAAATAGAGAAATAGGTTCTCATCCTTAACCTACAGAACAAAAACAGTTCAACCGGCCCCCAGTGGTTTGACCATAATCGTAGTGAGTGAATGTGAGAGAGAGATTTCTTTTTTCTTTTCCTTTCTTTCTTTCTGTTTTAATTTATGCCTTGTTGATCACCCTCACATCACATGTGATTCATCATCCTCATCCGAAATGGAATTCACAATGATTCAGAAAATGGAATCTGACACGTGGGTGATTCCCATGTTTTCTATCTTGAGAAGTTAGAAGATTCCCAAAGACAAAGCACAAATTAAACTCATGGATTGGTAGAGAAACTGATGGTCTGAATGGAGCACTTTGTTGTCTCCCATTCCACAAGCATAGGCTTGTTTTTTACTCTCATCTAAGAGCAAATCTTTCTTTTATGGATGGCTCCGTTTACGATGTCAGATCGTGAAGGGGAACTTATTGTTTAGTTTCTTAATTAGGTTTCTTAATTTCTTTTGGCTAAATTTTAGTATCTAGCTAGGTGCTCTGAATGTCTCCAGTGGTAATTTTTCTATCATGGGAGGATTGTCGCATTTGAAGCGCATGGCTGGAGAGATCAGATTGCTGAAATCTAAAACTCAACAGTTCACACACAGCTAGCTAGACATGAACTATATAGGTCCGTGGCCCGAGAAGGTTACAATTGCATAGCTTTCAATTAATTTTTATCCATAAAGTGTGAGATTCCCATGCCAGGCCATAATTAAGGAACTAGCATGTTGTATTAACTATTAACAATAATTGCTCTGTGTTAATTAATTAGGACTTATTATTTTATTTTTTTTGCAATAGTTTATTTTCTAGTGAGTTTTAGTTTTTGCTCTTTCATTAATTAGCTGCAACTTCCTGGAAGAAGAACTACTCAGTGGTCCATCTAATTGTAATTGTGAGGAAGCCTCTCCAAGGCTTTTAATTAAGCCAACCGAGATGAAACATATATTGAGGATATTTGTATATGTGAGAATAGGTAGGGACAGATGTTGAATATATTAAAGTTAGGTGCTTAGCCAGTGAAGGTCTTCTTCGGTGATACTGAACATATATATATATATATTGAGGATTCAACTAAAGTGGAAGCTTCCTCGTTTAATTGGCATATGCATATAGATTATGGATGCTTTCAGTTGACCCGCTGTTGGACTTTTCCTTTCAGTTTTAAGTCATGGCTCCTATAAGGCTTAGTATTTAGATTCAGGAAAGTGCAGACTAGAGACTATTACCTAAGTAGAGGTCAAACTCAAATGGGTAATCTGGTATAATGGCTAAAATCCGGAGTATGGGAGCTGCCACTGGCTTTGATTGCCAGGTTTTGAGCCCTATGGGTAGAACTGTTTTTTTTCTTTTTTTGGTAATTAAAATAGATACGGGACAACTGTTTTGATGAAGGTTTCTTAAGACACCAGTTGTAGTAATAGCTTCCAAGTAAAGAAAACTTGGGGCCATTTCAGGAGATGGCTATATGCTTTCAGATTGGGCCTTCGTGTTCAGCCCGACTGGTCCAAATTCTTAAGAAAAATCAGTCAACCTTATGACTATCAACACTTTAATCCGTGTATTGTATGATATAAGATGCAACCCGTCTTGTAACATCCATCTCTGCCGACATTGCAAGACACTGCCCCCGTCTCAGCTCATGTTCAAGTCTCGCTGCTGCACTCAATTAGCCAGCAAATAAATTGTCAAATGTCGTCTGATACCATCTAAGTTTTATGAAGCAGGCAATTCTCCAAACTCTCCTAAATGCTGCTACTGCTTCTACCTTAGATATCCTTGTAAAGTGATACTGATTAATGGGGAAAAAAAATGTAAACCGAACATTACTTGGTGTATTTACCCGGATCAAGGTACTTCACTGAAACGTGATGGGCCGATTTTGGTTACAACGGATTGTTGAGTTTGAGTAATATGTGAGCTCCATATATATCTACTTAACAAGGAAATAGTTGAGCGAAAATGTAGACTCTGATGATTTTGGGCTGTCAAATAAACTCATAATCATGCCATGGTAGACTGCATTTCTATCAAGGCCCATTATGGAATACAATGAGTAAGAAACATGATTATTTTCAATAACGACTAAGAATTCGATTCCTTTTGCATCCCTAGCTAATACTCCCTTCATTTGCCTATCATCAGAACAGATAAGACCTCAATCAGCTACGAAGTATACGAACAACATTGACTAAAAACAACTTCTTTCCATAAGTTTCTTTCAGTCTTTGCACACCCAGACAGTTCCTGAATATTTTGGTTACAAGGATCTCTTGGTCTGACAAAAGTTATGTATTTAGCCATTAATACATATAAAGAGAGCTTATATTCTAGTCCAAAAACATATCTTGTGCCTTGCAACCGTTTTAGGTTTCTTTAATTTTTTGCCAAGATTAAAAAAAAAAAAAAAAAGTTGTTAAAAAACCTCTAAAATGGAGTAATATGTAAAACCTTGAAGTTCAACGAAGAGGCATGACAAGAAAATAAGATTTTAGAAGCGGTTTAGTTCCTCATAGAAGTGGTTTTTTGACCACTTCAAGTAGAACAGAAAACGACTATCAACCACTTCAGACAACCGCTATCACAAGTAGAGGTGAAAATTTCAGGTTTCGGTTGGATTCGGGCCAAAACCCAAAATAAATGGATAATTTCACAATGAAAAAATGTCAACCCGAACCAATTCAAAATGAAGAGAGAACCTGAACCGACCATAACCAGAAAAATGTAAGGTTAGGGTCGGGTTAGCTCGGGTTTACCCAATACCTACCGTCGGCAGCCGTTTCCTCCACTAACGATGACGCGAAGGGCGATGGACGATGACGCAGAGGGTTAAACCGGAGGCTGCGGAGGACGACGTGAAGGGCTGAACTAGATACAGCTAGGAATGATGCGACAGACAAAGGCAGTAGGAGGGTGGGCGATGAGGATGACACAATGGGGAGGGCGTGCAACGGCTAGGCAATGAAAGTGACAAGGATGGAGAACGTAAGACAAAGGAGGAATCAAGTCAGAGGGAGGGGAATGCAGCGACGACAGAAGAAGGAAGAGGAAGATAGACGGAGGACGGTAGAGTGAGAGGACTGAGGGTGACGGAGTCAATGAGAGTGAGAGGAATAAGAACGACGAGTAGCACCTAGGCCAGGCAATAGGCAGCGCTGCAGCAGCAGGTTTCGACATTTGGGAACAAGTGAACAACAGAGTTAGGGTTAACAATATACTTAGTGGGCTGGGCTAGATAGATAGATATGTTTGGACTTATTTTAGTTACTTAGTGGGTTAGGTAGATAGGTAGTTACTTAGTGGGCTTATTTTTCGTGTTAAATGGATTAATTCAGGTTTAATCTAACCTAACCCTGACTTTGGCCTTTTATGATCGGGTTGGGTTCGGGCTAACCTGAATACTAGTCATTTCCTCTCTTGACCCGACCTTAACCCAAAAAATTGGGTCGGATTTCAATTTAGGGTCTAAGTCTTTCACCCTTATCCACAGGTCTTGGTTCAAAATATTCTGAAGTGGTCAGTAACCACTTCAATTTTGGAAGCAATACTCTTAGAAGTGGTTACTTTGGATTTATCAACCTACCTTCACACCTACTAAAATGCGTAGAGCAACTCTAACAGTTTCTCCATAATTTCTATAAAATGAAGAAGTAAAAAGTAAAATCATTATATTTTTTTTACTCCAATTCCAACAGCTTCCATATTTTGTAGAATTTTACATTTATTAAATAAAAATTAAATATTACAAATTAACAACTGAAACATCTGTTTGCTCAGCAGCAATCTCAAAAGTTTCATCCAGTTATGCTATGGAATTGGATTTTGACAGCTCCACACTTTTCATGACTCACGAGAGATTAATTAAATGTTAATGCTTATACTCAATGACTCATTTAAGTAATCTACGCCCAGATACCTGTGCATCCTCTAATGTGTTCCCCACCTGTAACACACATTAAAAGGAATCAGAGAGTTGTTAAAAAAGGCAAAGAGAAACTGTCTGAGAAAGGCGACGAACTATGGGAGCATAACCCATAAAATACCAGGCCAAAATGAACTGTCAGACATTAAAGCCAAAAACTGAACTTCATCATCCAACTTCATGATATCTTAAAGAAGCATGCGACCCATACAAAAGTAATGAAACAAAGTAACCCGGACCTGAAAAATTTTCTGTGCCTCAAATACCTGAGATCTGCATCTAGAAACTATCTGGAGGCGACTAACATATGTTCATCTTTGACATCTTCCTCAGACTCTTCCTCCAAGTTCTCATTCTATACTTGACTCGGCAGACAGGAGAGGATCAAAAGAGTCCGTGGAGTGTAAAGGAGGGCCGAGTCTGTGTGCCTGCTGCCGGAGACGATTCGGGAGCTGATCTGTTCGCTGGCCCCCGGAGATGATTCGGGCTCCAATCGTCAGAGACGATTCGGCCCCCAGAGCTGACCTGTTCAACGGCCCCTGGAGGCAAGTTGGGCCTGTCATTCGCCGATTAAGTTGAACAAACAGCCATTGATAAAGCAGGAGTTTGTGATTTCGGCGAGAGAAAGAGAAAAGGGGATGGGTGGATTCGGTGGGGGAGAGAGAGAAAGGGGGAGGGGTGAATTTGGCAGGGGAGAGAGAGATCGGGAGGAGTGAGTTCGGAGAGAGAGAGAGATTGAGCAGAGGACGGCGGTGTGGCTAGGAAAGATACGTAGCAGAATCGTTTCAGAGTGAACAACATTCCCCATATTTTTTTATCGTTTTTGTAGGAATAGGAAACTAGTTATTCTTTTTTGTCCTATTCCCTATTTTTTGGAATAAGATGAAGGAACTGTTAGAGTAAAAAAATATTAAATATTTTCTAAAATATTAAAAAACTTTCAAATAAAAAACCTGTTAGAGATGCTCTCAAACTCATCAATTTTAGTTACACTTCTAAAGCACCTCATTGCTCCTAACTATAGGTTACCATTGGAAACAATTAACTGCTTCTGCATATGCTTAACCACTTCCATTTTCGTTACAGTATTTGAAATGCTTGATTGCTTCTAAATATGGTTTACCATTGGAAACAGTTGCCACTTCTGCTTATTTTTTATTTTATTTTTTTAAAGTTGTTTTTTTATATTATTTTGTTAATGCTATGATAATTTGCTGCCTTCTTTGGATAATATGAACAATTAAACATAAATAAGAATGCAAAAAAAAAATGACATAACAAAAATAACATCCACATATAAATACATAGCATCCAACATCTACAAAGTTTAAATTATCCAAAACACCCAAAAGTATCAGTTGGTCTTGTTTTAAACACAACAAATAACATGCAGGGAGTTTGTCAACAATAAATAACATGCAGGAAGTGTGTCAACTTTAAGCATCGTAAGATTTACATGTACCAAATACAAAGCCTAGTCATCTTCATGGGTATCATCACGGTCTTCATCATTACTCGATTGCGATGAACAAAAAGTATCTCTAGCACCATTTCCAACATCAGCAGGAAAACCACCAGACTATAAACCAAAATGTATCACATTTTCTTGCCAAACTAATGTCCTAGATATACAAAACTAGAAAGCATAAGTGTATTTGGAGATGGAAGTTATGAATTGTACTTGATGTAAGTTGTCTTTGTGTATACGAAGAAAAAATAAGTTAGCGAATCGAGAATCAATCTGAGTTGCAAGTTTTTTTAGATCTGCTTTTGTTGCTACTTGTTCCCTTGCATGACTTTGGTCCAAAATATGTTGTGGATGCCACTCTAAAATCCTTTTCTTGAACACGTCCACTATGTTTAGGATAAAAAATTTCAGTAAAAGCTGCATTAGATGCAGCGCTAAAACCATTAAAAGAGTTTGCCAATATTCTAGTCTTAACCTGTTATAAATCTAACAGATAAACATTAATTTTTTTTCCCAAGAATTGAAACATATACAAACAATTTAAATAAACTACATTTTAGTAAACTATGTACATACCATATTTTTCCTTTTTTGTGCATATCTCCTCCTTCCCATGGTGTGAAGAGTGTTCATCTTCTTCCCATTTTTAGTGTTTTAAGCATAAACACTGAATTCAAGATTGTTAGCACTTCTGGTTGAATGTGTTTCTCCTAAATTATCTATATGATTCAAAGAAATCACGTTCGAAGATGTTTCTTTTTCCCCATGCAAAAACTAGAAAGTATAACCATTTAGAAAGCCATTTCATAACAAGTGAGTTTTAACTTCATCGTGAGACTGTGCCCTGCTATTCTTGCATTGCTTACATGGGCACATTATAGTACCATCGATGTTCCCATTGCTGAATGCAAATTCCAAAAATTGGTCAACGCCACATTTATACTCTTGACTCTGTCTAGGCTTTTGCATCCAGCTTTTATCCATTGCCTAAACCAAAAGATTATAAATTTAATAGTAACCAAAAATTTCAAATTAATAACCAAGGAATGTTATTGCAAAATCCCATTTGCAAATACTTTTTGGTTCACAAATGAAAACTCAAAAGAGACAGAGCAATTCAATATTGTGCCAGCGAAAACAAAAGAAAAAGTAGCTAATCCTAGAGGGCTTCCAATCTGCAAAGGAGGAAAGCTCACTATGCTGGTAGTTTCGTATCTAAAATTAGCTAATCCGGATGAGAAGAGCGCTCCAAATAAAAAACCCCCCCCCTCACCCGGAACAACCCCCCCCCCCCCCCCCCCCCCCCCCCCCCCCCCCCCCCCCCCCCCCCCCCCAAAACAAAATACTTGTAGTTCCCGAAAGTATCAATTTTAACAAGCTCAACGTGAGTTTAGAAGTCTTAGAAACAGTAATTCTTTCAAAGTAGCTAATCCCAGAGCAAACCTCTTTTTCCCCCCATACATGTTTTGATAATGGTTTCTGTTAAACAACTGGTCACAATAATTATTCCATCTCTCCAGATATATGTACTCTTTTATAAATAATATGAGCCATAATTTTGGATTTTTGTCATTCAGGGTTTAGTTTTCTCCATTGTTATTTCCATGTGATTAAAACTTGAAGTGCATGTTATAACCAGAAGACTTTGTTTAATACATTGCAAATAAATTTCATAACAGACTTAAATTTCCAAACTGCAATTGAGTCCAGAGCACAAGATAGAACTAACCTCCCTTGATTTAAACCTTGAGCAACTTCCTGCACCACAACAGTCCTGACCGCAGTATCAATAGAGGATTACACTTCCTGCAATCCACAACAGATTTGTTAACGTTGCTTAACATTCCTAATCAGATTCTATACAACAAAGCTTCTCAAGTATTCCCTTCCAAGGGTGCTGCCCCCATGAATAACTAATGAGCATGTAATAGGTTCCCTCCCAAAATTCTGAAAACGGTCTAAATGATACAAGGATAAGAATTAGGTTTCAAAAATCAATAATAAGAAACTATCAAAAAGAGAAAAACTAGAGTAATTTCTGATCCATACACTATACAAACAAGTTAAGGGAGGAAAAAACACAGCAAAAAACAATGAATTGGAGACACTATACATATACCACTACCACAAATTTCAGACCCCAAAATAGGAAATGAAAACACCAGAAAAGAAGTATTAGGCATGTTTGAGTTGCTGGATGATAAACAATGAGAGGATGTTTCCCATTCTTCACACAGTTAAAATTTAACTACTATTCATAAAGAAAAAAGATTAACTTTCCAATTTGATAAAAAAGGTCTGGTTAACCAAAAGAATTCTATAACAAGAATTCTGTCAAACAAGAACTTTCCTTTTCAACGGTAGGCCCGTAGGCCATATGTAATCTTCTCACTCTTGGAAAGTAAACCCACAGTCAGTATCTATGCATAACTAGAGACGTTATCTCTAAAACAAATATGCTGAAACAAAGCTGCTACAGAAGGAAAAAAAAATAGAGGATAGCAGAAAGCAAACCTTGAAGTATATGATGGGATCTAATGCACATCTCCAAATGGTTCACAATTGAAGATTCAAGTAGCAAATCCGGTAGCCTAATTTGTGCAAGAAAATAGTAAATAAATATTGTTGGCATTGTATTAGCAGTAAACAGTGCCTTAAATAAAAAATTACTCCAGTAGTCTTAAACCAGCAGATCACAAATTAACAAATAAATGATTAACATGACAAATATACCAGATAAATAGATCCATCCCTAGCAGTGAAATAATGAGAATAGGACAACTTGCAAGAACTTCACACCGGAAAAGCATCAGACAAGCAGGCTGCAGCAGAGGTTCGACAAGCCGCCTGAACCAATGTATTTAAGATACTTGGGGAATCAAATGAGTGAATATATGATAACATAGAAAAATGTACAAATAGGAGTCGTAGTGAAATGGAACAAGTCCTATAAACATATACCTACAACTGTGTAGTTTCTAAGTACCCCGTTTCCAAATTCACCCCATTATGAAAATTTGGCTGAGAATCGTTGCCATTTGTGGGACAAACAAATCCACCATTTCACTCAGGAGGGATAAAAAGAAAAGAAAAGAAATCAAGTTGTAACCAATTCTAAAACCAAGAAGGTCCACCCCCATTTTTCTTTCACTTGCTTCTAACTAAATTAAACTTGATGCTAATATATAGCCTAATATGTCTAACATTACTAATCAAACAAAAGCTATAGCAGATCATGAGAACAAATGTGTCTTTGTACAAGAGGACTATGTTTATTGTAATTAGGAAAATAAAAACAAGAAACAGTAGAAACCAGAGGATGTATAAGCTCAGGTAAAACTAATCACAACATTGATTCTCTACCAGACTTTCACAATTTAGTATGATTTTTTAGTTCATATAGCCTGGTTGCCAGAATAGCCTAGCCTCTAAATTCAATGAAACACAAGTTGCGTATGCATAAACCAAAAAAATGCCTGTAAAATAAACACATATACAGCCATGGTGGAATGATTCCGCATACAACCAAACTAATGTAAGATGAAATATAGCAATGTCTCAATACATTCCATCCTTTATCATCCTATCCAAATTAAAATATGTCATTCAAATTCAAATAGAAAATTAGTAAAAAAAATTATGCAAATATATTGAACCGAGATTTGTAATAACTCTCTGCAGAACGAGTCGAGGACGGGTGACGAGAGACCAGAGACGGAAGACGGAAGGCGACGGCAGACGGAGGACAGGGGACGGGCAACGGGTTACAGATTACGGTCAATGGGCGGCGGGAGACGGCCAATGGCGACGGGCAGCAGGGTACTGTCGTTGGCGACAGACGACGGCTATGGGCATAGGCCACGGTTCATGAGTGGGGCATTGAAAGGTTTTGGGATTTTCGCGTAGAGTGGGAGATTGGCTTGCAATGTGTGTTTTTGTGCATTTTTACCTCTTTTCCCCCAACCTTTTTCATTATATTCAAATTGACCCAATTCCAATATGGCTTCTGAAACGGTCAATGTCAGCCGCTTCTAACACAGCCGCGCCTACGAAATCTAAAACCGCTTACGTGATATGCTTCAGATAACTTGCAGATAAATAATTAAGACAATGACTTGAACCATGGATATGTGAGGCTTGTGAGCAAGTCTAATATGCACTATACTATACTATATATATATATATATATATTAATATTATCCTTTATAGTATAAAATAAGAGTAAATATATCAAATTAAAAAAGAGATATGTACAAATTAGTTATTAAATATGTATAAATTTGATATATAAAAAAAATGAGAGATTTGTACAAATAATATCTAACGTATGTAAAAAAAAAAAATCACAGATATGTTAAGAATATATCTATACATTCAACATTTCATAAAAAAAAAGTGTGGACGTGTCAAATTCTGCTTCCCACCAAAATTTGAAATATGTATAAATTGGATGACAGATATGCATAAAACTCGACGTATAATGTAAATGATTGATGTGTACAAACAAGTGCTACATATGTATAGATAAGATCATAGATATGTTACATATATTCAATGATTTAATTGTTTAATTTTTAATACTCCCCTCAACCCGCTTTGTTTGTTTCATTTGTGTTTTCAATAAGATTAAGAAATGATAAAAGTATGTAGTTTTTTTTTTTTCAATTTTACCCCTAATCCTCCTTTCTTTTTCCCTCTCTGCTATTTGCTCCTCACTTCCCTAGAAAAAGACAGTTATGGCCGCCTACGTCCTTAACTACTCCCCTCACTTACCTATCGATCCTCACCCGGCTTGCTCACTCTTTGTCTTCCTGTTTTTATCCTTACACCCGTCGCTTTTAACTCTAAGCTCAAACTTGTTTTTTGCCTCTCCTTTCAATCACCTCGATCCACCATCCTTCCTTCGATTCGTCTCATCACCTCTATTGTGTCCATTCATAACCTTCACCTCCTCCACTTTGCCTCAATCCATCTCAATTTGTAGCCTTGATCCATCAATTTCACCAATCTCCTCTTGATCCATCGATTTGTAACCTTTGCCAATCAATTATCCTCCCACCTTGGCATAAAACGTTGGGCTTTTGTTCTTTTTTTTTCCAAAAAAATTCCAATGATAGATCCTAGTTTGTTCGTCTTTTTCAAGTTTTGGAGATCTAGTTGGAAATTGTTTGTTTAATTTTTTTGGGCTCCTAATCTTTCTGAATTCATGTAGGAAGAGGAGGAAAAACAAAACAAAAGAAAAAAAAATGGATGAATAAATAAGGGTATAATTGTCATTTTATTTGCTAAAACTTACTAAAAGGAGAAATAATGAAAGAATTTGAGACGGCCTAAAAAGTTGTGTAATGAATATGGGACGAAGTGAGTATATGAATCTAATGTATAGACAAATAATGTACAAACAAAAAGTTATTTTGTACATATATAATTGTATGCTTATATGATTGTTTTTATGAATTATACATGTTGTTCAAACATTAAAAAAAATCATTTCAAAATGCATTTTATTTGTGTGTATTTAAAATTGATTTTTAAATTGATCAATTTATTTTTTTTAAAAAAAAATATGCATAAATGATATAGTACAAGTATTTGAATTTAATGCATTTTGGAATTAAATTTAACTAGAGCTAAACAAACCTGGCAGCTTTAAATGAAAATTCAAAGAGATGAAGGCCATTACATGAAAGCGAACGATACAAAAAAATTGAGTGAATTTATTGCTTTGGATACATTTAGTCACCGTTCTTTTAAGTGGTGTCAAATCCAGTACTGAAGTTAAAATTTTGCGCCAAATGAAGTACCAATGTCTTAAAATGGGACAAATAATGTGACAAATATAATTGACAGTAGAAACTTTTCATCAAATGGCAAAAAATTCTAGCAAGAAATGATTATGTGGCAATTAAAGGACGGTTAAGTGGCAAAATGACATGTGGCAATTGGGATTTTAGGGTGTTTTGGGGCATTTAGGGATTTATTGCGACTTCTGATTTGGCTTTATTTCTCCTCCCATTTCTTCTCCTTTGTCGCCCTATCCTCCAGTTCCCCCGCCTTGATCCTCGGCCATTTCCTTCATGCCACCTGCCTCTATCGAGCATTTTCTTCACTCCATCCGCCTCCGCCGAGCACCTCCTCCACCCTAGCTCCTTGCCCAGCTCTTCGATTGCTCGCCAATTGGCATTGCACCACCTCTACCGTCGCCCATCTTCTTCACCAACAGTGTCACTTCACTCGCAATTTGTTCGTCGATTTGCCGCATTGTTTGTTGATTCACCGATTTGTTCACCAATTGTTCCTTGCCCTATTCATCAATTCACCGATTGTTCGTTGCCCTATTTGTTCTTAGAGGTTGGTTTGTTTATTGATTCACTTGATTTGCATTGTAGTTGGATCTATGGCTAGGCAGGCTAGATTGATGTCCCTAGAGGCCAACTTGGTAGCAGTGAAGCCCACCAACATCTTCAACTCTGCTCGGATGAATTCCAGTAAGAGGGGGTAGTATTATTGGAGTCATTAAGAGTTGATGGCCAATTTGTATGATTCTTCTCCAGACGAATTGCTAACTCACATCTTCGTTAACACGTCATCAATACTAATGCTCCAATCTTCAATTTGGGCTCAACTTAAAACTTCATTTATCATTTTGACACCACTTAAAAAAATGGTGACCAAATATGTTCGAAGTAACAAGTTCAGTTACTTTTTTAGTACTTTTCCCTAAATGAAAAGCCCTTTTCTAAGCCAAACGGGCAAATTACGTCCGTGACCCTTAACCTTTAATTATTATACCATTTTAGACCCTAACCTTGATTTTGTACATGAAAAATCCCTAACCTCGTTTAAGTGTTCCATTTTGGATCTTTTGTGGATGAAAAACGTTAGTGTGGATGAAAAATGCCACATGACAGGGTAGCATGGATGATTTGCCACATTGACACAATAAATCAATTAGCAAAACTTTAAGTTTTCTTGAAAAAGGTTAAAACTACACCTTTAGTCCTTCATCTCAAAATCCTCATTCCAAGAAACCTCTCTTGTCCTGATCCACCGCCTCCAGGCCTCTCCCGTCGCCTTTAGCCCCGGCCTAATTTGCCTTTTATCCTCCCCTCATTCCCTTATCTGTTGATTTGCCTCCGTCAATCGCCCTACATTTAATCGATTTGTTAATTCAGCGCTCCATCAACCATATGCACCCTCCGTCAATCCGATGAAATCTATCCGAAAACTTCACTCTCCGTCTGCCACCTACACACTCTTCTCTTGGCCCTTAATTAACATCCTCGATTTTGGCCGATCTCAGCCCATGATTTCGACAGACCACAGGCGATGATGTGAGGTTGCGTCGAGAGGAGAGCGTGAGGCAACAGTGCAAGGAAGGCATGAGGTGTTTGGTATGGAATGAGGAGAGTGCGATGGGGAAGGAAATGGAGACGGGGGCAGAGGAAGAAAGTTTGATGGATTAGGGGAAAAGGGGAAGAAGGTTTCACTGCTAGATGAACACTATCTGATTTTGGAAATTGTGGGCTAGCGGCTGGAAGCATCAGCCAACAGTGGCAAAACCCTAGGGATGGTGGCAACAAGTGAGGAAGTTTTAGGGTTTCTTAGGAAAATGGTGGTGAGATAAGGGGCTAAAAGTGCAGTTTTACCATTTTTTAAGAAAATTTAATGTTTTCTATCATGTCAAGGTGTCAAATCATCCATTCTGGTATGTCATGTGATATTTTTCATCCACACTAATATTTTTCATTCATAAAAGATTTAAAATGAAACATTTAAACAATATTAGAATATAAAATAGAACAATAATTAAATATTATTGGCTACGGACGCAATTTACCCTAAGCCAAGAAGATAATTTCGCCTTCTTTCCGTTATGTCTCTCTGTTTGTTCCATATATCTTCGCCGCCGGCCAAAATCGGCCGAGGCTACTGTCTCATCTTCATCAAAGAGCTCCCTGACGACGAGATGGCTGCTGACTTCGATGGGAAATGAGAAGAAGAGAGAGGACGATTTGACGCAGACTCAAGTTGCACTTGTGTGTGACTGGGGGTAGCTGTGTCTGTTGCGAATGGCGCCGACAGGATCGAGCTATACGACGAACAATGGCGAGCAAAACTTGGGCCGAAACCAGATCCAGCGATTTTGAATTCTCTGGGGAACGATGAGTAGAGAGGCGAGTGGCGATAGGAGAGCAACAATAACAGACCTGGAGGAAGAAGCAGAGGATACGATAGGAATTAAGTAGTTATAATGAGGATAGAAGAGTAATCCTACCCGTAAAGTGCACATGAAGTAAGGCGCACCTCAGATCTTTCCTAGATATAGGCCAAATTAGAAGGGGTTGTAATTAATGATTCTTATGAAGACTCAAGACTTTTTTTGTTTGGGAAAGAGCAGGATAGAGACGTGGGTAAAGAGAAATTTAGGGTCGTCCCAGGTATTTTTCTAATTCGTAGATAAGGATGCCATTTTGAGCCATATGCCGTGGATGTCCAACCCTATCCTATTCAATTAGTAAGGTATTTTTTTTAATTAAAAACATTTAGGATGGATAAAAAAATTTTTTGTAATAGAACCATTAGGTGCGGGTAAGATGCAGGTTTAACTAATAACCTGCCTCCAACCCGCCATACTAAAGGATGATTGATACTAGTATTGAGATTACTTAAGGATCCATAGTAATATTATGCTATTGTTTTATTTCTTATAGTCTTCATGTATTGCTCATTTATCTTAGCTTATTTCTTTTTATCTCTTTTGATATTTCTATATATTATATGTCTTTAGGATTTTATTTGTTAATTTTATATAGCTACAAAGGTTCTTTGTTAATTAGTTGGGCTAATCTTATTTTTTTGATAGACTTTTCTTGAGAATCATTTATTTTTTTTCTTAATGATTACATATAAGTGGCATGTTGTGGCTATTTAAGCTGAATGTTATTCTTAAAATTTTGATATGATTGTTACATACCATGTTTTAATTGCTTATGTTGTAACATCTTATTTTTGACATATTGTGACAGCTTATTTTGTTCTCCTTTTGCTCATTTTTCTCTCTTATATTAATTACATGCCTTGTAAGCAGTCTTCTTAGAGATAGTACTTTTTATGTTTACTTGGCAGACGTAGTTCGCATTTTACTTATATTTGACTAATTGGTATTAATGAAGATTGTATTACTAGAATTAATTGGTCTTTGGACTTGGTTATTTATTGTTTTTTGTTTTGTTCAAACATATTTATTGTTGTCGTGTGAGAAATTTATTATAGTTTATATGTTAGATTTCTCTTAATCTCATATGTAATAATTTGGCCGGTTTACAAGTTGAAAACCCGTATCCTACCTACTAGTGCAAGGGTAGGATACGAGTTTAGAAAACCCTACCCAATGCGGGTTGTGGGTAGGATTCGGGTTGTATGGATTGTATCACGGGGTGGGTTCTAGAATTGCACAATCCTATCCGAACCTGCCCCATTGACATCTCTATTCATAGAAGAGTAGGACTGCAATTGCCATAGACATTTAAGGGCAGTTCGTTTCAAATTAAACCCATTAATACGTTCTCATTATTCTACTAGTCAAATTAAAAAAAAATTAGGACTAGTGTTCATCTAATTTACAAGTTAGTGACATCGATTAAATGCTCTCTCCTCTAAAAAAAATAAACCTTCGTAATGATCTATCTTACTGGCCGTTCGAGTTCCCACCTCAGCTTACGAGCACCAGCCTTGGATTAAATGCTCTCTTTCTAATAAATGGCTTTTAGAAGTTCAATAATATCAATCTTGCTGTTTTATTATTAGTATATATTATCGATCAACACCATAGTTATTAAAATTTGAGTCGTAAAAATGTATGTTTTTATGACTCTAAAGATGGAAATCGTGTTTAAATGCAGTAGAAATAGAAGATAAGTAGAAACGTGTAGAAACAAGATTCTAGTCATAAAAATGTAGAAACGTTGAGATTTTAAGATTCTAACTTGTTGAGTTATTTGAGTTCAAAAATGAATGAATGTCATGTTTGTGACTTGCATAGGCCATGGGTTGTGATTCTTATGTGAATATGATGAGCATAAATGATATGAATAGGTAATGCAAGTCATAAAACATAAGAGAAAAGAAACATACAAGACTAAGTACCCATAAGGTGCTCTCAAAGACATTCTAAGGGCACATTAGTGGAACATGAGAAAAAAAAATGCTTTATTCCTAAGCCAAAAGTGGTTAAAATGTGGTGCCATGTTGGGTTTTAAAATTAAGACTTATAATTTGAGGAAAGGCTATAAAGAGCCTAAGAGCATCAAAAGGAAACCAAGAAGGGCCACAAAGAGACTCTTAGGTGCACCTTTGTGTGCACTCATGTGAAATTGAAAGCTTTAAAGCCTAAAATTCTGAGGAAGATTGTGTGGGCTTAATGCCTATTATTAAAATGCAAATGAGGATAGCCACATAAGCCTAGGAAAGATAAGGAACACATGGGAAAGAAGAAGAGCATTGTAAGGTGCACTAAAGGACTCTTAAGTGCACATTTGTGTGTAACCATGGGTAAGTGAAGGCCCTAAAGCCAAATGTCTTGAAAAAGATTATATGGGATTGATGCTTACCATTAAAATAAGAATGAAGGCTACATTGCAAGCTAAAAAAGGGTGAAAAACACATGGAAGCCATGGAAATACTATAGAGTACACTAAAAAGCTCTAGAATGCACTTAAAGTGCACCTATGTTCAAATGAAAGTTTTAAGGCCTGATTGGCCAAATTAATGCACGAAGTGGGTGCTTAAAACATGCCACTTAAAGAGCTAAGTAGGACAAAATGATATACAAAATGACTTAGGCAACTTGGAGAGAATTAGACTAAAGGTGGTCAAAGTCTCCTTGGAAGCCAAGGTCATTTCAGCCGAATTAACCCACTGCTTGACTAACTGAATTAATACAACTTCCTAGTTATTTCTTAGGTCATTCATGACCTTCAAAGTCAGGCCAAAACTCTGGTAAAATCACTGAAAAGGAAACTTGAAGCAAAGGAAACAAAATAATCAAAACTGAGACATGGTGATTCAATGTTAGTCCATGGTGGCGCGTGTGGTGTTTGATGTAAGTTCAATCTTCTTTGTTGCCATTTCAGACATAGGTAAGGGTTCATATGATGCTTATTCTCCTAGACTTCGAATGGAAAAGAGTTGCCTTAGGGGATGGCTATGGCCAAAAGAACATAGAGGCTATGTAATGGGTTATGTGTGCATTAAGCACTATGGTAAGCTAGCTAGTTTGCTTTCGGCAAGCATAGGGTTTTTATTCAAGTATAGCCAAGCTTGATTAATCACCTAGAGATTTATGTTAATTGAATCTAATTAAAGTGATCACTTAAAAAAATTAAAAGAAAATCGTACTTGCTATGTTAAGAAAACTGTGTGTATATGGTGTATGTGTGTGTTTGTGTGCTTCTTTGATTGTATACGTGTGCTAACCCTTGATTTGTTTATATAAGTATCTTGTATTATCTTTTATATATTGCTTTTCGTGTTTTCTTTATCTTTTGTTGCAGGTTATTAAGTAAAATTTGAGGTTTATATGTATAGCAATGTTATAAACATTGTGAAGGCACTTAATGCCGAATTGGGTCCTTACTGAGTACTTGTGTACTCCAGCCATCTTTTGCCCATTTCAGGTAAGGAAATGGAAGAATAAGGGCTAGGAAACCTTTTGGAAAAGGTTATGTATAAAGAAGTATGGCTCAGACCAATGGCTTATGAAAGAAAGCTTTGAAAGTTCAAAATTGAATTAATGGTTACGTTGTGTATTGATTGTAGGCCCTAATGGCTGCAATGGGACTTATTATATTCGGATCCATCTTGGTATGAGTTAGGACTAGAAGAATAATGAGGCAACTATAGCGTAAGTGTCATGTGAAAGTATAAGTCAAAGTGATTATAGGCATAGAAACAGTTTGAGATATGCTATGTATCATGCATGACATCTAGTGAACCAACTTTTGTATGTAACTTTAGGCCATGTAGCCCTTATCTGCCCAAGTTTAGCCTGTAAATGTCTGTAATTAACTAATGGCAAGGGGACTTATAGTAGAACATGGCTTGTGCCTTCTATGTATTTTGGGCTTAGAAAAGCCTTAAGGCACTAAGTGTGGCAAGCAAGGAAAAATGCATGCATGGTTTGTAATTAACTAATCTAGGTTGTATGTATGCATGAATGTGTATATGTCTTGGCAAATGCACTAGGTAGGCTCCCAATAAGCCTCATAAGGACACAAAACACATACATAAGTCACCTCAACTTATTAAACCTCACATGTACTCACAAAACCACCAAAGTAAATTCAATCGGGTAAAACGCAATCAATTGGGTGAATTAAGTAAAACTTATAGGAGCTTCACAAGCTTAAGTAAAGATTCCCACCCAAGTAAATAAAAAGTTGGGGTTAAGAATTCTGGGAGTCAGATCCCAATTCATTGTATGAAAATCAACTGAGTGACTAAAAACAACTGGTTGATTTCAAGCCTCTTAAAAGGTTTAGGGAATGGTTGAATTGGGCCCTGACAATAGAGCTAAGAATCTTCAACATTTTTTGGCCCAAGGTTGCTGGCCCGAGTTGCTAAACCTAAAAAAATTAAAAAACTCTTTCAATCTTTCTCATCGCATTAGCTATTTCTCACACACAATAACTCATTTGGCCATTCTCTTTTATTTTTTGGCTTGGTTCTTCATCTATTGTAAGTGCTTCTTATGTTTTGCCTTTATCTTCCAAATCTCTTCTCAATCTCACCAACACCAAACAATGACAGTGCATGGATACCTGATTATGAAACTTAATTTCCTTATTTGTGTGTTCATATATAAATGACAATATGACTCTTTGTTTATAATATTATTGGAATTTTAATAAGTAATAATATTATGAAATATGAATTTCTTAATATATTTAAATGGTTGTGTATTTTTTTATAATTTTTCTCCAACTTTGTTTTGTCTTTTTGTTATAATTTTATGACTTTACGACTATAGAAATCCAAAATGACTCTAGGTAGAAACTCGATTTTAAGAACCTTGATCAGCATTATTACCTCTTAATTGCAATAGTTGATGAAATATTCAAGCATTTTATATTTAAGTTTTTTGTTTGAGTTTCTTCCTTGAGATATATTATCGCTTACATGGGAAATAAGAATTAAAGAAAAAAAAATCAACACCATGGTAGAGCCAACAATTTTGAAGAGTATGGACAAAGTAAAATTTTTACCTAAACTAGAACCCCTAGAAGAGTTCTGACTCAACTTATGCGAGGCCTAAATGCATTTTAGGGTTAAAAACTATGAAACAAAAAAGTACTTTAATTATTATACTATACACATATATCTGATTAAACATACTAATTCATTCTTAACTTTCTCTATATATGTCATTTCCATAAAAAAAAAAGGACAAAATTACTTTTTACCAAAATTCTCATCCCCTTTAAAAAATTCTACCTTTAATTTCATCGTCGTCGTGGTTGTTGCCATTGTGGCCGTTGCTGCCACCACCACCAGATCTTCCATCATTATTCACATCTGTATAAGTATGAAAGATAAAGATGTAAGGTATCTAAAGAAATTAGAAAAAGTGTGTAAACAAATATGTATAAATATCTGAAAAAATATGCAGACTATTTATTTTTTCAATAATATGTAAATTATTTTTTCTCTGCCAAAATGATATGTAAAAGTGTCTGAATTAATGAGCAAATGTATCTAAAAATAATATGTAAAAGTGTCTAATACAGTATTTGAAAGTGTATGAAGTAATTTACAAGCAATCTATATATATAAGCCATTTCCGTAAAAAAATTGATAAATTTGCTTTTTACCAAAATTCTCTCTCCCTCTTCAAAAATACTACCCTTAATCTTACCAACATCATGGTTGCTACTGTCGCCACCGACACCACCACAAATTTTTTCATCATTATTCACATCTGCATAAGTGTAAAAAATAAATATGCAAAGTGTCTAAATAAATTACAAAATGTGTTTAAAAAAATATGTATAAATGTCTGAAAAAATATGTAGACTATTTTCCTTTTTAATAATATGAAAATTATTTATTCTTTGCTAAAATGATAAGTAAAACTGTCCAAATTAACAAGCAAATGTGTCTGAAAATAATATATAAAAGTGTCTAATACAGTATTTGAAAGTGTTTGAAGTAATTTACAAACAGTTTATTATTAATAGAAAATAAAAAATGTTCGAAGGAATAAAAGTGTCTGAACGAATATTGAAAAGTGTCTAAAAAAATATCTAAAAGTGTTTAAGCTAATATGTAATAATTTATTCCCTTCAAAAAATAATTGTTTGAAACAATAAAAAAAATGTCTAAATGAATGTTGAAAAGTGTCTAAACAAAAATTAAAAAATGTCTAAAGCAATATACAGATAATTCGTTTACATCATAAAATAAACATGTGTGAATTAATAAAAAGCGTTTAAATAAATATTTAAAAGTGTCTAAAATAAAATATAAAAATTTCTAAAGACTATATGGCAAATAAAATATAAATGTGTCTTTTTATTTGATGAAATGCATGCTCTAGTCTTCCTTCTCATTGCATGGTCGTGCAACACTGCTAATCATCACCAACTGTCGGCTTGGATCACCACTTCTCATCATCTCATCATCTTCTGTTGCTCATCATCCCTACAAATTGTTGGCTTAGATCTCCATTGCTTGGCTTGCTACGCCTCTAATTGCCATTGCCACTAAGAATCGAGAACGGTTGTGCCACCGATCTCCGTTGACCAACAACTCCACTTTTCACGTGATCATCATTTCATCGTCCCAAGCAATCGTTGGATTCACCATCTCTTGTCACTTTCCATCGCTCATCACCATTGGATTAATGGGTGATTGAGAGGAAAGTTGAGAGTGCCCTTGATTTGGCGAGAATGAGATCACTGGAATAAGAATGACGATTGTTGGAATAAGATCACGAATGACGATAGATGGAATGAGATTGTCGGATCATGAATGACCATTGACGGAATGAGAACAATGATCGACCCAACAAGATCACCCAAACACAATTGCTGGAACGAGATCGCGAAATCAATGGTAGAAGACTGATGGCAAGGGCAGCGATGAGAAAAAGAGATAATATTTGGGAAAGAAAATTTTAAGGCAAAGATTATAAAATAACAACTATATCTAATTAGATAAATATCTATAATATCCATTCATCCGTTAATATATTCCAATTTCCACCATTTTAGATGGGTCTCCGTCTGGCGTCTGCCCGGCCATCTGCGTTGGTGATTCCAAGCAACCAAGTCCTCGTCAACTGTGATTTCATCCAATCAAGTCATCGTCAACGTCAACTGTTTATTGGGCTAATCGAGGGGGTCGCTCTCTAATAGTAACCAAGTCGGAGGGTGGAGACATGTGCGTGCATATTTATATAATCCCACTTGTTTCCTGAAGCTTTATCAAAATAATACTACTACTGTTAATTATTTCAAATATCTGCTCCTCACCTTTCATATATAGCTAGCTAGTACTGCATGCAGGAGAAGTACTACTCTCTGCCTTAATTTGAGTATAGCAAAAACTGACTGTTTGGTAATTGTTAAATAGTACTAGTTAGGGTTTAGGGAGGAGAAGTACTACTCTCTGCCTTAATTTTAGTATAGCGACTGTTTGGTAATTGTTAAATAGTACTAGTTAGGGTTTAGGGTTTAAATTAAAAAATTTTATAAATATTTTTCTCTTTTTAAAGTTTTCATATTGTTTACTGGAGGGAGAAAGCGTGGGTTTTAAAGTTTGATTAAAGATGCTAAACGATGGAGGGAGAAATTAACCTTGAGTTTTATATAAAGTGTGAGTTAATTTGTTAGAACTTGCGGGGTAAGAGCGGTTAACTCTAAAAATGGTTGAGTTATATAATTTCCATACACCTAACTTCCGTGGAAAAAGATATATAAATTAAATAGTAGCTACTAGTCTTGTTGACTGGATAATAAAATCATCAGCCAACGAAACAGTGAGCGAATAAGAATAGTCGTTGTGATTAATTATCGCAGAAGTTTCGTGGGATTAGCAACCAAGAAATTAAGGAGGCAGGACAAGAACGAGCATATGTCAAATTAACCTCCGCCCTGCCCATGAAATATCGGTTTCACACACACACACACACATTATATACATAGGACTCGGTCATCCTTAATTTCGGTACTTCCTCACGGGATTTGGCACTTTATCTTCTATCTGATCATTGCGTGTCCCCCTCCCAGCCTGGTCATCTTAATGTATCCTTCCGTGCAAGGGAGCCATGATTACTCTTTAGAAGGCCAACCGGCACCCACCGCGCCGCCACCGGCGTTTGCAGGTCCTCCCCTATATGTCTCCAACAGTTTCCAGAGGGGCCATGCGCAGCAGCCGGGCCAATGGACCTCTGGCCTCTGCCACTGTTTCGACGACCCGGAAAATTGTAAGTTAAATTAATTTATTTTCTTCCTGTTTATATATATCTGTCTCTACTGTACGTCATGATTAAGAGTCGATTAATACTAATACTTACTTGGGCGACTCGAATTAATTTCTGATCAATAGGTCTGGTCACTTGCTTTTGTCCCTGCTTGACATTCGGACAAGTCACGGAGCTGATTAACAAAGGAAAGAAATGTAAGATATTGATAGTAGCTTCATATTTTATTTTTTTTTTCGGTACAGAACAAGCTTCATATATAGTAATTCATCTGTCTTTGAGCGAGAGCTTAATTACAACAAATTATTACATACATAGGTGGTGCTAAAAATTTTGGGAAAATTACAAAAAACTCTGTGGTTTGGTCTAACCTACATTTTGCCTCTTCTATTTTCAAAAACCTACACTTTACTCTCCCCTTTCTTTTACAGTGTCTAACAACAAATTTTGAAACCCTAATCTAAACTTATTAATATTCATGTTCCAATAATTTCAAGATTTTTATATTTTTTTTACAGCTAACTGACGTTTAAAAAATGCTGATATGTATTTATAAGAAGAAAAATATATTTACAGAGAGAAAAAATTGATAATTTATAATATCTATTAACTTTAAAAAAATATTGGAGAGATTGAAATTACTAGAAAATGACTATTGTATAGTTTAAATTATAATTTTAGAATTTGTTATCGGACAGTGTAAAAGAAATAAGGGCAAAGTATAGGTTTTCAAAAGGGCAAATATCACTAGTTATCCCTAAGTTATACTCATGGTGCTTAATTATCCGGAAACTATCAGGTGTTGCATAAATTGTCTTCAAACTATTTAATTACTGCACTTTTGTCCTGTCATCAATTAAATCGTTAAATATAGATTGAAAAATGACGTAGCCACTGATATGACATCAAAAAATGACATGGCTGCTAATGTGACACCAATTTTTCGTCCATCTTTAATGATTTAATGAACGGTAGAATGAAAGTGTAATAATTAAATAGTTTGAGAACAATTGATATAACGCATGATAGTTTCAGGATGATTAAGTAATATAAATATAGTTTAGAGACAACTGGTGATATTTGCCCTTTTAAAAAATAGAGGGGACAAACTGTACACTAGGGCAAAAATCAGTAGGATAATTGTAAATTTTCCAAAAATTTTTGCCTGATAAAATCACAAATACATGTTAATTACTGTTGTTTAATTGATGTGAAAAATATTTTATATATATATATATATATATATATATATATATATAACTATATATATATTATATATTTGTTTATTTATTTATTTATTTATTAAAGTAAATGAATGCAGCATGCATGTCACGTGGATGTTTGTTTACAATAATGTGTTTCATGGGGTGTGCGTGCTTCTATTCATGCTTTTATCGCTCCAAATTGAGGGCGCAATTTGACTTGCGGGAGGAGCCCTGTAACGATTGCCTGGTTCATTTTTGCTGCACCGCTTGTGCCCTTTGTCAAGAATACAGAGAGTTTAAGAATCGCGGATTCGACATGGCCATAGGTATGTTTCTGTATTTGTCGATTTTATTGTAACTAGCTAGCTATTAAGTATTTTCTCTTCAAACTTATTGTTCGTGTGTGTATATATTATACCACTAGCCTATTAATATTCTGAATGTTTTCAGCAGTTGGTCCTTTTTTATATATATTTAGTCCAATTTGCGGGCGTTGCCTTGGTGGACGTATAATATATATATATATGCATTAGTTGATGACCTGCTACGTAGTATATATAATAAGTTTGTTGGTTGCACTTGCGACGACTAGCTCTAGAGTTGTCAAGTCGACTGAGTAATTATACATTTATCGTTGATTTTATTAGGGCTAATTAATTAATTTGGTTTAATTAATTTGTGTACCTGGGTGGTGGTGGTGGTGTAGGCTGGGAGGCAAATATGGATAGGCAACAGCGTGGAGTTTCTACGATGGCTCCTCCAAAGCTTGTCACCGGCATGACCAGATAGATCATCCATCCGTCATCCTCCACCGTCCATCGCCTTCAACGGTCGCTGCTTGTTCTTAATTAATTAGTATTTCTGTGCACGTCGCCCATGTCCATATTGTGCTTGTGATCGATCTTTGTGTGTCCCTGTATCATTTTTAAAAAAATTGTATCTTAGCTAGCTCTTCCTTTTCTCACTATTAGTTAGATCCACTCATCAACTGCCAAATCGAGAAGTGTTTCATTTGAAGGCTAGTTAGTTAAAGACAGTTAGCCAGTAGTGGCGGACCACCCCCGCAGCTCAGAAATTTGAGAGATATGAGATATAAACTTGGTCATTTTATTAACATTACATTTAGTGACTAAGTGTGAAATTTTAGCCCTGGAATATAGTAAAAGAATTTAAAGATGAGGAACAGTGAGACATGCATTTAAAAGTATGAGACTCGCGTGTATAATTCTCCCTCCTCAAAGCAGAACGACTCCATTTTAAATTATGTCCCGTTTCCTCTAAACAATGTCATATATTCATCTCTTACCCCTTCAATCTCTCGTAAGCAGAAGCGCCCAACCTCAAATTCCCAATTATCCGATATATGCAATGCGTTTATCTTGTCTAGTCATTTGTACCGCTTGGCTTCACCATCATCTCATCATCCACTCTCCTTAGTTACTCTCGTCTTGTCTCATCCCATCACCGTCTATCACGTCTTTCCGTTCACTCTCCTAGGTAGTTCACTTGGTTGAGTCCTCATTTTCTATTTAATTCATTTGTGTTGAGCAATTGTGTTTTTCCTTAGCCGTCATTTTTTTATATTTGTCAATTTTATTCACAATATGTTCTAGTCTCTGTATACTTGTGTTCTTTTGCTTTTATAGTGTTGCATTATATATGTTTTTTATACATATATCAGCAGCAAATTTATGTATGCTTTATCCATTTTTACATGATCTATGTAATGGGTGGTTGTACAATTTGAAAATTTGCCCCACTCTCTTCCCGTGGCCAAAAATTCTAGTTCTACGGCTATAGCCAATCAGCCACCCTGGACTTGTATATTTTATCTATTTTTTGTATGTTAGGCTTCACTTGAATGGTTTAAATTGTAATTTAGAAAGATTTTCCAAAAAGTGATCAATTTTAGAATTAACTTTTTACAGAGTTCCAAAGTTTTAATACTTGTTTAGAAAAGTAACAAGATTTAGGGCTAATTGTTTATATAGTTGCAAGGTCTAGGGACTTATTCAGAAACATGTAAATTGTTAGGACTGATTATATATATATATATATATATATATATATATATATATATATATATATATATATATATATGAGGACTGAAATATAAAGTAAGTAAAATTTTAGAATAAAAAATGTACTTCCCAGCTTAAATTGGCCTAAAAAAGTGTGAAAAAAAATAATGGATATCCCCCAAAATTTATGGCTTCGCAACCTTTTCATTCATATGTTTGTTTAATGAGGGGTGTCATAGGCGATCAATCATCCATATCCAACTAAAGATTTTAGATTTGGATGACATCTTATCAATTAATCACAACGTCTCAACAATCGTAAATTGTAAGATGTCTTAGTGTAAGGTTCCGAGCTTCTTAAAATGTAAGATCTTAATTGGTTTATAACTTGTCCAAATAATCATGACATACAGAAACAATCATTTTTAACAATCTTTCCCGAACAGTTGTATAACTCGCTAACAATTATTTGTAGATGTAGCATTAATATATCTATGAAAAATAAAGATACAACAATGTCATTTTGTAAAGATAAAATTTGAGATTATTTATAGATGATGGAATTCTACTGAAAAATTTCTAAAAATTAAAGGGACGGGAAATTTCTTTAACTATTATACTTAATAAAAAAAGCAGTTATTTCATTTTTTTTCATTTTCTATTGGCACATAAGAGAAAAAAAATGGATAAATTACCTAAATACTCAAAGTTTATTAAAGAATTACATTATCACCTAAGAGTGCAAAACCTACTACTTTCCCCTTTTTCCCTTAGCCTTTAACGTTCCGTCACTAATTTGAGCCATTTTAAAAAATTAGTAGGGATTTAGACAAAAAAGGCTTTAGTGGGAGATTTTATTCCAACAAAAGACATTTATATTTATGGTACATTTGAGATTTTTGCCTAAAAGAAATATACTACATATCTTTTCACCTAAAAAGCCCAGCAGGCTCCTAGGAAAACAAACAACAGCCCAAAGGTGGCTGGGCCTTTGATCTTTTCGTTAAATCGTTAGCCATCGCCTCTTGCTCTCGCACCGGCTAGGGTTTATCGAGGGCTTTTCCCTTCATCTACGCTGCCCAATTCCTTCTCACAAACTCGAAGAATCAGAAAATGGCGTCTCACCTGGCAATACGGCGTGCACCCTCGTCTGTCTCCTCTCTGCTCCTCAAGGTACGACCTTACCCATCTCACTGTTCCTTCACTCAACAATTTGCTAAAATCTTATCTTCGCCCCTGGATGCAAAAGCCCTAAGCACCTCCTCTCACCCTCAAGATTACCAGATGCCGTACACACATCCATCTTCTCCACCACAATCCGACCCTCGAGCTTTTCAGGACCATCGAAACCCAAATCATAATCCCAATTCGAATCAATGGACTCCTCAGAACCAAGGTTTGGGTAACGCTAATCAGTGGAATTCACAGACCCAGAACCAGTTCTATCCTCCTCAACAACGTGGAGGGCCTCAAAATCAGTTAAATGTCAGAAATCAGCACGTGGATTACGCTAATCCGGGAAATCAGAGACCGGTTTTTCCCCACTATCAGAACAACCCCGGCAATAGTAATGCGCAGCCACCTCAGTATCAACACCCTAATCAGATAAATACACAGTTGCCCAGAGATCCAAATCAGGGGAATAACCAAAATAGGGGTTACCCTCAAGGTGGGAACCCCAATCATTGGGCGTCACCGAACCAAAATCGTGGTCCGATTAACAGAGAGAGCTTAAATCAAGGGAGCGTCTCTGCTGCTGAGGTTCCTGAGCCTGTTCCTACGCTTTCTGATTTGGCCCGCGTGTGTCAGGAAGGTAAGGTTAAAGAAGCTATTGAATTGATGGACAAAGGAGTTAAAGCTGATGCTAATTGTTTTTATGTTTTGTTCGAGTTATGTGGGAAATCAAAGTCCCTGGATAAGTCCAAGTGCCTGGAGAATGCGAAAAAGGTCCATGATTTTTTCTTGCAGTCGACTTGTAGGAGTGATGTTTATCTGAATAACAAGGTAATTGAGATGTATTCAATTTGTGCAAGCATGACTGATGCACGTAGAGTTTTTGATTACATGCCGGATAGGAATATGGATTCTTGGCATGTCATGATTGATGGATATGCAAATAATGGAATGGGGGATGAAGGGTTGCAGTTGTTTGAGCAGATGAGAAAATTGGGGCTGAAGCCCAGTGAGCAGACTTTCCTTTCTGTTTTCAATGTTTGTGCCAGTGCAGATGCCATAGAAGAAGGGTTCCTTCACTTTGAGTCGATGGCAAATGATTATGGGATTAATCCTGGGTTTGAGCATTATATGGGGCTCTTGGGTGTTCTGGGAAAATGTGGTCATCTTGTTGAAGCCCAAGAGTATGTCGAGAAATTACCTTTTGAGCCCACAGTAGCAGTTTGGGAGGAGTTGAGACATTATGCTAGGATTCATGGAGATGTTGACCTAGAAGATCAAATGGAAAAGTTGATTGTGGATGTTGACCCTGCAAAGGCCATTACCAACAAGATCCTTACACCACCACCAAAAAAACGCACTGCAATCAGCATGCTTGAGGGAAAGAACAGAATCAGTGAGTTCAGGTATCCAACTCTTTACAAGGATGATGAAAAGTGGAAGGTAATAAATGAGATGAAAACAGGAGGTTATGTTCCTGACACAAGGTATGTCCTGCATGACATTGATCAAGAGGCTAAAGAGCAGGCCTTGCTGTATCACAGTGAGAGGTTAGCAATTGCATATGGCCTGATCAGCACCCCTGCAAGGACACCGCTTAGAATCATCAAGAACCTTCGGGTTTGCGGTGACTGTCATAATGCTATCAAGATCATGTCCAAGATTGTTGGGAGGGAATTGATTGTTCGGGACAATAAGCGTTTCCATCATTTCAAGGATGGCAAGTGTTCGTGTGGAGATTACTGGTGAACGATATCAGTTCAAAGAATGTGCATTGTTTCATTCGAAACTCTGATTGTAAAGCAGCGCAGTTGGTTCTGCTTAAAGGAACTCTCGATAATGTATGATTCTGCTAGTTTTTCTTGCCCCGAAACTATACTGTTTGTTCGGTTCATCAGTTACTCGACCAAGTTTTTCACTGTCGTCGCCTTGTACGTATGACCTTTTCAAGTTTGAAATCGGGGACCTTTCTTCGCTTCTACGGTGAGCGACCAGTTGGTGACATATTTCAAAATTGCTGCGTCCTAAAATGAATTGCACACTTTCATGTTTATACAGTTTTCCCCAATTTTAATCGTGTCTCTGAGTCTTAATATATATCCGTTGACAACGATTTTTGTTGTAACTCTGTAATATAGTTAAAGGAGATCAACATAATTTTTTTTTGGGGGTTACTTTTGAACCATGGTTACTGTAAAAAGTGCACCGTTAGTGCATAAGATATTTAACCCTTTAAAATATTTAACAACTCAGGGTGGGGAGCTGGTTGCAATGAATTCCTTGTCAGATTTAAAATATCAGCAACATTTTTCTAGAGCTTTAGGTTGTATCTTTCCAAGCCAAATTACTTAGTTATGGGAGTCTACATTTAAGGAAGACAGTATTTTCAAAATTTTCTCGATAACCTGGGTGGGGATAGATTTTGAAGCATAAAATGCATCTAACACACTACAAAGGAAATATGTTTTAGCCACCATTTGGTAGACCATTTTTTGAGTCACTATAAAAATGGTGACAAAAAAAATGACTAAAAAGGTGGAGTACCTTTTGGGTGACCGTCTGGTCACCACTTTTTGAGGTTGCCAGGATAGTCGCCCCTATTGATCATTTTAGCCACCGTTTTCTGCAATGCATGTCAACAATAATTTGAGTCATAGATCTATAAACAAATCAATAATTAAAAACCTTAAAATACTTCTATAAAGATCTTCTTAAGTCTTCCTCATCATCTTTTTCTTTTGCCTCTTTCATTGGCCACTTAAATCATTTTTCTTCCTAAATTGCAGCCACCACTTTTTTTTTGTTTCTTTGCAAACCAATCACCAAGATTTTTTTATGGGGCTCACCTGCTCTTCCATTCATTGGCCACTACAAGAGAAATGCAAAGGAGCGACTAAATGGAGTGACTGATATTCAGTGGCTAAATATATTCAATCGCTCCTTGGTGGGGCTCATAAGCAAAGTGACCGAAGAGCGACTAAGTTAGTTGCCAGCATTTTAGTCGCTCCAAATAAAGAATTTTCTTTATCAGTCACTCTTTAGTCACTTATTTCAAAAAAATTAATACTCTCTCCATCCCAAAATTTTTGCTCCATTTGACTTTTTGTTATATTTTGACTTGATTTTTTTTTATATTATTGTTTGTTAGAAAAAAAAATTTTAAAAAATATATTTAGAAACTATATGTCTTGATTTATCATTTGTATATAAAGATTTTTCATTTATATATTAAAATATTAAAAATAAAAAAATCCTAGATTAATTACTGAAAATAAATAGAGCAAAAATTTTGGGACGGAAGGAATATATATTAGTAAATATTCTTATCTATATATATACATACACATAAACACACATATTGATAAGAACATATATGTGTGTGTGTGTGTGTGTGTGTGTGTGTGTGTGTGTGTGTGTGTGTGTGTGTGATAATAATAAATATATGCAAAAATCTAGAAATAGATGAAAAACAAGCGCTTGAATTGATGAGAAGAGTGACTGAAATAGAGATTGAATTTCAGTCGCCCTTCAGTGGCCAGTTAGGAGTACGTGTGTCGTTTCCTTTTGTCAACCGGAATAATAGTCACTTTTTTAGTTGCCCTTTCATCAGAACTCAATAAACCCTAACTTCAAACCCATTCGGCTAAACTTTCTCTGTCACAATTCATCAAAACTCGTTTGCTTGGTCTTGTTCATTTCACTCAGGTTCATTGATTTAGAGGGCTATAACACAGTTTCCTGGCTCAAATCTTCCTATTCTAGTAAGTTTTCAAGTTTTTTCTTGAATATTTTATATTATTTTCAATCTCAAGTTTAGATTCTTCGGGTTTAGATTTTTTGTTTAGTGTTTGTTTACAATTTCATAGTTAGTGTTAGTAAAATATTTAACATTCATATTTTTGCTATAGATTTCAACTAAATTATTATTAGTTTAGATTTTGGTATAGTGTTAATTTATGATAAAATTTAGAGTTAATTTTTGTGCTAATTTTCAACTAATTAGTGTTTGTTTAGATTTTGGTATACTGTTAATTTGCTGTAAAAATTTAATGTTAAATTAAGTTTTGATGTTAGTGTTAATTTTTATTTAATTAAGTGCTATTTGTGTGCATTTAATGTTAATATTGGTGTATTTACTAATAATTTACTTGATTATTTACTAATAATTTACTTGATTAAGTAATTTACTTTGAAATTACTTGTAGTTGCTGCTAATTTAGTGTTAACATTAGTAGTTTCTTTTTTTTTTTCATGTATATTTAGTGTTAATTTAGTTTTAATTAACAATTAATTGTGTGTATTTTCAGCCATGGACCATGACAATCATGGTCAATGGGATTTTCAAAGTGTCGTGGTTGAATAATTGCATTAATTCAATGTTAAAAATTTTAATTAATATATAAAAAACAATTGCATTAACGAAGCAACTGAATTTTCAGTCGCTGTTGGAGTAATTAAACCTTTCAGTTCCTCCTCTATCACTATGTCATAAATTCAGTCACTGATTTCAGTTGCATGTTAATCGCTTTTATTGAAGTAACTATAGTTTCTACAGCTGGGCATTTCAGTTTTATTTCAATTGCACTGTGCAACTAAATGTGCCTATTTGTCCAGTAGCTATTTAGCTTCCATCTTATAGTGGGCCACCTCCACCTAGTAAAGCCACCTGTTAACCAAATACTTCTAAACCTTTCCCAGAATCATAGCCACATCCTTTCTCTCCAATTTGGTTGCTGACCCGTTGTAGTCATCTCCTCGAAGTCGCTCGCAGAGGAATGCTTTACAAAACATGACATCATACTGGCAAATCGGATGAGGCTACTGGCCTGGAAACATGTGGGTTTTAGCCACAGCTTCACAAAAAAACAAATGAAGCTTAAACAGACTTGTTGATGAAGATTTTAGAAGGAGTAGTTTATTCAAAGTTTTAAGGATGGAAAACTTTTGTGATTGGTAGATATAAATGGTGTTTTGGACCTCAGGATTTGTATGGAATATGTAAAACCAAAATATGAATACAATCTAGAAAATGATTAAATCAAAATAGGATTGGCCACCAAAATAAATGGCTGCTAGTAGTGACCATTATGGTGATAGTCCTCATCGGTCGTCATTTTAGTCGCCCTTCAATGACTAGCCTTTGGCGGCCAAGGTTTTGCTCATCGTTTGGTGACCATTTGTTTTGGGCAACCTGGCCACCATTTTGCCACCATTTTGATAGTCACTATAATCTAATTCTCTTGTAATGACAGTTCAATCAATAATGATCAAGATCTCATACTAAAAGATTGATATTGTGAGATATGTATCTTGAGATGGCATAAAGAAGTGCTGGAGAAATACCAGGGATTTAAGCATCTTCCCATTCCCAATAGAAAATAATCCATCAGTAATGATCTTAAGAGACTTCTATACCATATAATAGACTTTACCAAATAGAAAAGTCATTCCTAGCACTTTAACATTCCGTAAGAAGTGAAGATGGCAATATTTTGTAGTGAGTGCCTAGTGAATCAATTTGTTACTACTCCCTATAAAAATCCTCCAAAATGTCTTTACAAGCAATATTGATTAAAAATATAAAAGTCTTTGATCCCAAGGCCATAAAGTCCCTTAGGAAGGGATAGAATGTTTTAATGCTTCATATGAATACCTGTTTATCATCAGATCATGGCCATCAGAAATGTATGGATTGTTTGGACAAGCTATTTGACTATGTTAAAAGAACCTTGAATAAGGGCATAACATGGATTAGAATTATTGAAAATGTTGATTAGATAAGAGTAAAATGTCTTGCATTCTTGGGCAACTTTCGTTTCCAGCTTTTCGAGATGTTGTCTAATCTTGTCAACTAAAAATTGGGAATAGGTCATCCGGGACATATCCTGGAAAAATGGGAGTTTCAAGTAATTAAGAATACAATAGTTGTTATGGCCCTCCAAGTAATAGACCTATTATGGTCAAGTAAAACATAGTTACTAAGTCAAATCCTTAGTTTAATACCCTATTTAGTGTGATTTAGAAAAATCAAGCAAGTTAACTAAGTGTTACATCATTCCTAAGTTGTTTTTGGCATCTAAGAGTCACTTAGGGCAAATTGTTAATTTTGTGTCTCATGGCGATAGGTTTGATTTTAAGGTTCATAAATAGGTTTGGTCCTAAAGTGTTGAGAACCAAGAGTTTGAGACTAAATTGCCTAAGTCTAGAAGTTGTTTGCGCAGTTTTGGCTAGAATGGAGTTATTGCAAAAATGGCGAAGTTAAAGGATAAAAGGTGAGTTTTATTTAAAAAAACATTTGAGAGTGATTGGGAGCACTATTTGTGACAATCCCTCATGGGGTATCCTTGGAAGACTTTGAAAACTTGTTCCACACTAGTTGCAATTGACTAGTTAATTACATGTCCATTTGTTAAAAACTTTTGTGCTTCTAGTTATTTATTCTACAATATGTTCATGCGTGAGTATTCTTTGACTTCAATAACAATAACAAGTACTAAATAATAAAACATTCACCTAGGCATTTCAAAGATTCGAGTTTCAAAACACTCTCAAAGCATCCAAAGAGAATAAGTTCATCTACTAGAATTAATCACATATAAGCATCAAGTACAAAATACCATTTTTATTACGATTGTCCTAGACTTGGACTGAGATTACTAAGGTAAGTATGAAATTTTTGTACTTAGAAACTCTTTTTGCACACAAATTTATGATTTTAGCATGATAGTGTAGCATGAAGTTTGTAATGTGGTCATGTGAGCAAAGTTTGGCTATAAGGGGTGAAATGGTACTTTTATTGAGAAAAATCCTGTCTTGTACAATAAATGGATTGAACTATGGAATACTTTTAGAGTATTTTGATTCTTATTTCAATTTCATGCATAGCAATAAGAAAATATTGCTAAGTGTGAGAAAATGACCAAGTTAGCATAATCTAAGTTTTTAAGAGAGTTAATGTGTCATTTTGATTAAAGATAACCTTGGGAGATTGGTCTCCTGCCTCATTTCTTCTTTCCTAATGCCATTACCATTTCCAAAAAGCTTTTAAACTCTAACTATTTTTTATCAGTTGAAGCTTAAGCTGGAAGGTCCTTAATGCAAGTAGTTCTCTTGAGCTTAAGGAACCAAGCAACCACATTTTTCTTTTTGGTAAGCCATTTTTATTGGTTTTGGATTGATTTTGGTGATTTTCTTTTTGTTTAAAGCTTGGTAAGCTAGGCAAACAATCCCTAAGCTAGATTCTTGTTTGTGAAGGTTAAATTTCAAGCTATTTTAGCTTGTGTGCAAAGGTAGTCCAATGAGCTGTTTTGTGTCTCACACAAAAGGGGTAAGTCAGATGGACTTGTTCTAAGTCTTCTTAGCTCAAATTTAGATCATATTATGTGTTCTTGATGCATTGCCAATGGCTTTGCTAAGATAGAATAAGTTTGCTACATTGTGGTGCAAGTTTGAGAAAATTATGCTTGTGTGTGCATTGTGGATTTGTAGCTTGTGATCTTGGATTAAGTAAAGGATTTTTATTTTTTCAAGTACTTAATTGATGCTATTACATGTCATTTATCATGTTGAAGATTTTTTGAAGTAAGTTCAAGTTAGTTTGGAAAAGCTAAGCAAGCAAAATGTGTAATCATGCACATTATGCATGAAGTAGGACACCTAGGTGAGGCCCCTAGTATTGTGGCACTAGGCTTGGCACTACAACCTAAGAAGGGTTACCGAGCAATGGTGAGTCCATTGGCTCCAACATTGGCCCATTTATGCTCGAAGCTCAAGGCTTCCCGAGGGTACCCCTGTTATGGCCCTACTAGTGGAAAGCATGCCTGAGGAAGGTAAGGTACTCTAAATTAAGTTTGGAACCTTAATTCAAGTTTACATAGCAAGAATAGAAAATTTTAGCAAAGTTTACTAAGTTCTAAGAAGGTTAAGGCGCTAAATGAGGTTCAGGGGTAAAATGGTAATTTTACATCATGAATAGCCGGGTTAGGTCCCGATTGGTTAAAATGAAGTTTTATAACTTAATTTTCAACTTTAACCCAAACTTGATGAAATAAACAAGGATTAATCAGAGGAGAGAAGATCCAAAAGCATGAAGATCGAAGTGTCAAAGAAGCAGTCACTGGCAAAGAGAAGAGAGATTGGAGTGCAAAAATCCAGGAACGGCGAGCGAAAGATGAAGATCCAGGAGCGACAGACGAAGATTTAGGAGTGGCTATGGCGAGCGGTGACGAAGATTTAGAAGCAGCAGATGAAGCGGCTGTGGCAGATGGATTGAAGGCAAATGCAGGGGTGGTAGACGAAGCGGCAAACAATGATCGGAGGAGAAGAAAGGGAAAATCACCAGCAAAAAAATGGCAATTTCTCGCCAACCAATAAATGGCGCAAAATCACCGGCTAAGAAACAGTGAGAAATTGTCGGAAACTGCCAATGAAGAAGCTTCTAGGAAAATACAAGAAAAATTGTTTAATTTTACATCTTTATTTACACTTTTATATTTTTGTTAAGACACATTTACAAATTTATTTAGACACTTTGTATTCTTCTTTCATACTTTTTAAATTTGAAAATAATAATTTTTTTACATGTTGTAGTTATGTTTATATATAGTATAAAATATTTTTATATATTTATCAAAACACTTTTATTTATTGCTTCAGACACTTTTACTTTTAAGATTATAAAATTATTTACATATTTTCTTAGACACTTTTACCTGTTGTTATAGATGTTTTAACATATTTATTCAAACGCTTTTACATATTATTTTAGAGAAGAATAAATGATTTTTTTATTATATGAAGAGAACAAATTACCAGCATATTATTTTAGATGTTTATATATACTTATTCAGACATTTTTGTCAATTTGTTTAGACACTTTTCGTCTTTGCCTACGACACTTATGAAGATAGTTTTTATGTACGATTTAGTTGAGGATGAGAGAGGAGCGGCCTAGAAGTGAAAACGGAATAATCTATGAGATTTGGAGACGCACGACGACAACAAGATCTGAAGGAGCACGACCATGCTTTGATGATTGTCTAGTGCCGACGCTGGCTACTGTGGCGGTGATGGTGGCAGTGGCAGTCGCAACAAAAATGAGGTATATAGAAAACAAATAATCTGGATATTATTTCAAGTATTTATATATACCTCTTTAGACACTTTTCCCAATTTCTTTAGACATTTTGTACCTTTGTTTTTTACACTTCTGCATATACAAGTAATGATAGAAGATCTAGTTATGATGATAGTGGCAGGGGCGGCAACCTCCACAGTGGAGAGAATGAGATAGGATTTCTAAAGGGGGAGATAGAGTTTTGGTGAGAGATTATTTTGTCTATTTTATTATAGATGTGGATTATATATAGAGAGTTAATGATGAGTTTATATATCTAATTAGACATAGGTGCATAATACAATAATTATAATTTTTGTTTATGTGAAATTATGGCTGAATTCAATGCACCTAAACCAACAAACAATTTTTTTTTTAAAAAACCCAGCTATTAACGAATATTTTCAATTTTACTTTTTCTTCTTTGTCTAAAATCAATGTTATTTACAAGTTAATACTCCATTTATCGAATGATCTCCTGAATTATATTTATCATATTTTTTTCAAAAAAAAATGAATTTTTTTCGTACTTAACTTGAAAAGAGAAAAAGAAAAATCAATGGAAATACCCAGCTATTAACGCATATTTTCAACTTTACTTAATTTTTTTTGTCTAAAATCAATGTTATTTGCAAGTTAAAACTCCATTTATCAAATGATCACTTGAATTATAGTTATAAATAGAAAATATTTTAAAAGTGAATTTTGAACTTCTTAAAGTGTAGGATTCCAATTGATAAACACGTTGAGCAAATAATCATCACATATAAAGATAATCAATAAGAACAAATAATCACCAAATGCACCCTATATTCTTGGTCAAGAGCTTATGACAAATAAAGTTGAGGGTATTGAGACCAGAAAGTCGGAGAAAACTAAATAGTTTGATCATATGACATATAACAGAAGTGGCGGCATTGTGGCGGTGCAAGACAAGTTTTAGAAGGGATGGAGGGAGAAAGAGAAACAACGAGACATTGGGTTGTAGAGGAAAGAAGGCATGGAAAGGAGAGAACTGGAGAGGCAACCGGCCTCAACCCTTCTGCATGGTCCGAGTCATCATGGTCATGAACTCGTCCATGCTAACCATTCCATCTCCATCAGCATCAACAGCTCTCACCATTCTCCCGCATTCCTCTACCGTGCACTTCTCCCCAAGGCGCCTCAGCATTTCAAACACTTCATCTGCACTTATCCTGCCATCACCGTTCAGATCAAACGTTCGGAAAGCACTCTGTATGTCCATTGTCTTCACTCCCCCGCTCTTATTGTGCGCCTCAACAAACTCTTTAAAATCGATGAATCCATCTCCATCCAGATCTACTACCTCAAAAATCTTCCGCACCTCACCCCTTTTGTTCCCCTGACCAAGAGCTCCCAGTATGACCTTATACTCCTCTGGGGAAATCTTGCCATCCTTGTTGGAGTCAAATTTATCAAACACCTGCCTCAGCTCTTTTGGATTTGGTTGGTAAGTGATCAGCAAGCCGGAGCCTTGCCTATCATGAGAGAACATCCGAGATGGTTTCCGCAAGATCCTGCTTTTTGAAAGCTTGTACTGGAACTCGAGGAAACTAACATTTGACATTGTTGATTTCTGTGGATTTGAGCGCAATCTCTGGGAATGTACCTGTCTCTGACTCGCTGCTAATGGTTGAAAGCAGGTGATAAGCCTGCCAAACTTTATATAATGCAACTATGCAAAAGACCAGCCCAATAAAGGAATAAAGAACATACAAGGTTACGCGTTTATTCCACAACAACTTACAGGGCAAGTATTCACCAGAAGATGATAAAGTGAAAGTCATCAAGGAATGAAACTATGGTAGAGGAAAGGAACCAAATTATTCTCTGGGAAAGTTAAATTCTGATTCCTATCTATATTCTCCTTTATCAGTAGTTCACTTTTTGGAGGCCACCTTTCGCCTCCACGCATGTAAGGGTAATAATCTAATGAAAATTGTTGTAACGCGGTTAAAATATTTTCAGCTCATCAAACTTGCTGAAAAATATTTATCCAGCCGGGGGCATGTCCCAACTGCATCATGGAGGTTTTCCATTATCTAAATCCTCCATAACTTCGATGTCTTTTCGAGCTGTGATCTTCTGCACATATCCTGCAAATCATCATAATTAAGACGGTTAATAAACTGCAGTTTGGACTTTTCTCAAGATGTGATGAGTTCATCACACAATTCCAAAATATAAACCATCACATCAAAAGACATTAGTTTACAGAATACCAGAAAGTCAAAGAGAAAGACAATGAAACTTAGAATGGTTGACAGTAGTTATCGTTTTCACAAAAATCTGATCTAATACTCTCCAGCCATCTCTGAAGTGTTTTTAGAAAGTGATGAATGCATGTCTCTGACCCTAAATCAGCTTCATGCAATGTCAACACCGCTTCGACATCTCTATTCCTTTTTCTCGCACACAGAAATCCAATTTATTGTCAAAATAATCCTTGATGCATAGGCTTGACACTTCGTGAAACAATACTTGATGCTCGTCATATAGGGTCAGCAAATGTATACGCATGTATCAATTTTAGGCTGTCACTGAAAATATTCCACCCCTTCATGGTTGTGTAATGAAATGTACAATGTCAGAAGTTTGTAGCCATATATCCACATGTCGTAGAGGTCAGAAACTAAAATGAATGATTACATGTTAGGAGCGAAGGGAAGACAGCGGAACAGAAAAAGAGGTTATATAGAGGGGTATTCTTAAACAAAGAGCCCAGATGAAATTTAAACATGAACGAGCCATGGGCAACAAGCAGTTAGGAGGCTGCTTGAACATCATATTTATGAACTGATTAGAAGAAGAGGAGAGTACCTATTCCGAGGCAAGGTATGCATTTGCAGATAATCTCTTTTCCTCTTTTATTGTAATAGCTGACCAAGCCTGATCCTTGACAACTCCGGCACTCTCCAGTCCATTCATAGACCACCTCCTTACAGTCCTGCATCCCAGAAGAGAAGCAAAGCATAAAACCATCACGAAAGTTAAAAACTCTGTAGTTATAGTCACACAAGGACTCACGCTTGGGAAGATCCCATCACAATTGCCAGCTAAATATTGTTTTCTGGGGTACATGCTCAAGTACCATTTTGACTAAGGCTCACAAGTGGAACCAAACAGACATCAACAAAAATGTTCCTCAAATCTCAACCAACTCTCCATGCTTGCTAAAGCTCAATTCACTATACTCTCTTCATCAATCCCAAATAATAAAAATACTAAAGAAGTGATTCAAGAGCCTCTCCACTGGCTTCAGCAGTTACAATCAACTGTAGGAGAGTCATGCAAAAAGCAAGCTTTACAGGAACAGCAGAAAAAGTTGCCACATTTCCATAGAATCAACTGAAGCCAAACAATGACCACGGTAGTAACTCTAGGAATAGCATACTGTTTGGAAATGTCAGGCGATATTGAATAAAATCATTTTGCGACTCCCATTATCATGTTTCATTTTGCAAGAAAGTTTCTGCTGTTCATTGTTCCAGAGGAAAAAAGAATAGAAAATTTTTCTAGCCAACAACTTGCAGGGTACAAATTCGACCCTGCCGTTACACAACTATCAAATTCTCGAGAGGAAGACACGAGGAAGCAAAAAGCATCTAGCATGCCCAATGACAAGCGGACTTGAACAATAAAATCAGAGAGAAGGCATGGAATGTCATTGGAAGCAGAAAAATACCTCAACTTCGGGATCACACCGCAGACGTTTATCAATCTCCTCAGCAGAAACCGGGCAGGAGTTGGGATAAGTCATGGGGAGGGGAAGAGCGTCGCCGTCGTCATTAAAATAGCTTTCTCTATTCCTCGACCATTTCTTCTGCTTGCGGCGGCTGGCGGAGCCATTTTCAGATCTGTCCTGGCCGAGACGGAGGCCGGGGAATTCGGTGGTGGTAGGGAACGGGAACCAGCGCGGGAAAACGGTACCGCCTGCGGGAATGTCGCCGGCGGCGGAGCAGCGGAAGGAGGAGGGTGAGACAGGGATGAGAGAAGAAGGGTTGGAGGGGCAGAGGGCAGGGTTTATGGATACCATTTCTGCGGAAATTTTTGGAAATTAATTGCCGCGTTTGGGACAGTCGTGAAGGACGAGGAGGACTGTCTGGTCTGCAACTCAACTACGATACGATTTGCGAGGGGGTTGATGCCGCTCGAGCTGTTTTGGTCCTTTTGGATCTTCCCAAAGAGGATTTTTTTTTACCGGGCCAGGGCCCAAACCAGATTCTTGCACCATACTCCTTGAGTTGTCTATTTTTTTTTTATTTTTCTTTTATTCAATAAGCTCTCTTAGAAATTTATTTTTTTTATCATAATATTTTTTTTGTTTGAAATATTTAAATAAGCATTAAATGATGTCGTTTATTGTGTAAAAAAAAGTACGTTTATTTTCGAATATAGTTCTCAGAGACTTAACAAACATGGTTTCCAAATCATTTTGGGACAAAATCATCAAAATAAATAGCATAAAATCCAATTCTATTGCAAAATACAACTTTAAAATGATTTTCGAGAGAAAAAACTAGAACTAAAACATGAGTTACGATAGGAAAGATGGCCAATGAATTTGCATATTGTTTAATTATCTCCTGTTAATACCTAAAGTCTTGTTAGTTTCTTTCTTAGTTCTAAAACTGCTGGAAAAACATCTCTACATAAATATGAATCTGATTAACGATTCAATTCATCTTTCCTATCATAACACATTTTCAAACTCAAAATCTTTGATATGTAAAAATTAATCTTCTCAAGATACAGCTAGGCGCCGAAATGAGACTACTCATAAGCAAGTTTTCTTTTTGCTCCAAATTATAGATCAAATTCATTGTCTAAATCTCTGTTGGTGTTTTAGGCAATTAGACTTGTTTATAGGGAAAAGTACCAAAAAAGTAACTATATTTTTTGCCATCGACACATTTGGTCTACATACTTTTAAATGTTACCAACTGCATTACTGAAGTCTAAAGTTGTGCTCAACTTTATAATTGGGCCGTTAGTTTTGATGATGTGTTGATGGAGGGGTGAGTTGGTGATTGATGACGTGTTAACTAAGAGTTTAAACTACTTCATTGGTCTTCAATTTGACCTAAATGCTTTATATTGGCTTCTAATATTTCATTTGTCTAATTTAGGTACATAACTCTTTCAAAATAGTCAACCCAGATCTGCTGCCACCCTTAATTGCCCAACCTGACGTCGCCACCTCCTTCAATCACCCAACCCCAACATCGCTGCCACCCTCAATTAGACTCACGCCCTTAATCGAACACGCACATTAACCACCTTGAATCAGTCGCGTATCACCTCCAATTAAAGATATCTTAAACCTAGAGTAGGGAAAGCACGTCGATGAGCGTCATACAAAGGAATTGAAGAATTCTTGCAAGAAAATGAGACTTAGCTCATCCATTACTCCAGGTTGGCATCGGTGACCAAAAAAGGGATTAAAGTGGAAAAGTTGATAAAATTATATGACAAAAAATGTCTTTTCCCCTTTTTACCTCAATGTCATGTCATTTTATCATTGATTACCATGTAGTTGTCTTTTAGTTGCCACATAATCTTATCCTAATGAAATATTCTAATATTTAACAGAATCTTTCCACTATTAGTTACATCCATAACCTATTTGACCTCATTTCAAAATATTGATACTTGATTTGGCACCAAATATTTATGTTTAGTGACGCATTTAGCACCATTTAAAAAAATGATGATTAAATGTGTCCATAACTAAAAGTATAGTCATTTTTTTGTCCTTTACCCTTGTTTATATCTATCTTAAATATATGATTTGACTATGTTATATAAAACATATTGATTGATTGATTGATTGATTCTTCTGTTTGTGACCATTAACTGTTATCTACTTAGGGAACAATAAAAATATCAAATTTCTTACTAATGTTTAGCTTTTGAACTGAATTGTTCACTATAGTTTTTTTTTCTAGTTCTACTATGTTTACTAATGTTACAGTTTGGAATCAAATATGTAGTTAATGTAATAATTTTGGACCAAATATGTCACCAGTCCATTAAAATCTAATAGTAAACGTGAAAAGTTGTTGATTTTGAAATATTGAGATACTAATATAACTTTTAACAAACTTAAGGAACTTTATATAATTTACTATTTCATTGTTTATACGTTGGCCATCACCATCTGTCATTGGATGCTGCATTAGTCCATCCAGAAACAATATTTAAATTAGCCATCATATTCAAATTAGTATTCGATGCTATAGGTAACTTGAAATTTGATCAAACAAAACTCATTTATCTAATACCAATGTATTTCTGATCCCTAGATTCCAGGTATGACATGTGTTTTGTTACAAAAAGTGATGTCCAAGTATACATATTCTAGCATCGCCCGTGACTCAGTAGTGGATTTGATAGTGATAGATGCAATACTCAATGAATAAAAAAAATGAAAATAATAAAATATAAAGTTCCTAAAGTTTACTAAAAGTCGCATGACACCCCAAGATTTCAAAACCAATAACTTACTGCGTTTACCAATGTGTTTTTAATGGTTAATGACATATTTGGTTTCAAACTGAACATTAATGACATATTTGACCTCAAACTATAACATTGGTGACCATATTAAAATCATAGAAAACTATACTGGGTAACCTGATTTAAGAACCAAATATTAATGAGGAACTTGATACTTTTCCTTAAGAATGTTTACTGGATCTCAACTTTTGAGTATGTATTAGCTCTATTTACATGTCCATGCTAGATTTTCTTAAAAGAATTCGTCCATCTCACTTATATTTCACCATGTTTTCTTAAGATGCCTTGGTTACCCTGTGTCTTGATTAGATAGCCTCTAGTGCTTTTTTGTTAAGCTATCACTGTATCAAAAGACCTCTTGGTAATGGAAAATTACTCGTTTATGGGGAAAAAGATCATGGCTCTTGAAGCGTAGTATATTTTTATTATAATAGTATTATACTTTATTTTCGTAAACCTAGTGAAGTTCGGCGCCTGTAGCTCAACGGATAGAGCGTCTGTTTCCTAAGCAGAAAGTCGTAGGTTCGATCCCTACCTGGCGCCCGACTTTTTTATCGTTTGATGGTGACTCTTTTATCTTGTTTTGTTTTGTATTTTGTTTTTAGAGCAGAAATATCAAATTTGCAACTAATGTGTTGGGTAAGTGAATACCACACTATAGTGTTTTTTTTGCATAATCTCCCAGTAAAGTTTTAAAACATGTAGAATATGCTATTGCTGATTAGAAAATAACGAAAAATAATAAAAATAGCAGGTTTTGAAATATTGGGGTCATTATGCATCTTTTAAAAAAAATATCAGGACCTTTGAGATTTTTTTTATCTAAAAGAGGTTTTGATCTCTGCCATTAGCACTTCAATCTGTTACTGTCTCCGTCATCAGTACTTTAGCCCCATCGTCTCCATTTCTCTAACTCTGCTGTCTAATCTCCTCGCCAATATTCAAAAGAGAGAGAGAGAGAGAGAGAGAGAGAGAGAGAGAGAGAGAGAGAGAGAGAGAGAAAAGTCTAATTATAAAAAATATTTGAAGTTTATTAAAGGTTACATTATCATTCTAAAATTTTAAAACTTGTTATTTTTAACATTTTTCATTAGCTTTTTAACATTTTTTATTAAATTTTTAAAGGCTAGTGGCATTTCCACACTTAATTTAAAACTTCAATGGTATATTCGGCTCATTTTAAAATATTAGTGGAAAATTGTGCCAAAAAAAAACTATAGTGCATATCTGCTCCTAACCCAAAACATTAGTAGTAAATTTGATATTGTTTCCTTTTTTTAGTTTAGTTTAGTTTAGTTTAGCGTTTCTATGTTTTTTTTTTTTTTTGGGTGGTTAGAGTCCGAATTGAGTTAAACCCTAGGTGGTTGGCTCTTCAGAGCAACAAGCCGGCGATGAAGGACTTCGCCATCAGTGGAAGCGACTCTCTCACTGTCTCTCTATTCGTGGAGGTCTCCAATTCGAAGTACTTTTCTCTCTATTTATTGTTATTGTTTCTATTCGGTAGCACAATGAATTGGATGCTCGTTGCTCTCGTATTCCATTGCTCTTGTTTTTGTGTTTCCTGCTAGGGGATTAAGGTGCGAAGGATCCTTCTGCTGATAAAGAAAAGGGTTAGTAGCGTGACGATCATGGACGCGTCCGTCGCGTCCGTGACCTGTCAGCCTTGGGTTTTCCTAAAGAAAATGGTTTGAAACTGAATAGTACATCTTTTCCTATATATATACACATAAGATGAACAGTGGATTATTATGAATGAGGTGCCTGAGGAATATTGATTTCTGTTTCTGTTCAGTGTTCTTGGCTCCATTTCACTTAGCAATATTCAATACTTTAAAGCTCCATGCAGTATTATTTTCTTAGTCAAGATTATCGAGTTTTTAAATTTGGCCTCTGGCTTAGGCCATTAGGAAGTTCAAAGAAGACTTCTTATGATAATAGACATGGGAAACATTATGCCCACCCCCTTTCATGGCATGTTAAAGCAACCATACATGGAGTAGCGGGGATTGGAATGAGTTAAAGCAACCCCCTCGCATAACTTGGTGCTGGAACAAACAGAGCAGGTAGGGTGTGGAGATAAGAGTCTTTCTCCCAGGTGCCCAGGCTTGGAGGGGGGAATATAGTTTTGCTTCAGTTGAAATGCTGTGGTCTAGGTCACTATGTTCTGGTCACCATTTTGTGTGCTTCAGGTTTGCTGCATATAGTTTCTCTCTGTCTTGCTCTGCATTTCTTTAACCATTTTTCTTCTTCTGCATTTGTGAATTTCATTGTAGCTCTTGTGAAGTTGAATTCTTTGTGTCCATATTCCATAGTTTCTAGGAAAGCTTTGCCATGTTTGGTACTTACTGCAATTTCATAAGGCTTCTTTTGTAAGAGAAACTCATAGTGCTTTTGGTTGACCAATTGGAATTGAAATTAAATGCAATACAATCAAGTAAATGCAGGTTCACACTTGGAAATCTTGATTTTTATCTTCTCATCTCTCTGATATGTCATTGAATGTTTTTCTTTCCTTTAATACATTTTTGAACTTCTGGAATTGTGCGTACTTGTTTGGAATTTGTGTCCAAACTGGTCTCAATGAAGCATGCCCGATTTCAAAAAGTTTTCAGTAATTTTGTTAGAAGTAAAACATTTCGAAATCTTAACCTGGCAAAGTTCACTGAAAATAATGATGCTTATTAGTTCATACATGCTATTTGAGTTATCCATGTGAGTATAACGGGGATGAACAAAGCTGCAGTAGGTTTTCTCTGCAAAGTCAAAAATTAACATTCTTCTATGGAGATTGAAATAAACTTCACATGATAGGATTGGATAATGTACTTGGTAAGAAAAAATGTATGCGAGAAAACATATACTAAAAGAAACCTTTGAAAGTCAACTAGCCAGAGATTATTTGTTGCCATGCAGGGAGCTCATAGACTTGATGCAATCCGGAACACTGGAACCTGAAGTTGCATTTTTTAATGCCTTACTTGTAAGACTTTACTCTGCAACTTTTTCTTGCTCCATTTGATTTTTATTTTCACTGCCCGTTGGCTTCATTTCAATTTATTCTTTTATTATGCCATTTCATAATTGAAGTAGGTCCCAGATGTATTCCCAGTTCTAGCAGCTGCGCATAAGACACTTATTGCCAAGTCACGGCAGTCATTAACAACCCGCACTCTTCATTCTGAACTTGTATACAATTACTCAGGATCTAAGCATGTAATCATCCCGTACCTTTAACTACAGTTATGTACCCTTTGTTTTCATGACAACTGTTTCTGATATCTTGGCTTCATTGTTACCAGATCACGGAGTCCTTGAAAAGATGTGGTATCTCTGACGGCACAACTTATGTCTTTGCAGCTCGGTTTAATGCCTCCCTTGATGATGTAAGATCCCATTAGCTCCCCGTGAGTTGTATAGAATTGCCTTGTGCCAGGTTTTGTGTCCACCCTATGTTATATGCTACAGAAGTTAATATTGCTGTGTTTTTTGAAAGATGAAAGCCATGGAGAAGCTCATCAATGGGAAACAGATTGATTTAGAGGAGTTGGAAAGCAGAGCAAACAAAGCCCAAATACAAAAGGTTGGTGTTACGTAATAGTAGCTTGACCTGACCCATGTACGATTCTCATTTCTCTATTTTAATCTGCGTCATTGCTAAGCTTGGTTTGATTCTGTTCAGCACTACAAGATATCTGGGCCAGAGCTGGCAATATCTAGTCTTGCAGATGCTATAACATGCCGAATCGCTGCTCGGGATGCCTTGTGATTTGAAACTTATGGTGGTTGCTCCATATTTTTTCTGTATTGTAATGTTCTTTTTCTTCCTCTTTACCTTGTTTGTGTAATGAATACATGCAAGAGACTCGATAACTGAGAAAGAAGAGGTTGATTTGGCTTACGGCAACCACTAACCAGTTACAAGTTTGTAGCTTGTTCATCAGCGTTTGTGTTTTGGCGAATTCTTTTGAGCGCCTGGTACGTGCGTCCGTGGGGAGAAGCAAACACTGTCTGGATGCTGCTGGTGGACTGTCACGTGGGGCATCGTTAAAGTTTTTCTCACCGTGAGTGCGTGCGCTCGATTCTCTTCAACCGTTCTTTATACATTTTATTTTATTTTATTTTTTCCTTTTTCCTTTTTTGTTGTTATGCATTTTATCTTTTTTTCTCTTTCTCTTTTCTGGGCTCGTCTTATCTTACTTTCTTATTTTTCTTTCTAACAGTTCCTGTTTTTTGTTTTTCTTTTTCATTTTTTTCTTTTCTTTTCCTTTCCTTGTATTATTTCCTTTTTTTTTTTTGCCCATTTCATTTTTTCTGGATTTTTTATGGAGGTTTAAATGACCGTATTCATGATATAAAAAGAACAAACCCAGATTTTACATATTTAAACAAGAGAATGAAAACTCTCTATTATATTAAAAATAACACATTTGTAATATGAAAAGAGCAATTTTCTTTCCTTTTGTTTTTTCGTTTAGCAAAAAGTAAAGAGTATTCATTTCATAAATGGCTAATGTACCCCAAAAAAAAAAAAAACGGCGGGTTTATGGCGAAGGTGAGGAAAAAGACTTTTGAGCCCAAGAGAAGAAACACTATCTGGCCTATACACCTTCGATAACCTAATACAAAAGTCAAGTTTAATTTTCTGTAACATCGCCTCAATTGGTTTGTTTTCTCCCTTGGAGTAACGATAGTTTCTTCCCTGCCAAATTGCATAAGTGGTGGTTAGAAGTGCAGATCTTCAAATTCGGGTAACCAATCACCATCGCTTTGCTATTAGCAATGCCTCCCAAACCATAAAAAAATGTCATGCAAGTCATTACAATTGCAGCTAATGAAAAACCAGGATTTAACTGTGATCCAAAGCTGCAGGGAGAAGGGGTGGGATAAGGAAATTTGCTCGGTGGACTCCTCATCCGAGCCACACAAGTAGCACCTGCTAGGGAGGGAGATACCCCAACTTTGAAGCTTAGCTTGGGTGAGAAGACGTCTCAGAAGAACTTTCCAAGACAGCAGTTGATAAAGAATAAGTATAAATTGCTAAAAGAACAAACAGCTACTAATAAAAGAACAAACAATTATTCATAGAAGAAAAAAAATTAATTTCTCTAAAATAACAAATAGAAAATGATAAAATGAAATAAAAGTTACTATTAAAAGAATAATTATTAATAAAAAAATAATTAATTAATTTCTCTAAAACGAACAAACATGAACTGTCAAAAGGTGACAATCAATAAAAAACAAACAACTACTAATATAAGAACAAACAAGAACTTATCAAAAACATAAAGATGATCTCATTTTTTTTTTTTGTGTGGGCTATTTGGTTTATTTATTTATTTATTTTTGTTGAGTTCATGCTCTTTTCGTTTAGAATTGCAGATTTTTGCCTCTGAAGCAAAGTCAAAATCGGAGCAAACATATCCAAAGAATGCACAAATCAGATAAAACAAATTAGAGCATATAATTGAAATCATAATAAAATTGAAATAAAAACAAACAATTGAAATAAGAAAAGACATATTTTTCATCATTTTCTCTGATGAATAGATTGAATGAAGTCAGAAATCACAGGAGAAGGAGATCGGAGAAATGATTCAGCAAATAATGGATATGCTGCGGACATCACAGGAGAATGAGATTAGAGAACCAAATCAGCAAAAAATTGATCTATTACCAGAAAATACAGGAGAAGGAAATCGGTGAAGGAGATTGGAGAAGCAAATCAGCAAACATTGGACTTGGTAGCAGAAATACCAGGAAAAGGGATCAGAGAAGTTAACTAGCAAAGAATGGATATGTTACCAGAAATTGTAGGAGCAAAAAGATCAGTGATAGAGGTCGCTAGAGGTCGCAGGAGAAAGAGATTGGTGGATGAGATCGGAGAAGCAAACCATCATTGGAGAATGAGATCAGATTGGCAAATAGAAGTCGGAGCAAATTGTTTGGTGTTGTGAACGTTGTCAGTGTTTTATTTCTTCAAGATTCAGAATTGTTCCAACAGCTCTGACTCAATGATTAAAGCATTGAGGAAATTATGAGAAGGTGTAGGGTTTGAATCTGGTCTCACTACAATAAAAAGGTTTATAGGTGACATACATTTACCGACGTTTTCAAAAAAATGCCGGAAAAAACATATTATTACTGACATGTTTAAAAAAATGTAAGTAAAGAACTATTTTAACCCGACGAATTTAAAAAAATGCAACTAAAATGACCTCTTATACTTGACATATTTAAAAAATTGCAACAAAATATCTATCCAAGCCCAACAAAATCCTAAAAACGCAGTTAAAAGTCCACCTAAGATCGATTAGTTTCTAAAACGCAGCTAAATGGTTCGGCCCACCAACAAAGCCTTGCCCGGTCCAAAAATTAAGAAAAAAGAGTTTGGGGGAGAAAAAGAGTTTGGGGGAGGCGTGCGGCGTGCAGCTGGTGTCTTCCTTCGCCATTACTACCAGTCGGTGGCTTCTCAACGGAAACCTTCCTCCGCCGGTGCTTCATCAGCTCCTTCCACCACCGCTTCGTCTGCTCGTCCCGCTACCACTGCCTTTCACAAGAATTTCACATTCCTCGCCCGAAAGCTGCAGGACTTCTCATCAAGACCAAGGGTAACATTGAAAATTGCTACTACTACATTCGCTAGTAATGATGTCTAGGCTGCTACTTTGCTCGATTCTCCACTCCCAGCAAGACTCATGTCTGGTTTCTACTGGAGACTTTTCTGTTCTTTTCGTCAAGTTCTGTTTTACAATTTCTACTGCTTGTTCTGTATTTATCGGCTTCAATTATGAGAGTCATAGGACTTAAGTGGAATTAATTCTTGTCCAATTTTCTAGTTTTCATTTCATGCCTCCTCCGAATTCACATTTTTCCTTGTTGTGATTACCGAGTAAACCTTGCTTTCTCATATAGTCCACTCTCAGAGTCTGTTGGATGAAGCATTTGAGTTTATCCATTCAATGCCTGTTCAGCCAAATGCCATTATTTGGAGCATTTGCTTTCTCATATAGTGTTGTTGAAGTTGAGGACAAAACTCTAATCTGTTGGAGTTGAGTGTTAACGGCATTTTCTTCTTTACTTGTCTGTGTTATTGTTTTTACATTGCAAGTTGCTGAATTTTACCGGATCAGTTGTGGGGACTTTCAGGGGATTTCCTTTGGTTTATGATCTTGTATTTGTTGTGTTGTTTCCTCATGTCATTATTTGTTCTTCCAACAGAGTAATTCCATGTCAAAGTTTTCAACGAGCAGCTTACAGGCTTTACATGGAACTCGTAAAAAGACATGCTTTTGCTCTGAAATATCAAATCAGAGGGCCAGATTATCAGAGGTATGTTGTTTCCCTCAAATTACTTTTCCAGGAAGAAGTTCATTTTTTGTGGCATTGTTTGCTTCACCTAGTGAATGCGTTTCAGCTTATAGCTTTACAGAGTGGGTTATATTCTGTACAGTAGGCATTTCGTTTTAGATTGTATTTTCTATACCCACAAGTCTCCATAACGCCTTTTTCCTGTCCTGAAGGATTTTCTAAATTATTGGAAAATTTTTTTATTTGATGTGGTAAAGTTTATTGACTTCTGACTATAGAGGTTCATAGTCATTCAATTGATTTCCTGGTCCTCTCATTTCCACAGAGTTCTGAACTCAATAGACACAGTTCTCCATCTTTCCGAGATTCTTGGTCTGCAATCAAAGGAACCTGGTGTTCTTCTGGTTGAATTCATGTATTCAATAGTGTCACAATTGCTAGATGCATCACTTGATGATGAAGCACTGCTAGAGCTTACACCAGAAGGCACATCCAGATGGACCATCAGACCTTCAGCAATAGATCTAGAGGGCCATGATAGATATGCTCCAAAGGCGGCTGAACATCAGGAAAGGATGAAGAAGTTTAATACCATGATGGCCATTGAAATAATTGAGCAATTTCTTGAGAACAAAATGATGTCAAAGATTCTTTGCCTGGCACGCCGAAACATGTGTGTGGTTTGAAACTCACTTACAGTTTGCTGTCCTACTCTCTGCATTTTACTTTTATCTGTTGTCTCAAAATAAGGGGATAAGGAGAACTATGTTTTCCTTTGCTTTCTCAATTAGTGGAAACTCTGTGTTTTATCCCTAGATTCTACAGTAAAAATTTTGTTCTGACTTGGTCATTGTTCTGCATATAAATGACACATATTGATAAAATGCTTCTATGGGCAGACAGGTGGTGACCTAGATTGCTCTTCAATATCTCATTTTGTGACAAGTTATCAAATTTTATGTTTTGAAGGTTTTTCGGTCAAACTCAAACTCACCATTGTTATCATTTTTAATCTATTTATTTGTTAAACTTCTTTGTTTGGTATACCAGGCCTTCTCATTGGAAAGATTTCATTCAGAGGTTACAGCTTCTTGTAACAAATTCATCAGCATTGAAGACCTCAAAGACAGCAATACCAGAGTCTCTTCTACAACTAACATCAAATACTTAAAATGTCTTGCTTCAAGAATGCAAAACAAGTTCGCTACAAAGGTTCCATGCAGTTATGGGTTTCGGATCTCTATCATCTGCTGCTAGTCTGTATCCTGGAGCCAGTCGTTCTGCACTTTGGCTTCCACTTGATCTAGTTTTGGAAGATGCTATGGATGGCTATCAAGTTAGTACAACAAGTGCAGTTGAAATTATAACTGGTAAAAGAGATAGTTTTCAGGACTAAAAGTTTAAAATCTCCTTAACAAATTGACAGTTTTGGTCTTGCTTATCACGATTGAGTGGAGTGAGAAAAAAAACAGAAAAATGGTGAAGGGCATAGATAACTTTATAGGGAAATTTTATTTTTTTATGTATTTATTTATGTGAAGGAAGTAACCATTTCAAAATATGTATATATAAGAGTTGCCTGCAGTGTGTACTAAGTGATGGTTCCCTTGCGATTCAACATTTTCTTGTTTTGAGCACCGGACCTAGTTTGACCAGAGCTCTCTTTCTTCATGTTTTTCAGTTTGTGTTGTTCTAGATTTCAATTTGACCAAGGTTCTAAAATTTATCTGGCAGTGGAGGGCAGATCCTAATAATCAGTGGAATGGAGGTTATTACCGGGGGCATGGTTATGGTGCAAATGGTTATAGCGGTGGGGTAGCTAATGAGGATCCAACCTTCTATGCCTCAGCTGCTGTTCCTGGGGCATCCTGAGATACTAATAGTTGATGTATAAGTCTACACTTATTTTTGTTTATTCAACAAAATTTTGCCTGGCATTATGCATTAACGATTTAGTAGAATTCTTATCTTCCCTTTGAACCCAGACAATAGTTTCATTCATTTAGCTAATATGTTATTTCTTTGGTTGTATAGTGTTTATAGGGGACCTATTCCTGTGAAAGAACTTGTCGAGCATGTTGCGAGCTATATGCACTTATGTACACTTTTCTGTTGGCTTAGGTTTGGGTATTAATCACACTTTTGGCCAGTCTCATGCTGGACAGTCTAGAGCAGACTGCCCATGTTAAGTCCATAAAGGTACAGCAACTTCAAAGTGAGGTGCAAGAGATGAGACATGAAATGAAGGAGAAAGATGATCGAGTTGAAAATCTGGAGAAACAAGTGAAGGAAAAAGATGATCGTTTGGAGAAATTGGAAGAACAAGTGGCTCTACTTCTACAAAAGGTTAAACTCTAACTAGTTATTTTTTATGTTCACATCAAACATGACATAATTTGTTGTTGCATTCTATTTTATTAGGTGAAGAAAAAGTCCAAGCAGAAGAGAATGTTTCATGTTGATAAGTAGATGTCAAGCAGAAGACCTTAAGGTAAATCACTTTCCCCCCCTAAGATTATCTGAGATTATCTGTTGGTGGTTCTCTTCTTGAGACCTCTTGTCTTACCATTAATTTTAGTTGATTTGATACATGGCTGTGGGATTGGGTTTAAAATTTGCGCAAACTTGGAACTGCTTTCTGCCAAGATTAATCTCTCTATGCTGTATCTTATGAACAACACCAAAATTTCTGGTTATTATGAACAGTAATCTTGTGTTAGTAGTTAGAATGTAGTTTAATTAGAATGCATTCGGCTTGAGCCTACAGGTCCAAACTTTCTGGTTATTATGAATAGTAATTTCTCTATATTTCAGTTAATTTGCTTAATGATTGTGGTTAAGTATGCAACAAACTATGCGTCTGGTTTTATTTTTAGATGAGAAAAGAATAGAGCCTCATGGAACTCATAAAATGCATTTGTACTTGTTTTCAAATTCAGGTACCTTTATCGATTTGGTACTTAGTATCGGTTTGCTAGGATCAAAGACAAGTTCAATTGTAGACCAATTTTGCTTGCAGAACCCACCAGCCTTCTCCTCTATTATTGGTCGTACCTAGTTCATGCCAATCACATGATGTGGCGGAAGGAAGAAAGCCACCCAGAGAAGTGAGGTCGTTGGACTTGAAGTCATTTTTTGATTTAGTCTTTGTACTGAACCTTGGACATCCTATTACTACAATAGTAATTCATAATTATTTAGAGTTTCTACATGTATGAATTTATTACAATTTTTATTAATTAAAAATTTTCATTATTCAACATAAATGTTTGTTCAATTTTTATTGATGATAATAATGTGGTATTATGATCTCCTACTACGAAATAAGTGAACAATGATATACTAGGCAAGAAAATTAATATTCCAACTATCCTTTAATAGCAGCGTTTTTTTACAAAAATGCTGGAAAATTCATGTACATTGCCGACGTTTTTTGAATAAAAATGCTATTGAATGCAGTACATTAGTGACGTTTTTAAAAATAAAAAAGTGACTAAATATGATAAATTTACCGGTGTTTCTTGTTAAAAACGTCACTATTGGCTGTCCTTTACTTGCATTTATAAAACGCAGGGAAATACCTAAAATCTTTACCAACGTGTACCTAGACGACATTTTTTGGTAGCGTTTTTAAATTGTTAGAGAATGTGAGGCCACGTTTTAAAAACGTCACTAAAAGTTAAAAAAAATGTCGCTAATGAACCATTTTGTTGTAGTGCCTCCTCCTTCCATTCCTCAACAATATTACATAAAGTTGCTTCAATTGCTATTCAAATTAAAAAAAAAATTGGTATTTTCCTTCCTTTATTTAGAATACTAAAACCCTTTATCTTGTATACTTGTAAGAATGCTTTTGAATATAAAAATAAAAATAAAAAATAAAAAGAAATCATAATCAGTGATTTGGAAAGAAAGTACCGCAATGGGAGCCAATTGAAATTCCTGAAATTTTGGTAAATTTGGCATCTTTGTAGCGTGATGGTGTGATTGTAATTTGATGAACTTCACAAAAATTGGTGGCATGTTTTTCATTCTATATAGGTTTGGTTGTGTAGTAGCTATAACAATATCACTCCTATTTCAAAATATAACATTAATCCATTCTTCTCGTATTCTTTGATCCATTTGTGTATGGCACAAAAATTATCAAAAATAATAATATATATTTTTTTTTCATTTTTACCCCCTCCAACCATTCCTTGTTGAAGCTGGAGATTTTGACTATTCATTACAGCATTAACAACTCTCAGTCACTCCATAACATTTTGCAGATGAAATCAAAATCCACAAGCATGAAACAATGATAATTAAGATACAAATGGGTCAATTTCTTTTAATAAAATAGAGGAGTTTTCTCATCGCCTTTGAGGTAAAGCTTCCATTTAAGCAAGATTGGAACTATTGCTAGCCACCACTGTCATCTAGATTTAAGTCCAAGGCCTGCACCATTCTGGTGGCAATAGAACCGTAGAACATGCCATATGAAACATACGAAGAAAAAACAAAACATAAGAAACCCTGTATCGTTTAAGAAGACAACAGAACCAAGAACCAAATTTACAAAAAATCAAACTAATCTCTAGTCTTCAAGCCCAATATATTACCATAGAGATTTCACTGATCTAGACCTCCCTTTGATCGTGCTCCGATCTAGACCGCCCTTTAATCGTGCGCTGTTCCTCTGGCCTTGATGACAAACCTAGATAAGTCTCAATGAACCCACGACACATTGATGATGAACCCGGATGAGCCTCAACACCTTGACGTCCAAGCCCTAACGAATCCACGACGCCATCGAGCCCGGAACGTGAAATCAGCGAGATTTCAGGTTCGTACATTGAATTAAATATCGCAGTATACTGCAGTATACCACTTACCAAGAATACGCGGTACGTAGTACAAATGTTTTTGAGTTTTTTCATTTTACCGCCACGGTATTTTCACAGTATACTATATATTGCGCATTTTTTATATGTATTTTGTTCAAAAAATAGCAGTATACTGCAAATATCGTGTGGTGGATACTGCAAATACCGTGTGGTGGATACTGCAAATACCGTGTGGTGGATACCGCGGTATTTAATTTTTTGCACCTATTTTTTTATTTTACATCAAAATATCATAAATATATAAAACATTAAAATAAAAATAATACACATATCATAAAATAATTTAATTTTTTTGTTACTTTTCTTAATTAATATAAAAAATTAATGGATTATTTATATTTATAGTATATGCAAAGTATATGGATGGTATTATTTATATTTATAGTATATCAATAAATTAGTTTTTTTTAGTATTATTTATTTTGATCCATATATAACATTTTTTATGTTTTTGTATTAAAAAATATCTTCTATCATATATATTTTATTTATATTTGACAAATTATGATGAGAAAAATTATAATACATATAAAACGTGTAAAAATAAATTATTAAACAAATTATATCATCTTAAAATAATATTCTAACATTTATTTTTTACAAAAACGGTAACGGTATGCAGCGCTATATACCATACAATATACCTTAAAAAATTTGGGGTACCGCATATCTAGCGGTAACGGTATTTAACACATTGGGTTCGTGTTTTGTTGAGGCTATTTTTCTTAATTTTCGTCTTTTCTAGAATATTGTTAAGTATGCTAAGTACTCATTCCACATAAATCAGATGAAAGGCACATGAAATCGGATGACAAACCTATTTCAACCACGGCCTAACGAAGATTGGAGAAGTGGAGAATGAGAAGTGAAGAATAGAACGTTCAAGATCTATTTTTAAGGGTAAAATTCATATTTAATTTCATAACTTTAAGGGTCATTCTAATGTGGTCCTTTAACTTTAAAAATGACTATAAAAGTCTCTAACTCAACTTTCATGTCCTATTTTAATCCCTATCGTTAGTTCAGTCGTTATTTCTAACAAAAAATGCCTATGTGGCACTCAAACTGACACGTGGTGTCCTACTTCATAACAATGAATGACTATATTGGAAGAATATAAAACTTTAGGTTGAAATTGACACAAACTAATAATATTAGGAACTTAAATGTATATAAGCCATCAAATCTTCTCAGGCCCTCGACTCCATCTCCGATTGAACTCTGACTCCGTCTCAAACCAAACACTTCTCCACTTCTCCAATCGAAAGCAAAATCACCAACTGAACTTTTCTCCACTTAAGGCCTTATTTTGATTTCTAGTCACTCTCTTCTTCGATTTTCCAGGAATTTCATGGCGAAGATTTTCGGCCAATTACCAAAATCAGTAGTCCGAAGATCATGGAGATGGATAACAGTTGCAGGTCAAAATTGAGATCTAGGAAAACGAACACAACTGCCTCCATTTCGAATTTAAGCGACGAATCGAGTAACCCGACACTCTTTTATTTGAGTTCATGGCACTGGAGTTCTACGATGAGTGCTTCACACGGCGAGAGAGATGGTAGGGGCATGGCCGAAATTAGGGTTATCGGCGATTGGGATGGTTACCGGCAGGGAGGATTGTAGAGTATCATGAGAGATAGAGAGATGGTGGCGGTGTAAATGGGAAGACGTAGAGACGGCGAGATGGTGGCGGTGGGGAACTGGAGAGGATGAAATTAGGTTTAAACCTTTTTAGTTCCTAAAATTATTTATCTTTGTCAATTTTAGCTTGAGACTTATTATTCTTCCAATATTGTCAATCATCGCCACGTAAGATGATGCCATGTGGCAATTTTGGTGCAGCGTAGGCAATTGTCGTTCGATAAATATTAAAATAGGACATGTGAGTTGAGTTAAAGGATTTTAATAGTCACTTTTATAGTTAATGAATCACACTAGGACAACCCTTAAAGTTAATGGACTAAGTATGGATTTTATCCCTATTTTTCAAAAGTGAGAGTGGAAAAAGGGTATATTAGTAAACATGTTTCATAAAAACTAGCTAAAAAAGAAAATGGTGGAAAGAATTTGGGATGATCCCAAATAGAAAATGATGGAAAAAAAAATATGAGATCAGGAGAATATAAGAGGGAAACTTACAATTATCCCCCTGAGATATGTTTTAACCTATAGTTTGTCCCTTCTATTTTTAGAAACTTACACTTTGCCCCTTATATTTTTTACACTGTTTGATAATAACTTTTGAAACTGTATTTAAATATACGATAGTCATCTTCCAGTAATTTCAATCTTTTTAATATTTTTTTTACAGTTAATAGACATTTTAAATTATTGATTTTTTCTTTCTGTAAATGTATTTTTCTGTCTATAAATACATATTATTATTTTTTAAAGGTTGGTTGGCTATAAAAAAAATATCAAAAACCTTGAAATTACTAGAACATTATCATTAAATAGTTTAAATTAGGGTTTTAGAAGTTATTGTTAGACACTATAAAGCAAATAAAGGTAAAATGTAGGTTTTTTAAAATAGAGAGAACAAAACGTAGGTTAGACCAAACAACAGGGGGGCTTTTGTAATTTGCCCAAGTTGGTTTATATAATAAGTTAGACTTAAATAACAGTAAATTTCATTTATAGTCCATAACCTTTTGAAAATGTCATAAACAAGTCTTTAACATTCATTCTATCCTTTTGAAGTCCCTGACTTTCCTATTTTTATTATAATCATGTTATTTCCATTAATTTCACATTTAAAATATGACGGAATTATGGGAAAAACTAACAACATTGATCCTAAATTTTCTTATTTCTACTCAAATATGAACCTAATAAATCTAACTCTTCAACCACTATCTCTCACTCCCTCCCTCATCATATATGACTGCCACCATCTGGGACCAGCCCTTCTCTACCCTATGTAGCTACATCTGTGGCATCCACTACTTCTGCTAGCCTCAAAAGCGCTGGCCACATCCTCACCTCCCCTAACCCCATCCTCCACGCAACTACTGAAACAACAACTTCCTTGACCTCGGTTTCACCAATATGCCTGAGAATCTAGCGCGAGTTTCCTCGATGACACCATAACTCTGGTCATCATCTGAATCCGATTCACTTTCAGTTACACATTCTTGATCTTCACTTCTCTATGAAACAATGGGGACCCTCGCTTGTTAATTCTTCGCAAGAATGAACAATTTGTTGCAGATGATGAACAAGCAGCTGCCGGCCGCTGATGATGCTGATGAACCCGGTCCCGATTCAGATGGTTCCAGACCTCCACCGCCAACCCCCAAGGCACTGGATTTGGGCTTCGATTTGGCTCAAGTGCCTTGTCCTGGGAACTCCGGTGGCTGGTGACGCTATAGGAGGAGTCGACATGGGCGAGTGTCGGGGGAGCAAGTTGTGGCCAGACGGATCACGCGATCCCAAGATGGCGATGAAGGTCATGCCAGAGCGATGGTGCTTCGAACGGCGGTCATGGGCAACGGCTGGTTTGGACGGAGAATGGGCAGGGCGAGTCGCAGAGGGCTCCTCCTCCCAAATAGTGTCACTAGTGCCCGGCAGCACTTGGGAATGTGAAACCAGGGCGACGCGTGGCAGTGGAGGTAGGCTAGGATGGACGGCTGGTGCTAGAGGATTTGAGTTGAAGCCAGGCACATCTCTTGGGATGAATGAGTAGGGGTGAAAAAAGGTCGGGCTTTTTTCGGGTAGCTCGAGCTCGAGCTCGAGTTAGGGCATTTCGAGTCGAGCCTAGTCGAGCTCGAGCTGAAAAACGGGCTCGAATATTTTTAGGGCTCGAGCTCGAGCCTGAGCAAACCCGGCCCCAAAAGCTCGCAGGCTTATCAGGCCCCTTTTACGTTTTTTTTTTTGGGCCATCAGGCCCTAAAGGCCTAAACTCTATTCCTCTCTCTTCTGCGTTCTGCGGGCATCGCCCCCTCCTTCGCGTCTCTCCTTCGCCTCCGCCATTGCCGACGACGCCGATTCCTCCTCCCTCGACACCATCAGGCCTTAAACTCTCTTTCTCTCTCTTCTCCCCATGGCGTCGCCTCCTCCTCCGCTTCTCTCCTTCCCCTCCGCCATCACCGACGAGGCGACGACGCCCATTCCGCATCCCTCGACGCCTCTCTCTTTCAGATTCAGAATTTCAGATCGTCTCCCTCAGACAGTCCCTCTCGCCTCTCGTCTCGTCTCGACTCTCGCCTCGTCTCCCTCCGTCACTCTCCCCGTCGGCCGTCTGCCCGTCTCCGGTCTCCCGAGTCCCGAGTCCCTCCCTCCAGTCCCGACTCCACGACCCGACATCCAAGTCCCGAGTCCCGACTCTCGTCCAGGCCCTCCCCTGCCCTGAGTCCCTAAAATGCACTAAAATCAAACCCAACGAGCCCTTCGGCGTTGGTAATTCTTGAGGAAGGTGATGGCTCATTTGTGAGATTTATGAAATCAGGGTAAAGCTGAAAAAAATTAGAAAGGTTAGGACATGATCTGTCATTTTCTCTTTTCTCGCTATCTCTATAGAAAATTACAGATTCAGTCCCTATCTTTCATCTAAATTATAATTCTAAGACTAAATATTTGTAATTGTCATTCGAGCCCAACGAGCCCTCGGGCCTAGCTCGAGCCTATCTCGAGCCGAGCTCGAGCCTCAAAATTTGGGCTCGAGCAATTCGAGCTCGAGCCCGGGCAGTGCCGAATGTCAAAGGGGCTGAGCTCGAGCCTAGTGGGCTCGGGCTCGGCCCGGCCCATTTTCACCCCTATGAATGAGAGAGAAAAAGTGTTAAATTTAGAAATTCAAGATTCTTTGCGTGGGAATAAGAAAATAAATGGATCAAAGTTGATATTTTATATGAGATTTCTTTAACTTTTAACTGTAAAATTGAGATTAAAACAAAAATAGGGAGGCTAGAGTCTTTGACTTTAAGAGAATAAAATAAAAGTTAGAGACTCGGTTCAGGTCCTTTTCAAAAGGTTAGGGATTATAAATAAAATTTATCCACTTAAATAATTACTACTGTTTTTGTCATTTGTCTACCTCTAAGCCCCAGCGGATTAAACATGAAATAGACGGAAACACGATCCAAACACGGCTGAAACAACACTATAACACCATCCAGACTCCAAACACCGAAACACGGAGCAAGCTCGTCGTTCCAACTCAGCGATCGCAGGCCGCTGCTTTAGCATTTTATTTGCAAAAAAAAAATAATAATAACGGCGGTTGCTTCGAGCCGAGGTATTCTCGCTCCACGGTATATTTACGCCAACCTATAGTAGCCCGTAACAACATTGGTTTTTCTTTTTCTTTTTTTTTTTCTTTTAATTATACAAATAAGATTACAAGAAATAAACTGCTAAACGCGGAAAAGGTTGTTTAAGACTTTAAGTGGTGTAACTCATCACTTGAGATCCCGTATGCAAGAATGATTGTTCATAGTCTCTTTTGATTTCGTATAAAAATATTCAAAACTGATAAAAAAAACATAGAGAGGTTCAATTTAATGGTTGACAATATCACAGAAGATTGAAATTAAAAAAATAAAACAAAATTACTGAAAATGGGATGCTAAGAAACTACTTTAAAATAGCATTGAAATTTTGTTTAGGATTTATTTTAAAAACATATTACCTAAACACATTTAAGTCTTTCTATTCCTCCTGTGTGTTACAAGTGTTCACTTTCGATTCTCTTAATTTTTGCGAACAAGCTGGGATGGGAACAATTGAAACCGGTTGTAGCCGGTGAGCTTCATATCCCATATAAACTAGGCTTGAATCCGAAAGTCATACCTCCAAAATTCATTTCCCTTCGTCGCTCAAAATTTCTTCCGTCTCTCGGGAATTTCTAATTCAGCTGTGCCTGTGTGTGGACCATCGTTCCTCATTATCAGTAATTACCATCCCTTCTCTAGCGCTCTCTCTCTTGAATCCTAAATGGGAACGTCTCAAAGCCGCGAAGAACGCATCACAGATTCAGAAACCGAGGACGAGGAAGATTACGAGGAGGATCAATTTGACGACGCTTCTGGAGACCATCAGCCATCTCCGTCTTCTTCTTCCGGTGCTAGCAAAAGCGTGGACGACATCGACGCCAAGCTGAAGTCTTTAAAGCTCAAGTATTCATCTCATGAAATCCCCAGTGTCAGAAATCCGGTTAAGCTCTATCTTCACATCGGTGGCAACACCCCGAAAGCCAAATGGGTCATCTCCGAGAAACTCACGTCTTACAGATTCGTCAAAACCTCCAGGACGAGCGGTGCGGATGATAGCGATGACGACGAATCGGATGGTGGAGCGGGCGCTTGGTGGGTTCTGAGAGTAGGATCCAAGGTTAGGGCTAGGGTTTCCGCTGATATGCAATTGAAGATGTTCGGGGATCAACGAAGAGTCGATTTCGTCAATAATGCTGTCTGGGCGTTGAAGTTCCTCACTGACGAGGATTATAGACGCTTCGTGACCGAGTTTCAGGACTGTTTGTTTGAGAATGTGTATGGGCTGGAAGCTACAGAGGATAACAGGATCAAGGTCTATGGCAAGGAGTTTATTGGGTGGCTTAAGCCTGAGGCCGCCGACGATTCTATGTGGGAAGATGCAGATGATAGGAGCCCTGTGTCAACTCCGGTGAAAAGGAGTCAGGAGCTGGTGGAGGAGTTCGAGGAAGCGGCAAATGGCGGTGTCCAGAGCTTGGCACTGGGTGCACTGGATAATAGTTTCCTGGTGAATGATTTGGGTGTTCAGGTTTACAGAAATTTCAACAGAGGGATTCATGGGAAAGGCATTTGTGTTAGGTTTGATGGGGGTGGTTCCAGTGCTGGGGGAGCTTTGGTGCATTCCACCCCAAAGAAGGCACTGCTAATGAGAGCAGAGACCAATATGATGCTTATGAGTCCAGAGAAAGAGGGGAAGCCTCATGCCACAGGGCTTAAGCAGGTTGACATTGAGACTGGGAAGATTGTTACAGAATGGAAGTTCGAGAAGGATGGTGCTGATATTACAATGAAAGATATTACAAATGACACGAAGGGCTCTCAGCTGGACCCGTCCGAATCTACATTTTTGGGATTGGATGATAATAGGTTGTGTCAATGGGATATGAGAGATAGAAAGGGGATTGTACAGAACATTGCCTCAAGTGACTCGCCTGTCTTGCACTGGACGCAAGGGCATCAGTTCTCCAGAGGGACAAATTTCCAGTGCTTTGCGAGTGCTGGGGATGGCTCTATTGTGGTTGGGTCACTTGATGGAAAGATAAGGCTGTATTCTAAGACATCAATGAGGCAGGCTAAGACGGCATTTCCTGGGCTTGGCTCACCAATCACTCATGTTGATGTTACTTATGATGGGAAGTGGGTTTTGGGCACAGCTGATACCTACTTGATCCTTATTTGCACTCTGTTTACGGATAAAGATGGAAAGACCAAGACTGGCTTCAGTGGCAGGATGGGAAATAAGATACCAGCACCACGATTGCTGAAGTTGACTCCCCTGGACTCGCATCTTGCTGGTAACAACAATAGATTCCATGGAGGTCATTTCTCATGGGTATGCTAACCTCTACTTGTGGTCTATATGATTGTTGCGTTTCCATCTTGCATTTCGTGTAAATTTAGTAACTGCTGTTTGATGGGAACGCCTATACTCCTGTTTTCTTGTTTTGCATGGGACTTGTGTCTGAGATGGTGATTTAATTTCATTCCACTCTTTCTCTGAACTTGTTTTGTGTGCAAACTGATATTTGTGCTTCATTCTTGCGAGTGTATGGACATGTTAGGAATTCAGTAACTTACTTTCAATAGGTGTGCCAGTAATGCTTTGCCCACTTCGTATTTTCAGAATCATAATGATTGCTGATCTCATAACTGTCACCAGTTCATATCTTGAATGGAAATAGATGGAAGAGATAGAGATATCTTGTTGACACATGTAGCAAACTGAATATACCAAGTTTAACTGACTGAATTTCATCTTGGTCTCCTAAACCAATTTTTACCTTATGTCAAAACCATTATGCTTCCCTGGTCGGATACATCTCGATGTTGGCACTTCTTTTTCTTTTCGTTTCCAACACCTGGTTCTCAATTTCTCTATTTAGAGAGTCTTCTTGTCTTCGTCTTTATGGTTTTAGGCTTTTAGCATATTGTTCCCAGGACAATGGTTTATAGTTGCTTACAGACATCCACACAAATGGTGGTTGAACCAGCTAAGCTAAATCAGACTGAGAACTGTATCTGTAGGCAATTTTGTGTTTGTTATTTGATGTTTTGATGGCCTTCAATTTTTCTGTACGCCCATTGAAATATCTCCTGTTCTGTTCAGGTAACTGAAAATGGCAAGCAAGAACGTCATATTGTTGCAACAGTGGGCAAGTTCAGTGTGATATGGGACTTCCAGCAAGTGAAGAACAGTGCTCATGAGTGCTATCGGAATCAAGAAGGTCTGAAGAGTTGTTACTGCTACAAGATTGTACTGAAGGATGAGTCGATCGTAGAAAGTCGTTTCATGCATGACAAATTTGCTGTGAGTGATTCTCCTGAAGCACCATTGGTGGTGGCGACCCCTATGAAAGTCAGTTCAATCAGCCTCTCAGGCAGGCGATGATGTTGCTGATTGACTTTGGTGGCTCAACTTGTCATCTGATCTGTGTACAGGATTGCTAGAGTTGTTGGGATCAAAATTGTTTCTCAAGTTTCTCATCTTGTAATTCAGTTGGTTTGATATTATTCTCATTGTAGAAAGGTGAGACATGTACTGTTACTTGTAGGCCTCTTCTTGCACATGCATGGTGTTGAAGATTGGTTTCTTTTTAACTTGTCCAAGTATATGTATATGTCAGGCTATTGTTTTTTGTAACACCATGGCAAATTATTCGTTTTGACTGTATTGTAATTTCCGTGATGATAATTCAAATCTCGTACTATTTAACTCTAAAGTCCAAGTCATACATAAAACATAACAAGTTATCAACATATAAAAAAGAAATTAAAAGTGTAGAAAGGTAACTCTTCATTTTATCATTTTTATCCATTAATTCAACAAATAACAAAAAAACATAGAATTTCTTAGAAAAAAAAAGGCAGAGAGATGAACTATACACTAATACAGAAAAATAAGAAGAATTGAATAGTTAAGCATATGTGAAAAAAAAAATTAATTATTTACAATTGATTCCCTAAAAAAAATATAGTAATCTTTGATTGGTTAAAAAAATTAGCTAGATTTTAGTAAAAATACAAATTAGTTATGCATGAAAAAGCAAACAGGTACAATGTAAAGCACTTGCCAAAAAACAATCTCATGAAAAGCAATTAATTGTGTGTGAAAGTCAGAAGTAATTTGGATGGATGGGGCCGAAATGGAGTGGTTGTAGGCATCTGAAACCAATTTAATTATAAAATTATTAATCACTCATGATAAGACAAAGAAGTTAGTACCTCAAGGGCTACAGGCCTACAGCTTGTTCCCATGACAGAGGGTGACGTGTTTAACTCTATCCAATCCCAATTTGGGAGCATTTCACGCAATTTTGATGATAGACAGCGTATCACCGGAGACAATAAGACATGCAAAAATGGATGTATCGGCAAGCATGCTCCGGTGCAAAGGACAAGGTAAACATGGTAGTTCGGTACCGCTTGAGTTACGGTACCAAGATATACTGACTACACCAACCAGCACAGTATGACATTCAAAACTGTAGAGAATATCACTATTCAATAAACAGTATGTTGTAGTGCACAAATTTTGGTTTGGGTTTATGGGGTTATTGGTGGTTGTAGGGTTTGAAGTCTACTTTGGGCGCCGGTTGGGGAATGGGCTAATTCTTATGTATGGTGGTTTGGGCTTGATCTAAGCCATTGCTATATAGCCTATATTCAACCTTTTATATATATTTTTTATAATTTTTTTGTGTATTTTTTTTGTAATGGATGAACCGTTTTTGTTGTATAGATTTGCTTTCTTCCCTTTTGGTTCTCGCTATTTTCCGTCTAATAATCAAATCCTAATTTCAACCACATGGATTTGCTTCTTCAACCTTCGATTTAGCTTTAGTGATCACCTAAGGCTCAAACCACCATAGCAATAATGTCATGGTGGGGTGAACTATGTAAGATGAGTGATGATCCTAAGAGGTAAGGCTAAATTTGTTGGCTTTCTAGGATGGGCTTTGGCAGGAACAGCATAAGTGAGTCACCATGACATTTTTCCTAGGCTAGGTAAGTTTGTGAAGGTGTGATAAGGTTAATTCTGCTGTCAAGTTGTGGCAGAAATGTTTGGGTACAATCAAATGTGAGCTTGAGTTGAGACATGGTAAGAAATGATGGCAGGATTGGCATATTTGCAAGTTGCCAACTACTAATGGCAAAGACCAAAATTACAAGGACTAAAAGCATATTTTCTCAATTATATTAGACAGAAAGTGTTGCATCTTTCTACTATGATGTGCTTTTGTCTTTGAAGCTTGGAAAGTTTCAGGATATGAAACTAGGGGTGAAAGTCGAGACAGAAATGAACCCAGCCCAACTCCAACCTACTTTACCCTTAAAACGATGGTCTAAACCCACCTAATTCGGGCTCAAAAGGCAAAATTCAGATTGGGCCTAATTATGAAAAAAATTATATAGCCACTTTAGGAACTAGCCACACCCTAATAAATCAACCTTATTCATTGGTGGACTTTGTTAATCAGCAGGAAAATTGAGGAAAACAAACAAAGAATGAAACAACCTGTAGGTTGTGCCTATGAATCTTGTGGCTAATATGAAGAAGCGAAAAGAATCATTACCGATGAGGGTAAGAGCAGTGATTTCAAAACTGTGTCGAACTGACCAATTCAATCGTCGACCAGTCTTCAATCATCCCATCGGTCTGCTTATCGGGCCATTTTGTGGTTAGTCAAAAACCAATTTAAAAAATTGCTAAAATCAATAAATCAGTGAACCGAAACAAACTGATAGCCTAAAAGCAATTATTTAAGAATTGTAAAAATAGAAGAAAAAGAAGACAAAAGAAGAAACAAGAAAAAAGAATACAAAATGATGAAGAAGATAAAAGAAGAAAAATGGAAGAAAAAGAAAAAGAAGAAAATGAAAGAAGGAAGATAAGAACAGTGCCTATCGGAAAGAGAAAGAGTTAGAGAAAAAAAAAGAAAAAAAAAAAGAAAATGAAAAAGATGATGATGATGATGATAATGATGATGACAAAGAAAAAAGAAAACAAAAGAAATGGAGTAATATGAGAGAGAGAAGGAAAAAACAAAAGACTAAGATAAAAGAGACGAAGAAGCAACGTGGCTTGTATGGAGAGGGAAAGAGAACATATTTATATTAGAGTTTATAAATTAATATTTTATGTAAAATGCAAATGTAATCATTATGTTATCTATAAAATTTATTTTAGTTTCATTCTTTCCATTTTTGTCATGTCACTTAGCACTCGTACAATATAAATACAAATGAACAATGAATTGGCAGTTCAACCGGTTGAACAGTGACCCAAATACTCTGATGGTTTGAAGTATGGTTCAATTTTAAAAACATTAAGCGAGTGTCGATTATTATCAAGTTCGTAAAGGATGACAAAGAGAAGGCATCAATTGAGGCAACTGGCGAGGAATTGAGTTCATGATCATGAACAAGGGCGACTGAGTGAAACGAAAGAAATTGCTAAGAACAGAGCCTTCTTAAAACCTATCACATTGCTTGTAGCCTGTGGTTGTGCTTGGGCTATGTCAATCACAGGGTGGTAAGGGTATAAGGTAAGGTCTATTGTTACATGTGGTAAAGGAGACTCAGGGTTAGGGGTGTCATTTGTCAAAGGAAAAATGCAAGAGGTAAGGCTAATTTGGGTCCAATAGAAGCATGGTATTTATACGTAGGTTGGGCCTTGTGGGTATGTGGGTACATACAACTTGAACTATGAAGTTAAGTGACAAGTGTGTGGGTTGGGATTTCAAGTCCAACTGAGTTAGTTAGCTTGGACCCAATTAGCACCGACTCAGATTTGCAAGCTTTGGTTAATTTGGGTCAAGTCAAAATAGGCTAATTTCAACCATAAAATCAACCCAAACTTCCTATTCTCAAGTCAAGTTTGAGTAGATAATTAGTTTGAGGTTTAACTTTCACCCCTGACCCCTATATAAAACCATCACCTTATTTTGCAGTGAAGCACGAACAACCACGCTTTGAATTATCTACATAGTAATCATGAATATAAACTACCACACCACGTGGACTTCATGAACTCGTATATTCTAAAGCACTAACAAGTGTTGCCACTCATTGAATAAAAATATAATTTTCAAGCCAAGTGTTTAGGGTTATTTTGGGTGACAAGTTTTGTAAGCCAAAAATTTGTGCCAAGACAATACCTTGTGTCTACTAAATTAAGTAGCCACCAGTCAAGGCCTTCAAGCTTGGGCCAGGAACCTTATTATTATTATTTTTATACTAAAAAACAATAATAAGAAAAAGGAAGAGAAAAGCTTGTCCATAGGCTGATATGATACACCTAATCTACTTCAAGGTTGGACCAAGAGCCATTTTGAGATACAAAGACTTGTTGTTGTCATTGAGTCATTTGAGAAAAACAACTTGAGCAATTCATGTTGATCTCTTTAGTGACTCCAGCCAATGTGGATGAAAGTTGCTGCTTTGCATGCAGAAAAATGTTGTCTAATTGCTGACGCTTCCTCCTAAAACCTACAAGAGCAGAATTAAACTCTTGACCATTAGTGCTGAGCTCCTGGCTCGTAACAATTGTTGCCCTCTATCTAGTAGGGATATTATGGTGGCTAGGAAAAGTATCATGCTCACCAATATTTTGCACAAAAGAGCAAGGAGGTTCTATATGACTTTTTTGAACTTGTCTTTTAGAAGGGCTAATGTCTTTCCTCTTCTTTTTACCTTTCCACATTTTAAGACAAGCTGATTATTGGGCTTAAAACTGAAAGTGAGCTTGATCTCTTACTTGGTTTGTATCATTATTTGATGGAGCACAAGCATCAACTTGCTTATCCTTGTTCAAGATGATTGGATTACAAATCTCCCTTTTCCCAAACTTTTTGCATGAAGTGGAGAATCCTTATGTTGATCTATATCCATCTTCAATGGGCCAGCCTTTGGAAGATTTTTTATTGACTTCTTACATTCTTAGATCTAAGAGTCACTGTTGAAAGGTCTATTCTTGTTCTTAACTACTTAGGGTGTTGAATCTTGGACATACCAAATAACCTTCTAGTAAGTTTGTGGAAAAGTATTTTTGGATTGTATACAATTTGATCCTTTATGCAAAGGATTTCCACATTTTATGCAAATAAGACGTTTTTTTGAATGGTGAAAGGTCAACCAATGTCCAATTCCCTTTAAGATGGTACCCAAAATCCTATTTGATTAGCTTGCAAAAGCTTTGAAGTGCCAAAAGAATCTTTAAGGTTAAAGTGGTATTTAAGCTTGACTCATGTGAGGTTATGCCTTCTAGTGACTTGTTATAGATGCCTCAAATTCTTGTTGAAAGGACCAATTCTTAAACTTCAACTCTTCTAATTTCTTTTGTAATGCTCTAATATGGATTGAATGATGCTCCTTAGCTCTTTCCAACTCTTGTAAGGCATCTAAGTATTAGTTTCCAAATCCTTGATGGTCGTCTCAACCTCTTTTTCCTTGACAACTTACTTTTGATGAAACTCCTCCACTTGTGCTTTAAGATTAGAGATATTGGTTTCAAGTAAAGCTAGTCTTTGATTTATAAACTTGATTAATAATAGATTCCAGAGCTAGAGCAAAATGTTTCTTCACCACTTTAAAGAGAATGTCCTATAAAGATGGCACAAAAGATGTAGAGCATGAATCACTTGCAAGTTTCTGTTGTTGGAGCTCCCACTTGTCAAGGCACTTTTGTTGAAAGAAATTTAATTCAGCCAAGAATTGACATATTGGAGCTTCATCTTCTCTATTCTTATGGTTGGGGGACTCAAGTTGTCCAAAACATCCCTTCAAGGGAAACTCATCTAACAGATACTCTAACATCTCATCGTCATTTATGTTGGTAAAATTGGAATCATGAGGCTTCTTCCCCTCCTTAATAGATTGTTTTGAAAGAAATGAGCTTGCCTTTTCCTTACCACTTAGGAACCCCTTTTGAAGCCCGAACATTTTAGAGGTAAAAGGTAACTAACACAATTGAAAGCTAGACCAACAGTAACCAGCCAAATCCAAACTATTGATCACAAGATATACTTTCCAACAAACCACCAAACAAAAATGAAGAACGGCCAATGGGACACATGAAAAGAAATAAGTAAGGACATCTAGAGCAGATGAAAAAAACCACCTAGAAAATGAAAACAAAACACTGGCCAAGGAACAATTTCTGAACGAGTAAGTTTAGAAATGGTCCCTAACCTTTAGTCATTTTTTTCTTTTAATCTCTAACCTATTGAGTATTCTGTTTTAGTCCTAAACTTATTAAAATTATTTCATTTTGGTCATTCACTGGATGAAATTCATTAACTCAAAATAATTGTCTGACAGAAACTTTTGAAATTTTAATTTAAATATTCGGTAACTGTCGTCTAGTAAATTTAAATAATTTAGTATTTTTATAGTAAGTAGACAATTTAAATTAATAGTTTTTTTTCTTTCTGAATGAAATATGTTCAATTTACAGATAGGAAAAAAAAAGTGATTTGAATTTTTTATTAATTATAAAAAAATTATTATACAGATTAAATTTATTGTAACACAATTACTAGATAATTTAAATTAAGATCTAAAAAGTTGTTATCAAACAAATACTTTGAGTTAATAAATTTTATCAAATTGAGAGCAAAATGAAATATTTTCAATAAATTTAGGACTAAAATGAAACTTTTTTAATAGGTTTAGGACTAAAACAGAATATCCAATAGGTTAGGGACTAAAAAAAATAATGATTAAAGATTAGGGACCATTCATGAAATTTACTCATTTCTAAACAAATGATAGGTTAGCAAAACGAACTACCAATAAGCAAACCACTGACAAAAGAAACATAGGCTAAGAAAGGCATAAAACCATGTGGGAATGAGCACAGCACCTACGAACTATAAGGGGAAGGCAAAGGAAAAAACCAGCAGTAGACTTAACAAAACGAGCACGGAAAAGAAAAAAACCGATTAGAGTGTGCACAGGAACAACAGAATTGACAAATTAGAAACAGGGAAAGTAAAGAGCAGCAAACCAGATGAAAAAAAGCCAAGAGAGTCAAAGCCATAAACGACAGAGTAGAGAAACTGGATCAAGCAACAGACCATATACAAATTAGACACAAAATCAACAAAGCGGAGATATAGCTCAAAGAAAGAAACACATCTGACCAAAAAACCCCAAATAAGAAAACATCAGGAAATTAAAGAGGGAAACCTAGAAACTGGGAATTAACGAAAGCCTGAATGATTTGGATCAGGAGAAAAGGGAGGGGAAAGAGAGGACAAATCACAAGTTCATAGTCAGAGGCGATGGTAGACTAAAAGCGGCGGCATCCACGACCGTTGCTAGTCTCGTTCATGACTCGCTGCAGAGGGCGTTGCAGAGAGTGCTTGTGGTAGATTAAAACATTTTAGCCAGGGACCTTATTGAATATTGAGCACTTAATCTTCAGTAACAGATGATGGTGAATATCGAAGTTTAATAATTAAGTGGTCCCAAATCAACTTTTAATGTATGTAACTAAAGCATCGCATTAATTAATAATACCTTACTTACTCGTCTAGCTAAATGAAAAACGGGCCTATTAGTATTAGGCTCTTAAAAAAGTGGTCCCAAATCAACTTTTAATATTTCGTTTTCAAACGTTTAATTAATTTCAATAGTTGAGGCTCAAAAGAGTACCAGGCAATGAGGCCTAAGTATTTTGATTTCCTGAACTTTATTCACTCAGACATCTTACATCCCATAAATTGACTCTGAGCAATTTGTTCTGTGAACAATGAAAACTAACATTAATGTAGTTACATTGGTTCAATTCTAACACGATGACAATTGTTACCTATGTCTGTGTTACAAACACTAACAGATAATCTCTTCCCCATTCCCAGCCACGAAGAACACACACCAACCTTCTAAGTTCTCTCTTGACTCTCTCCATCTCCAAGATCCCGGCTTTCTCTGTTCAAACTAAGAAACGAAAGTTGATTAGAAAATCTTTTCTTTTTTCTCCCGTTCTATTTTCCCAGCCCCTGTTATTGATTGTCCCACGACAGAATCCCTCTAGCGATTATGGCGACGGGGAAATTTCAGTGACAGCCTTTAAATTCTGTCACTCCACCGACGCAGACACGCACGAGCTACGGCTACGCCTGCTATACCGCTGCAACAAAGCCTCAGCATCCGGGCAACAGGACTGAAAACTAGAGGGCAACCCAGACCCTCCTCTACCTCCCTCCTCTGCCCGTCAACTGCTCACCTCAGTCCCAACATTCAATTACCTTAACCCGCCCCCCCCCCCCACTAGAAACTCAATTTTTTAATCGCCTCCTTTATCTATATTCTAAAAACCTTAAGCCCCACGACGGCTCATGGCAGCCGGGTCGGGGACAGAGGTGTGAGTGGTGAAGACCAAAGCTTTAAGATGTAAAAAGCAGAAATTAGAACTTTAGGTGATTGGACATGCAGCTTTAACCTTTTCATGCATGGTCACAGACGGGAGGCCAGGTGATGGCCGGTGACGGGACCAGTGAGTTAGAAGAAAAAGTGTCATTAGATTTTGACAAATTCATTGCAACTTAATTCAAAATAATTTATTTTTATTTTTATATATTTTTTTATTTAAAATAAATTTTATTTAAAAATTTATATTATTATATAGTTTAATAATAATTTATTAAAAAATATAATTTTTTACAATCTTACTAAATTTTTATGAATTTTTCTAACTTTAGACATTAAAAAAATAAAAATTTAATAATATTATGAAATTTTACTTCTAAATAGATTTTTTTACATAATATTAATTTTTAAATGAAATTAATTTAAGACAAAAAAATGTAAAAAAAAATAAATTATATTAAATTAGTTAACTTAAATTAAAATGAATTAACTCTAAAATGTGTGTCAAATTTTAGAGACTAAAATGACAGATTAAACAAAGCTTATAGACTAAAATGGATGTTCGCCACGCAATAACAATGCAGCAATAACGAGTAAATTAATTATCATGTGCTAGTTTTCTGCTTACTGGTGATTTGGCAATAAATAATTAACGAATCATCACGACTTACTTTGTCGCAACTTTACATTATTAATTTAACATCTAAATAGTTCATCTAATTTTGGGAAATATTTGTTTCACCTTGAGATATATTTATCTAACTCTAATATGCATTTATATATAATGAAAATCATTTTGTCTAAATTTTAGATACATTTATTTCATGTTTTTGTGTGTCTGTGTCTGTGTTTGTGTGTGTGTGTGTGTGTGTGTGTGTGTGTGTGTCTATGTGTGTGTGTAACTATATATTTATTTAGCTTTGATAAGCATTTGTCTAGATTTAAGAACAATTTCTTTTTTATTTGATTGTATATCAATCTCTAAAATTAATTTATCTAGTTCTAAGATTCATTTATTCACTACAAAAAAGATGCAATATAACGACTGTTAACCCAATCACATTTCAGTCACTATATAATCCAAAAGCGACCGCCCAGCGACTGTAGAAAGTAGTTGGATTTTTTCAAGTTGCAAATAGTTTATGACTGAATCTAGGTTGTCAAAAGTGATTGACATATTCAGTCAAGATTCAACCGAGAAATTGTGACTGACTATTTTAGTTGCTATATTATCAACTGTCAATTCAGTCACAATTCAGTTAATGTATTAGGATTTTTTTCTTTTAAAAAAATTACATCATTATGTAATATAATTTTTATTTAATTAATATTCTTTAATTCAATTGGGTATTTATTTAATTTTTTATTTATTTAATACTTATATTAAATTGGTGTGAATATTAACTTATTTTAATTATTAATAATAAAACAATTAAATAATGAAGTTAAAATTTAAATAAAATTTAACACTAATTCAACAATTAACACTTAATAATTTAACAATTTAAAAATTTAACATTAATCTAATAATTTAACACTAATTTAACCTTTTAACACTTAACACTAGTTTAACAATTTAACACAATTTTTTTTTTCACAACAACAACAAAGAAGCTTCTTTGATGAACAATGTTGGCTGAAAAACCTAAACTAAAGGAAAAACACTACCCAAACCCACTCAAACCCAAACCTAAATGAAAAGCTAAGCAACACCCATGAAAAACTTAAAAAAAACACCACAATGATGCACAAAAATGGAGCTGGCTAGACATAAAAAACTTAGACTAAACCCGGACATGAAAAATTCAAACAAAAAATGAAAAGAAGAACTACAAGATAAAAGAGTAAAATGAGAGCTAATGGGAAGAGAATTGAGAATGGAAGAGTAAAGGGAGAGCTAATGGGAAGGAAATGGAGAATTGGGAGTGCTAGAAACGAGTTGAGTGAAGGTTTTAAAGGAGATGGAAAACTAACTATTGAAGAGCAATTGAAACCTCGATCGGAATCAGTTGCTATTCAATTCAGTCACTTTTGCTATGAATGTCGTCAGTTTTCAGTCACTTTTAGTTTAAATGTAGTCACCTTTTTTGTAACTATGTATATTTTTTTTAGCAGATTTTTTTGTTAAATGTAAAGGATTCATTTAGATACATTCATACACACATACATACATGTACATATATATTTATAAACAAAAATATGTATATAATTAAATATATAAAATAGTTTAGAACTAATTCATTTTAACTTAAATCAACTTAATTCAAAATATATATTTTTTTGCCTAGAACCAATTTCATTTGAAAACCAATATTATGTAGATGTAATAATTCATTTAAAATATAATTTTTCTAAGCTTCTTAAATTTTTATCAATTTTTTATTTTTAATGCTAAAAAAATAAAAATTCATGAAAATTTAATAACATCATGAAAAATTACTATCAAATGGAATCTTACATTTACTTAATATTGGTTTTCAACTTAAATTGGTTCCAAATAAAAAAATTGTAAAAATAAAAATAAGTCATTTTGCATTAAGTTAACTTAAGTTAAAATGAATTGGCATTGATTCATATATGCTAATATATATATATATATATAGGGTTTGAGGGTTAATTAGGGTTAATGATAGCATTAGGGTTAATTAAAGTTTTAGGGTTTATAGTATTGAGTTAAGATTTAGGGATTGATTTATGACTAGAGTTTACATTTCTTTGGTTTGGGGCTTTAGGGATTTGGGGTTATTAAAGCTTAGAATTCAATTAAGGTATTGAATTAGAGACCTTAAACCCTAAAGGGCCTAAACCTTAAATCCAAAACTTTAAGCCCTACATCTAATACCCTAAACCCTAAAGAAACCCCAAATGCTAAACCTATATCCAATACCCTAAACCTTAATTCCATATCCCTAAACCCTAATTCCAAATCATAAACCTTAACAAAATTCCAACTCTAAAGCTAATCCAATGCCCCAATCCCTAATTCAATATTCTTAAACCCTAAAAATTCCTAAATCATAATTCTATATTCCTAAACCCTAAATCTAATCTACCATTCACCCTGAACCATAAACCATAAAACCGTAAACCCTAATTACAAATCCTGAACCCTAAATAAAAACCCCAAACTCTAAGCTCACATCCAATGCCTTAATTCCTAATTCAATACTCTTAAACCCTAAAAAACCCTAAATTCTATTTCTAAACCCTAGAAAAATTCTCAAACCCTAAACCCTAAAAAACTCCAAATTAACCCTAAATAACCATTTAAAAAAATCCAAAAATCCTAATTCAATACCGTAACCCTAGCTAGCTAATTCCATATCCTTAAACACTAATTTCAAATCCTAAACCCTAAATAAAAATCTCAAACCCTAAATCTATATCAAATACCCTTAAACTTAAAAAAAAAAAAGACCCTAATTCTATGTCCCTAACCCTAAAGAAACCCCAAACCCTAAACCCTTAAAAAATCTCAATACCCTATACCTAAAAAACTCCAAACTCAAAAAAACCCTAACCACTAAAAAATGTCAAACCCTAAATCAACTTAGCCACTAAAGGGTAATAGTAGTTAAATTAAGCACCTAAAATATCAACTGAAATGTGACTATAGTCAAATCTAGCACAACTTACAGACTAAATGTCGAGTGCGGTGTAGGCCACTGACATATTCAATTGCCCAGCAATCGTCAGCTAAAGAACACATTTTTTATTCTGACTAAATAGCAACTGCCATGGTTATAGCGACTAACTTTCAGTCGCCTCCTTCAATCATGATCTTGCATTTTTCTTGTAGTTATTTAGTTTTAATCTACATTTATCTAGTTCTAATAAACATTTTTAGAAGTGAGTTTATTTTGTGAAAATTTTAGATAAATTTGTTTCACTTTGATTATTTTCTTATTTCTAATAATCATTTGTCTAGTTTTGGAATGTATTTATCTAGTTATAATGTGTTTTGGTCTATAATTAAAATCATCTTATCTAGACTTAAGAAATATTTTTTTCACCTTAATTGTGTATCTATCTCTACTATTTATTTGGTTAGAATTTTTGTTATCTTTCTAAGTGCTTTTGTTATGAGTAAATTTTTTGAATAGTCCTTACCCTTTAGTCATTGTTTCCTTTTAGTTTCTAAGCTATTGAATGTTTTGTTTTAGTCCTAAACATATTAAAAATGTTTCATTTTAGTTCTAAATCTATTGAAAATGTTTCATTTTTGTCTTAATTTGATGAAATTTGTTAATTGAAAATATTTATCTGATAACAAATTTTATATCATAATTTAAACTATTTGATAACTATTTTATAATAAATTTAATCTATATAATAATTTTTTTACAGTTAATAAAAAATTTAAATCATTTTTTTTCTCTTTGTATAATGAACTTATTTTATTTAAAAGAAAAATTATTAATTTAAATTTTCTATTTACTGTAAAAAAATATTAAACTATTTAAATTTATTGTAAAATAGTTACCAAATATTTAAATCAAAATTTTAAAAATTTATATCAGACAATTATTATAAGTTAATGAATTTCATCTAGTAAATGACTATTTTAATAAGTTTAGGATCAAAACAGAATATTTAATAGATTATGAATTAAAAGAAAACAACGACTAAAGATTATGAACTATTTACTCTTTTGTTAATGTAATATGTACTCCTGTAGGAAGCCAGACAATTCAATAGAATCAATACTACTAACCTCTAGTGTTTGTCAGAACAATTTACTTAATTAAAAATTGAAAGCATTGCTTTTACTGAGTTTCTCTTTAGAACTTCTCACCATATATCCATCCTCTGATGTATTATGTACTGATAAATCGATTCTGAATTTTTTTTTATAAAAATTAAGAAAAGATATATGACCGATCAATATTTCAATCCGTTGGTTAAAATTGCTAATAAGATTTATATTCTTCATAATGTCTGTCCAGATCCAGCTAGTTAATTAATTCCCCGCAAATATACTCGATTAACACGTGAGGAATTATGCTCGATATTAACGTGACTAAAATCCGATTCTTTGATTTAGCACACTTTGGTGGTGGCATTTGTCACCAAAGTGCTCATGTTTAAAACTTTATATCATCATGAGGTCGTGGGTAATTAAAATTATGTAGTTTAGTAGGACGGATGCACGGAACCCATGGCCCCGCAAGAAGAAAGGGACTGGCGGCGATATCGTTTTCTGTCAGGTTAAATTACTGCGGTTAATCCGTTCTGTGGGCCCTTGCATAAAATTTTTCTCGGCAGCCAGAAGCGCACAAGTCAAAGCCAACAAACGCCCCAAGAAACCGTTAAATCAGCTGGCACTGGCAGGCATTTGAAAAACCTTTTAGAAAAATTACTACAACTACAACAAGCTTGTTTTCTATAAACACAATTGGCATCCCAGTCCTAACTAGGCTGGCTGTACATCTGGAGGAGACAAGACGGATTAGCCAGTTATAAGTAAAACCTGCGTAAAAGATAAAACTCCACTCTTAATTAGCTCCATCTAGCAAATTAAAAAGTCGATCAGAGAGTTGGAAAAAAATTAAAAGAATAGAATGAAATTAAATTTTAATGCAGGAAAATATCTTCTATGACGTTGTTGCGGCCTGCACCAAAATCTTGCGTCATCACCATCCACTGCTGGAACTCCGTATCCTCTCCATCCTGCAGGAGCTCAAAGTCCATCTCAATTCCAGACTCCGACTCGCTTGTCATAATTTCCATTCCCCTCCCACCCTGTAGACCCTGAAGCTGCGATTCCCAGCTGCTCTGTTCTTGGTCGGCAGCTGTACTATTAATATTAGAGCACTCGCCTGCACCGGTAACAGTAGTCGTAGTACTGCTACTATCAATATCATCTGCGGGAAATGGGAAGTTGAGCTTGGCTCTGGGACCGCGGAATTCGATGGCCGCCTTGTCATAGGCACGTGCCGCCGCCTCCGCGGTGATGAAGGTTCCCAGCCAGACGCGGGTGGCGCGGCGGGGGTCTCGAATCTCCGCCGCCCATTTCCCCCACGGCCTCTGCCTCACTCCCCTGTATTTCTTCTTACTGCCGGCGCCAGGCCCAGCTGATCGCCGGATCGACTTATTGATCTTGGGTTTGATCGCTTGCTGCTGCTGCCGCGGAGTTGGAGGGAAAAAGTTGCAGCCAAGACAACCGTCAATCCTGCACAGGTGGCACATCTCCATCTCACCAGTCAGGGCCAAGAGCAACTCAAAGTCACCTTCGGCTGCGGGGGCAGGTGAGGTTCCAGAGATGACGGCGGAGACCATGATGGAGAGCTCTTGGTTGGGGGAGAGGGGGAGTGGAAGTGGAGAATCGGTAAGTTTGGTTCTTTTGGAAGACTGCTGCATAAGATTGAGACTGATTGACTAATAGTTATTTGTGCTGGGCCGTGTTGGTCTGGTGTAGCTTGTTGGCAAGTGTTGGAGAGTTTTGGTTCTGTGGAAGGGCGGGGCAGAGGCTCTTAAATAGGAAGTGGTTGGTATCGGATCGAGGGGGAGCCAGCTAGGGACCGAAACCAGACGCACTTCACACACGGGTTTGAAGTCCTGAGTAAGGGTATGATATGTCATGAGTGAGCCAGCGCCAGCGGGGGAGGCACGTGATTTTATTTCAGCGTCAGGGCAACTAAGAGTTATGAAAGCAGCCGAGTAATTCAAAAGGTCAAAAATCAGGATGACATGGCATGTAATGACGACAGCTAACAGTCACACCTCCTAACTGGGTCCTCCTTGTCCCCCATCTTACGTGGCACCAGCACCTAGGACCCGGAGGAACCCGCAAATGATTTCCCTTGCTATATTCACCGTACAGGCGTAAAAGCCAAAGTCTCAGATTTACTACTAATGTTTTAATGTAGTTGTATGATTATTATTATTATAGGTTTTTTTTAACTTTTACCTAATTTTTCATTAATATGTTAAAATGGGTTCAAATTGACCATTAACTATTAAAAGTCAAAAGCTTTATAATTTTAGGATGATAATATATCATTTAATAAATTTTAAGGACTTTAAATAATTTATTAATTTTTTCTTTAATAGCACAATTTGCAAGGCAGTGGATGTTGGAGGTAACGGGCATAGGGCGAGTGTTGGACTCTATTAAATAAAATTAATAAATTACTTAAAATCCTTAAAATTTGTTAAACGTTGAATTATCACCATAAAATTACAAAACTTGCAACTTTTAATGATTAGTGGCCAATTTAAGCCCATTTTAAAACATTATTGGGGAATTGTGCAAAAGAAAAACTATAGTAGCATATATGAGCATACGTCTAAACACTAGTGGTAAATTTGAAACTTTTGTCATACCAAAATTAATAAATTCATATAGTAAATTTTTTTTTAATTGAATGCTTCAAATAAATTTCATTAAGACATAATATCCTTGGCAACAATGGCCAATAAAAGAAACGGTAAATCACCTGTCCAAAGAATAAAATCATCACAAAAAAGAGCCATTTGAGCCAAATGATGTGCAACCTTGCCATACTCTCAAAGGACATGTATAACTTGCAACCTATCCAACTTTGTCAGTCGACTCCAAATCTGACCAATACACCTAAAAGCTTCAGAGCTCCCGTCTGCATTAGCTAAGATTGCTTGGACCACCTCCTTCGTGTCCAATTCCACCACCAGCCAAGCTACTCTGAAATCCTTAGCTAGCTTTAAACCCTCAAGCCGCGCTATGTTTTCCTCAAAAGAGACATCCTACGTGCCTCCTTTTTTAGTAGCTAGAGCAGCTAAATACCCCCTTATTATCATCTCGAATTATCACACCAACCCCTAACTCGTCATTCATCCTTATCGCAATGTTTGAGTTTAGCTTCAACCAACCCCTTGGTGGCTTGATCCAACTCATTTGCCTTTAAAGAGCAGCGCAGATACTATATTTGATACTTAAGTCATTTGGCTGCTTGTAGCACTTCAAATTTAGTGTTTTGACAGACAAACATTCAGCACCATGCACCATCGAGTTGCAATTCTGCCACAAAATTGATGCCAAAATCACAAAGTGTCTCCAATCCTCTGCCGACAACACCTCCATGGCATTCCCTGGCCACTCACAAGTTGAATCTCCCCCCAACTCAGTCAAGAAAAATAACCATCATGCGTTTCATAATAATCTCGAACAAGGGCAATCCCGTAAGACGTTCAAGGCTGATTCCACTAGCATAGGGCTTAAAGGGCATTGAGTATTTTACACAATCTTCCTGATAGCAGGATTATCTCAAGTGGGCAGGCTATTTTGAGCAACATGCCATAGAAGGATTTTCTATTTGTTTGGTGCCTTGCACTTCCAAATCCTCTTCCGGAACCCCTAAGTTGAATTTAGATTCCACACCTGATTATTCAACAACTTCATACAAACAAAATACCCAATCCAAACCAAATACATGTCATTGTTATTGAGATGCCAAATGAGAGAATCCTCCAGTGCTTTAGAAGACAGTGGGATTTTGAGAATAAGCTCAACATCAGTTGGATAGAACACTAGCTTGATCAAAGGAAGGTTCCAGCTTCTCAAGTAGCTAGAAATGAACTGATCCACTATAGCACTTGGGCCGAACCCAACCGAGGGAAATGATAGTCTTGATGAACCTAAGCCCAACAGCCATTGGTCTTCCAAATTTTCACCTTTCCCCCAGCCTAATTCATCATCTTATGCCTTTCAAAAGTATATTCTGACCCTAAAAAATGCTCTACCATGTAAAGAATGAGTTTGGTCTATTGTGTGCTTCCAAAAAGGAAGACAAAGGGAAATATTTGGCCTTTAGGATTTGGGAACACAAAGAATTCAGATTTGTAGTCAACCTTCAACCTTGCTTTGCTAGCATTGTCATATTTAAACTGGAGAGATCGTGAAAACCTAGTCCACCTTCCTCCTTGGTTAGAGTCGTACGCTCCCAACACATCCAATTGAGCCATTTATCTTTTTGCCCATGATTTCAAAAGAACTTGTTGATAGAAATCTCCAATTCATGGCATACAGTGGGCGGTATATGAAAAATGCTTGTCTTGTAGGTAGGGAGAAATTAAGCCACTGCTTTGAATAAAATTTCTTTCCCCTTTTTTGACAAAGCTTTATTATGTCAGGCAAACACATATTTCTGTATTTGTTCCTTCAAAAAGTTGGATGGCCCAAGTATCGTTCCACACTTCGACATTCCAGTACTCCAAAGATGTTTAAAAATTCCCTTCTCTAGCTTCCATTGGTATTTTCACTAAAAAACACACCAGACTTCTCAAAGTTTACTTTTTGCCCTGATGCTTGTTCATATGTCTTCAAAACCCCTATCAACCGGTTTACACTCAAAATGAAATTTTCAATTAAAATCTTAGAAAGGAGAGCAAAATATAGTTCCACAATTTGGAAGTACAATAAAATTAGAATGTTTCTGCCACTGGAACTTTCTCTGTAGATGTTTCTGATATTAGAATACTGTTGTTGGTGGATAATGAAGGAGCTACGTGGCAGAAACATAGTTCTACAATTTGTAAGTAGATAAAAATAAAAAAGTTTCTCGCACTCGAATTATTATCTGTAGAAGCTTCTAGATATTATAATACTGTTGTTGGTGGATAATGAAGGAGCTACGTGGCAGAAACATACTTCTACAATTTGTAAGTCGATAAAAATAAAAAATTTCTCCCACTCGAATTATCGGCAGAAGCTGCTAGATATTAGTCACTGTTGTTGGTGGATAAGAAGCACGACGGCGAGAAAGATGCAGCTCCAGGGCCGTACGCGTGTGGCAGTGACACCCGTCAGAGGTCAGGGTCTGTGCTTGCAGCTAAACTCGTGAGTTTGACCAAGATCTAGAAGCGTCGATCACTTTCATAAAAAAACCAAAAACAAAAACAAAATAAGGATCGATCTGGTATAATACTTCTTCAACCTCAATTTTTTTTGAGATATTTTTTTGGGAACCCTAAAATGATGAGTTATCTGTTTTTAAACTAGTTGTGATTTGTTGCTGAATTTTCTATTTTATATCTGAAAAATTGGTCTATGGCTGATGATAATTACATTACTAAGCATACAACTTAAAAAAGTAGAAGATTACACACAACTTAAGTGTAAAATTTAAATTTGATCTCTTAACTATTTGATTTATCATAAAATGGTTTCATAACTCTACAAGTGACTATGAAGGTCCACTAACTTCCATTTCCTATTTAAGCCTCATCTGTTATTTAAGCCATTATTTGTAGCAGAAAATACATACGTGACACTTAATACCTCTCTACTTGGTCTCATAATGCCATGCGATCCCATTTTATGACAATAAGTGACAAAATTGAGAAACTAATAAATTATAGGCTAAAATTGACAAAAAAAAAACCTAATTTTAAGAATTTAAAATGTTAATTAACCAAATCTTCCCTCACCGTTGCCACATTCTTCTTTCCATTCATCGCCTAAATCTTTTCTCCCAGCTGCCACCATCTTTTCTCCTTTCACCCTAGTGGCTCTGCCCTTTCAACTTAGCCTACCATCTCGAATCGAAAAACCAAATCCTTAGCCAAAGATGGAAATAGAAAATCTAAAGGGCGAGAGAAGACGGAGATTTGGAGAGGCAGGAGGAGACAATGAATCAGAGAGGCAAGGATAGAGAATCGGAGGAGCAGAGATGGAGAATCAAAGGGGCTAGGACAGAGAATTGGAGTAGGGGTGAAATGGCCAGGTAAAGCCGAGCCCTCTAGGCTCAAGCTCGGCCCCTTTGTTATTCAGTACTACCAGGGCTCGAGCTTGAATTGCTTGAGTCCCATTTTTTAGGCTCAAGCTTGGTCCGAAAGCTCTTCAGACTTGAATAACACATATAAATCTTTAGTACCATAATTATAACTTAGACGAAAGATAGGGACTAAATCTGTAATTTTTAATATAGATAACCAGAAAAAAAAATTAGAGAACTTATCTCAAACTTTCTAATCCTTTACTGTTTTACCCTAATTTTGTAAACTTCACAATTGAGTCATCATTTTCCTCACGTTGACTGCGGAGCCACTGTAGTCCATCCTTTATCGATTGTGGGGTCAATTTATGGGCCACCACAGTCCAACTCACAAGGGATTCAAGCAAAAAATAAATAAATCACAAAACCAATGGCGGTGAATATTCGTGATTTAATGGCAGTAAAGGTTTACAATCGGGGGGCAAAAAAAATTTGCGTCCAGCACAGATGTGGGGCTGATTATTGCTTGTTGCCAACTTGGGTTTCTTGTGCCGAAGTGTGGCTATCTTCTTGAATTGCTGGAACTTGACCTTGGAATGATGGTAGAGATCATCATCAATATAAGGCTCTCGTCGTCGTGCAACCGGTGTTGATCTTGGTGGTGGCCATCGATTGGGTGGGACGGTGGGTGGGTTAGTCGACTAAGCCTAAAGGTAAGGCTGTGATATAGGCACTTAGGCTTGGCTGGGAGTAAGGCAATGAGGAAGGCTGTAAGGGTTAGGAGTCTTAGGACTTAAAAGGACTTAAGCCCAATAGGCCAGTGAGCCCATAAGGTCGGATATCTTAAGGCTCAAGCTTGGCCCCAAATTTGCACGAGCCTATTCTCAAGCTTGAGCTCGAGCTACCCGAAAAAGACCCAGCTCCTTTCACTCTTAATTTAGAGGTATGAGGATGGGGAATTAGAGGAGCAAAGGAAACAAAATTGGAGAATTGGAGGAGTGGGAAGAGACAAAATGAGAGAATAAGAGGGATAGGGATTTCATGGGAGATGGAGAGAGACTCGCCGCTGGCTATGGCAACACAGTGATGGTTGTACTTGTTAAGGAGGTGAGTCGCAAAGGTGGAAGATGTCCAAGTTTTTGCGGCAGCGATGGGGAGGGATCTCCTCATCTTATTTTTAACGCTGCAGTGGCTGGCGGCACCAGGCAACAATGAGGAGGTGGATATCAAGAACATAGAAGGTTTAGAGAGAAAGAGACGAGATAAAGATAGAATGTCTGTCTGGGGAGAATGTTGGAAATCAAATATGTGAATTTTGTGTTTTAACTCCCCAAAATTATATGTTTGTACCATTTTGGTCCAAAATTTTTATTTCTGTACAATATGGTTATCTATTGTAGTTAAATAAGAAGTCACATCAACATATTTAGGTCCCAGCAAAACTTTTGAGACTACCACATTAGCATTTCCATTGAAGTTAATGCTGAAACTAACGGAATGACCACAATTAGGACACGATATAGGTATTAAGGGACTTTATTTGGACAAATTTAAGATAAGAGATCAAATTAGGATGAACATAAAATTAAGGGACCATAAATGGATTTTACCCTAAAATTTTATCTAAAAGTAAATGGATTAAAAAAATTAGGCGGAATGAAATATCACTACAAGAAAAATATTAAATTGTAACTAAATTATGCGACTGAATGTCAGTAGCATGACATGTCAGTCGCATACCATTCGTAAGTGTGTAGGCCAACATTTTTTATACAGCTGAATGTCTCAGTCTCACAGTCATCAATTGCATCGTAGTTGCATCATTTAAAAAATATTATACTATTAGTAGCGATCTTTTGAAATTTGAAATTTAAATTGATGAGACTAAGTTAGTCGCATGAAAAAATGTGTGACTGATTATTAATCACATGAAAAGCGTGCGACCGACTGTCAGCCGTATAAAACCTTGAAGTTAGTCACATGAGGAATGTGCGACTAAAAAATAGTGGCACCTTAGTTACACAAATTCCAGCCCTCTATAAACTATACCCATTCGGCAGAATTTCGGGCTTCATTCTAATAATCTCCATTCTCACAAGCTCCTCTCAACTTATTCCTCTTTCTTGCTCTTTTCTCCTTGCTCATTCTTACTTCTTGTTTCTACTCCTTACTCTTTGCTTTAGCCATCTGCCACACCATCTACTGATTTTGATTTGAAAAATCAACTTCAATTCCATTTTTTTCAATTCTTTTTCTGAGCTCAATCTTAGTGTTTCTCAAATTTAAGTGTTGATGAAATTTTTTGTGAAATTTTGCTGAAATTATACTTATAATATCATTATAGGATTAATTTTAGTGTTAGTATTAGTGGTAAATTTTAGTGTATGTTAAGTGTTAATTTTCACATATTAATTTTAGTGTTATTTAAGTGTTAATTTTATTAGTTCTTTAAGTGTTAATTTTAATAATAAATATTATTTATTTATTTTAGTGTTATTTATGTATTAATTTTAGTATTTATTAATTTTAATAATTAGTCAATAACAATTCTAATAATTCAAATAATCGCCATAATAATTATAGTAATTCAATTTTTTAATTATTAATTGTAATCTAATTTTGATAATTATAAACAAATTTATATATATACGTGTGCAATTGAATTTCAGTTGCATGATGCAACTATATGATGTCAATCACATATGATTGACTAGTCCACTAGTTCAATCACATGATGTAACTATTTGATGTCAGTCACATATGGTTGACGGGTCCATTAGTTCATGCGACTGAAGTTCAGTTACACGATGTGACTACTTTTGTTAGTCGCATAGTTTATATTGGCCCTCCAATTAAGTGACTAAAAAACTTAGTCGCATGTTAGTTGTATATTTCAGTCGCACGACAGTAGCACAACTCATGCGATTAGGGTTTTTGCTACTGCTTTTTTCTATGGCATATTAGTTGCATGGTATGACTGAATGCCACTATTTATTCAGTCGCATCAGCCCATTTCTCATGTAGTGTATGATGGATAGGAAAACTAGACCATGACTTAACCAAAGGACCAAGGAAAGCCTTTCCGGGCTAGCTAGAGGAATTCCATTTAAGCTTTGGTGGCTTGCAACCGTTGAATAGTTTCACCTAAGACCCAAATCCATGACCTATATCTAATTGAAAATAAAGGGCAAATAATTCCTCTGAATTATAACCCATGTTATGAATTCATCCTGAAACTATAAAATGTTACATCATTTGTCATCTAATTATAAGACTATTACACCATTTGTCTTTTTGTTAATTACAACCATTAAAATGAATGATAAAATAAGTAAAAAAATTAATTTTAACCTTTAAAATTTGTTCATCTACCTTAAAAATATCTAAACTTTTAGTTGAGAGACGATGAGTGGTATTTAGTGATGGTACAAATCTAAAGAACCAGGAAGACAGCAAACTCCTAGCTTGCCCGATGAACCAATCATCTCCCTCTTCTTCCTCACACAACTCCGTGGGTCCCAGCTAGTTGACCCGCTACGGCTCCGCCCCAAGTTCCTTCCTCACAGCCTCCGTGGGCTCGGTCGTCGGATTGTCTCATCGCAATCCCAATCTAATGGGGCGCTACTTCTCCGCCGATTCCTCCTGCCTCACCTCTGATTCGATTTGCAAGGTCAGCTCATTAAGCGATCCACAAAACTCCTTCCTCATTGGTCAGGCAACGAAGCTCTCCGGCCGGATTCATCAATCAACTCGCCGCTGAATATGGATCTTTTTATATAATGGCTTGCCCTTCGGCTTTCTAATTATTTGATATTCTTCCAGCTTCAATGAGACACTCGCTATAGCATTTGAGGGGAAATATGAGGATCTAGAAGCTGTTGTTCTGGCGGATGAACTTGACTAACAGATTATCCCATCAAAGAAAGTCAAGAAGAAAAAAAGAGAGAGAGAGAGAGCTCAAACTCAGAAGAAATTGTCTCAGGGTAATATGTTTATACCTTTTCCTCTTCCGATGGAAGCATGATATTTTCTGAAAGGCCTATGACTGACTGTTAGCTTGTTACTGAAAAGGAATTTTCATGTTGACAGGAAAATTCTGAAATATGCTCGATCAATTTAATAGGTGTTGCAATAGGGGACAGGATCATGGTTCCCTTACTAAACTCTAATTTTTAAGAACTTTATGGAATTGTGAACTCGGCCACTTTTTTGCTCGTCATTTATTCTGGGGACTTGCATTTTTTGTTGCAACAATATTTTTTTTCTAAAAAAAAGAAAAGCAAATGTATCTTGTGTATGTTAGAAATTGTGGCCTTTTGGTTTATGTTATCACTGTCATCCAACAAAATAAAAGCTGTCTTGTATGTTATGAAGTTCTCCGGCCGGATTCATCAGTCAACTCGCAGCCGAGAACGGTATGCCATTCACACTTCTGTTCCTTCTTAAGTGAACACTGTGTGTCGAAATGGAGGAGGGAGAGCAGTTAGGAGATGGTTGTTTGATTATGAGATATAAGAATTTTGATTTATAAGGCAAATGGAAAGTTTTTAGGAGTTAAAACTAGTTTTTAACTTTCATTTTTTTTAATCCATTTAAACGATTGAAGCTAACGGCAGGATAAATGTTATAGCATTTTCATAGTTAAATGACGAATGATATAACATTTTTAGTTTCAAGATGAATTCGTAATAATATTTTAATTCAGAGACAATGAGTGCTATTTACCCGAAAATACCTGTAGGGTAATTGACAAGGCTGCAAATAATATGAAAGCCGACAACAATCATTCAACTAACGACCTGAAATTTCAGCCAAGTGCCTTGAAAAGTTGCAACTTGTTTTTTTAGCCATAACTATTTTAGTTGCTAGCAATGCTAAAATTACAATTATTTCTTAAAAAATAACTTTATAGAAATTATCAGACATATAATAATATATGTATAAATACATGGGAAAATAACATATGACGTGGTGGTATGCACATGTTTTAAACATATAACCACTTGTAGAAGGGAGCTACATGCATTATGCAGACAGAGTCTTATTATGTAATTCTCTAAATTTCACATATATATATTAAGCTGCTAAAAGACAGATGGTTGATAATGTGGTTTAATAAGGCTTATCTCCCACATAGTTGCCTGGAGGATAATAGTTGCAACTCACAACCCACCAACCATTGCGACATTTAGACTGGCCGCATCCAAGTTGGACAGAGTCACGCCAGACAACTTGGGTGTAGTGCAAGCACTCACCACCAACGCACTTGTTATTGGCAAAATCATAGTATTTTTTCTCATCTACCCACAATTTGACAGCCTCCTCCGGAGTCTGTTCGTAAGAGGCCTCTGCCAAATTCTCACCATACTCTTCAACTCCCGAGTGCTCAAATTTTTCACAATTGGCGCTCAACTTTTTTGTATAGGCCTTTGCATATGCTGCAACGGTGGCATTCCATACCATGGGGCCAACGCCCACTTCTGCTCGCGCTGCGTTATGGGCTTTGAGGAAGCCTTTTGGGTTTTGCGAGGCATGACCCATGTGACCTCCTAAGGTCACAAAAATGAGGAAAACAATGAAAAAAGTTGGTTTAACAGACATGTTGATGTTGAGATTCTCAAGAGGGAATTCCCTAGCTGTGAATAACCATTTGGGTTGTACTGAATATATATACACTGCCAAACCTGTCTAATTATGGAATTCTTATTTCTAGTGTTACTAATTATAAACAAACTGTATTTAGCTAAAACAGTTGTGGCCTTTGTTGTATATACCCAGCTATGTTAACTAAAACTGTAACACGTTTTTAAATTGGTCATGTGGATGAGTATATGAACAAACCTAACCATACAAAAATATATTTACAATTCAACTACTCGAGGATTCAGTATATATATATATAAGTAACTAATTACCCGAAATCATTGGTGTAATGCGAAGTAAGAGTTAAGGTTTCTAATTATTCCTTCATTCATTTACTAGGCATGTGGGAATTGATTAGGCCCAAGAGCCATTTTGCTTCGTTGGGTTCACACTGCTGTTGTCTCGCCTGAAGGTCGCTTAATTTTGCACGGTCTTATTATTATTCTGCAGAAGCCAGCAGTGCAAATGTGGTGACTGATCTTGGTCTTGCTCGGACCTCTACATATCTATCCTTTATTTTGTGGCTGGTATTTTGGTTTTGCCTCCTCCTGCCATTTGCTGGAGGGCTCTCTGTTAGTTGCCTCTTGATCAGAGCTTGTCCAACGAGTGAGAGGCAAAATAAAGAGATGGCCTGGGCAATAGGAGTGAAAACATTGTTAAAACAAGCTTAATAAAGGACATATATAGTTTGTATTTTCAAATTAATTGAAGTTAGTATCCTAAAATCATATATTTTTATTTTTATTTTTTGTGTAATCATGTCTTTGGCGCGTGTTACATATATTTTCTTAAACAATTAAAAAGATATTAATGATTATTTCAATTTTATATGATCAAGGGCCAAGGCAAATAAGGTAATTATGAGTATCTAATTTGTTAATGTTCATAGATGTTTGAAATCAACAAGAAGTTAACAGACATGAAAGAATCAAAACATAATAACAATAATAATAATAATAAATAAATAATGAAGTAGTTAACGTGGTACCATTTGCAAAAATGGTAATCATTCACCTCACTTAACCAAACTCTTGAACCTGAATTTCTTATTAAAAAAATATTGTTTAAAAGTTTATAGCATCAAATAACGAGTCAGATTGGATGATCAAACCATATCTTAAAAAATATCATTAGCGACTCTACTCTGCTCCAAGGCCATGTTAGACCGCCATGATCGCAATAATAAGTAAAAAGAGCGATGGCAATAAACCAAGAAAGGTTGCGAAGGTGGCAAAATAACGCCAAGTCAAATTGGGTAATTTAGAGAGGATCTTTATGGCAATTTAGAGAGGATCTTTAAATTTTTTGTTCGCTCAACTCAAATTGGGTAATTTAGAGAGGATCTTTAAATTTTTTGTTCGCTCAAAAGTTTTTTTTAAATGTAATCTTACACAGAGTTACTTTTACATTCATATCACTCGGCTAGTGCACAAAAAAAAACAAAAAAACAAAACAAAACAAAACAAAATTAAAAAACAAAAAAACAAAAAACAAGGAAACAAGGAAGCAAAGAACTAGAGAAAGGAACAAAAGCAGTGGACTTTTCGCCCAACACCAGGCCACAAAAACTTTTGTGCTTGTCCTCGTGTTCCAAAAAATCATCCAGCAAATCTATAAATAGATATGAAAGCAGGTACATTGGCTAAATGGTCTTTTTATAATTAAAAAAAATTAACATTAATTCCTAAACTGACACGTGTACTTCAAAAATTGTTATAAAGCAACACGTGGTGATTTCCAGTTATATCCTTGATTACACATACGTGTCACATGCAGATTGGTTATTAGTTTGACTTCCAGCAGTTTAAATCATTTTGAATTTTATTTTCTCGATTTTTAACATGCGACACGTGCCCAACTAATGTAAAATTTAACTTCCATTTTTTTCCCACGAGCGTACCATTACGTCACGTCCAACCGACTATGAATCAGTTAATTGGTTTTATGCAATTTTAATTTAGAGATTTATTATTCTTTTAAGTCATTCGATTATATGGCCTTTTTTTTTTTGCTGACGGTAATGGAGCAAGAACAAGAGCTGCAGGAGTTTTGGATTTGGCTGGTAATCAAACGACAAAAGCTATGGTGGCAAATGACAGAGGGAGCAGATTTGAGGAATGATGAAGGAGATGGTTTTTTGGGCTAATTTACATTTTAAATCCTTATGATTATTTATTTGTATCAATTTTAACTTAAAATTTCTTGTTCTTCTTGTATAATAATCCACGCAACAATTTGGATCAACCATGGGGTAGAACATGCAGCATCAACAATTTCCATTCAAAATAACAGAAAAAATAACAAAAAGGATTCACATAGAACATAATATATGAGTTCAAGGACTTTAAAATGATATCAGTTGAGGTAAGAGACCACATTAGAACGACCCATATAATAAGGAGGTTATATATGAATTTTACCTTGTGGTAAATTCCATTATGGTCCCTAACCTTATCGCATCATCTTAAACAGGTCTCTAACCTTCATTTTGTCCTATTAAAGTCCCCAACCTCCCTATTTCTGTCTCAATCATAATCCTTCCGTCATGTTTATGGTTAACTTTACGGAATTTTTGTGACAAATGCCAACATTGATCTTTCCTTTTTTTTTCTTACTCAAATAACCATCAAGCTAATAAATTTATCACCATAACCATTATCTCCCCCTTTCTTCCTCCCTCACCATCTCTAGCGTCCTAATTAATGCCTCCCAGCCCCTCCACTGCATCTCTCTCACCCTCTTCCTTACCTCACACTCCTGCTCCATCAACCGCTCCATTGCTTTCTTTATTTCCGCCACTGTCACGATCCCATTCGCCTCTCCCGCCTTCTGCTCCTTTCAGTAATCCATGCGCATCTCCACACCCAATCCCAGCTCCACCACCATCTCGAACGCGTTGACCTGCTGCTTTAAGAACATCGGCCACGCCGCCAGCAGCACACCGAACCACAAACTTTCTAGGGTCAAGTTCCATCCGCAGTGCGACACGAAGCCCTCCACCGCCGGGTGGCCCAGAACCACCACCTGTGGGGCCTATCCTATCACCTTCCCAATCCCAGCTGTTCGTGACGGCAACATCTCCCCCTTTAAAGCCGGCCGCCGGAGAGACCAAAGGAATCGGTGCCCACTCCACTCCAGCGCGTTGGCGATTTCCGTCACCTGCTCCGCATCAAAGCTCCCCATGCTCCCGAAGCACAAGAACACTATCGACATCAGCGCTGGAGATGGTGAGGAAGGAAGAGAGGGGGAGATGGGTGTAGTGATAAATTTATTAGCTTGAAGGTTATTTATATGAGAATAAAAAAATGTAAGACCAATGTTGGCATTTGTCACAAAAAATCTGTTAAAGTTAACCATGAAAATGACGGAAAGATTATGATTGAGGCAGAAATAGAGAGGTTGGGAACTTTAATAGGATAAAATGAAGGTTAGGTACCCGTTTAAGATGATGCGATAAGGTTAGGGACCATAAATGGAATTTACCCTTTTACCTTGTGTTTAAGGCTAAAGCAGGATGGTGGTGTCTTTGGCCAATGCAAAGGTTTAGGTTTTGGAGATATTGTTAGGAAAGTTGGGGACTAAAGCTGTTATCGTAAATGGTCATTACAAGGTTAATTTGTTCATTTTACATTGAAGTAATCAGTTCATGATCCAGGCAAGTGGGCCACTTATCTAAACATAAAAGTTAACATGTGTAATTTTGACCTGAGTTCAGGGGTTTTATAGTATATTTTATCAAATATAAGAAAATTATTTTTTATACTAATGTTAGAAATGGTAGAAAACAAGAGTAAACTTTAGAAAAGAATATATTATCTTGAAGTCACGAAGACCATCACCTTCAAGCCCAAATGCGCATTCCAATTTACCCTCAAAAGGGGCTTAATACTTAGGTGCTAGAGTCATTTTTATAAAATATTAGCTTAAGTATAGAACAATACTCCAAACTTTACCTACTGGATCATTTAAGGGTTTGAATTTCCTCAAATTCAGAAGTATGAGTCTTAAGTTGTGTTAATTCATAATTCTAGCTCTCAAGTGATCTAGTAGGCAAAGTTCAAAGTACTATTCCACATTTAAGCCTAAATTATTTCAAAATGAGTATGAAGTAACTATATCATTTTACAAAAATGGATATATTTTATTTCAATTGCTTATATTTTATCTTTGAATAAACATTATAAACGATAAGTACAAAATCACGAATGCAAATAACAAATAATTCTATGGAGTTAATCTTTCCTCACTCCTATCTTCATTCATAGTTTTACAAACAATATCAAGTTATATTTTAGATTATTATGATTTTGTGATTTGAAATAAGAAAAACAATTCAATTATATTCTATGATTACAATTATGATTCTGATCATATTCAATGACTATAACAGAAAACAAAAAATGATTTCATGTAGAATCTCAATTTTAACAACCTTAATCAATACACCACAAAACTTTTCTCTTATATGGCCCAAACCAATAGACTTGAATTAAAATTGTACAACTTCGTACAAAGCCCTGAAGCTATCAATAGAAAAATTAGGGGTAAATTGCAACTGCTACCCCCAACATTTAATTGTTGTTTCATTTCTAATCCTAATCTTCACTTTACTCGTAACTTATCCATAACCTCAATAAAACATTTCATTTTAGCCTCTTTTTGGACGAAAATCATTATCTTAGACGAAAAAAGCATATTACTGTGGGGAAAAATACTTGTTTTAACCCCTGTAAAAATCTTCTTTACCAAAAAAGCATTAAAGCTTTTAAATCTAACAAAAAGGCTTAAAACTTTCTCTAGCCAACCCTTTCCTACCTCTCCTCCCTCTCCAGCATCCCCATCTTAGTGGCCTCCCTCTCTGGCGAACCCCCTCCTACCTCTCATCCTTTTCCGGCCTCTTCTCCATGGTGCGTATGATTAATCGGCTTCCCTTTAGCAAATCAAGCCTCCCTATTGCGATGAAATTGAGCTTGGCCTTGAGCCGCGACTTTTGGCCCTCGTGTACTCGCCTCCAAAGTGCCATCTTCTACTCACCGCTGAATCATCCTCGCCCACTAATGCTGAATCAAGTGGAAGCCAAATCAAGAAGAAGCCGAATCATAGGCCAGAGATGGAAGGATAGGGCAGAAAGGGAGGCCGGAGATGGGGCTGCCAAAGAGGGAGGAAAGGTAGGAGAGGTTGGCATGAATTTTTGTTAGATTTAAAAGGTTTAAGGCTTTTTTGGCAAATGGGATTTTTACAATGGTTAAAACAAGCATTTTCCCCCATAATAATCTACTGAAGTCGCTTTTTCCGTTCGAGATAATGATTTCCGTCCAAAAAAGGGCTAAAATGAAACATTTTATTGAGATTAGGGATACATTATTAGTAAAGTGAAAGTTAGGGTTAAAAATAAAACAACAATTAAAAGTTGAGGTAGCAGGTGCAATTTACCCAAAAAATTATCATTCGAGCGCTCTGTCACCTAATTGCTTGATTTGCTGGCGACAGGGTCCGACGGGTTGCTTTATCGTTGAAGCAATAGACTTGAGCATGATCTCAGGTCCATGGACTTGATCTGAATTAGTCTTCTTGTTCTTCCCTCTCTCTTGGGACAGCCCCGAAGTGTTCCACCAATATATCGGCAACAAAGCCTGCAACGTCCTTGCACGGAACTCCTTTCTCATACACCTCTCCCAGATGCGAATCACTACCAATCCTCCCGCCCAAGAACACATCCACCCCTTCACAAACCTTCCCCTTATCATCCTTCGTGATGCAACCCATGAATCCAATGTCAGCTACCTGCACCTGGCCGCAGGTGTTGGGGCAACCGGTCCAGTGCATCCTCACTGGTCGAGCCACAGACACGAGCCTTTCCACCTCTTCCGTCACCTTCAAGGCCCTAGCTTTGGTCTCGATGATGGCCTGGCCACAGAACTGGTTGCCGGTGCATGCTACTAATCCTTTCATGAGAAGAGTTGGTGCGGGCGAAAACCTGTCCTTCAGTAGAGTTTCTTGAAGCAAGGCTTTGAGTCTTGAGTTTTCGACATGTGGGATTATGATGTTTTGCTCCACGGTTAGCCTTACCTCACCCAATCCGTACGTGTCAGCTAAGCGAGCAAGCTCCTCCATTTCATCTGCCTGCAGCCGGCCAACCGGAATGTGAAGCCCAACATAGCTAAAACCTTGTTGTTTTTGTGGATGGACACCAAGGTAGTCTCTCCTCTGCCATTGCTTTTGCACCAAGTCTTCCGAAGACGCTCTTTCCAACTCTTGCTCGGGCATTCTCTTCGTAACCTCTGACCTGAATCCTTCTAAGCCCTGCACTTCATACAAATGCTCTCTATGACTGATAATAACATAATAGATAGCAGTTCTTCGCTTCAGTTCAGAAGATCAGCCATTAAGGGAAAAAAAAAAAACTAACTAATTCATCAATGAGCCACATCATTCTTGTTTTCTGTCTGTTCCCTCTAAAGCCGAGATCCCTGAATGCTTCTAGAACAGCCTTGCAAACTGGAACAACATCACCTGCAGGGACCCAAGCATCTAGCGGAATGGCCTCTGCACATCTCTTGGCACTAAAAAATCCACCCACCAGCAAGTTGAATCCAAAACGCCCATCCTTTATGGCAGGCATGTAGGCAAGATCATTGATGTGGGGATGCTCATAAAGATCATGTGAGCCAACTACACATACATTCCATTTCCTTGGCCTGCCCCACGAAACATAAGTACCAAGCTCAGATCAGAAACATCATGCACACAGACGCCTGCTGCCAAACAAGCATCTAAGAGGTACTTCGAGAACACACATCTTGTGTTAGACCCGCAGACACAAAGAACAATCTCATTTATGTTATAACCGGTGCCAATATCAAAGAAAACAGATTAAAATTGAAGAGTTATGCAAGACAAACTCACAAATTAGTAAAGGCAGGATTGCCCCGGGAATTGGCAGTAATAAACTGAGATAGTGAGTTGTTGTAAGGGCGAGTATCAACAATCTCAAGTGGGTCAATGCCTGCAAGGGGATTACCAACCGGGTTTCTTACATTATCCATTCCGCTCTGCAGACTTGTGAGCCCAACTTGTGCTAATCCCTTAAGAATTTCAGGGACATCAGGCAACACCACTCCGCGGATTTGCCAGTTTTGCCTAGTTGTCACATCCGCACACCCTTCCTTGCCGTATTTCCTTATCACACTCGCTAAGTATCGCACTTGTTCACTCGTTGTAACACCATTTGGCAGCTTCAACCTCATCATAAATCTACCATCTAAACAAAAGTATCAAATAAAACCATCCTGAGTACCAGAAGGCAAAAGACCTCAACTTGACATATATAGCTGAATCAGATGTACTTGTATACGGTTCTAGCTTAGTACAGTTTGTTCATCATGTAGCCAGATGCTCGAAAATATACTCACAATGATGCTTCCTCCTGTGAAACAGACCAAGCCATTTGAGCCGAACGTCAACATCATCCTTGGAAATCTTGGCCTGATCGATCTCCTCCATCGACATCTTCGCAAGCTCCTCAATTCCACCCTCCATGAAAAGCTTCATGGGTTCTTTCTCGATTTTCATCTTCTCTTGCGGGTTGATTCCCCCCCTGAACTTCTCTTTCAACACAAAGTAGCCATCTCTCTCCTCTACTCTCGGCTCCAACCTGGAGGCATCCACGTCTTCAGCGGCCGGCGAGGAGGCGGTAGGACTCGGAGCAGCAAGCGGCAGTCGCTTTGGCAAGGAAGTGGAGCGCAATGGCCGCGGTGAAAACTGAAACCGAATGAACAGAGCAGACATCCCGCTCGGCAAAGAAGAAAGCGGGAAAACAGCAGCAGTTAAAGTGCTTGTGCAAGTTTTAATGGCGCAGAAACAGATTTTGTGGACATATGTGGCCGGTGGGGGGTTGGAAGAGAGAAGGGACTGTTGGGTGTTGCGAAAGGTCAGTTAAGTTCGGTTTCTCTATTTCTGTGTCACTGTCCATACAGATAACCAATGTGATGACTTGTCTGTTACTGCTGCAACTTGCTCGCTTATTGCTTCTCGCTTTCCGAATTTGGTTCATTTGAGGCTATGGATTTTCTGTTTAAGAAAAAAAAAAAAAAAGGTTGTGCAGAAAAATACTACTAAACGGTTATCTGCAGAAAAAAGGCTATGGATTCCTTTTCTTTTAATGCATTTTTTTTTCATCGTAAAATCCACTTCCAAACATTTACTGTGACAATGTCATGGGTCAAATAAACAATGTAGAAGAGGCTTTCACTTTTAAATCATTGAATTCAATTAAACAGCAGGAAGAGAGCTGGTGCCTTGTACAAGTAAGAATTGCATATAACACATGCAATGGCTGTGCTTGCAATTCTTCGGATTGGTGGCACAAAATCTAGGAAAAATGAGGTGCACCTGCTCCATAATGAACATAGAAGTAAGAGAAGCGCGTTTTCAAAAGCTTTTAAGCTCGCAATAAGGTGAAAAACCATGGCATTTGCTAGAATGAACCAACACTATCTCTCTGTGGTAGAATTAACTTTGATCTATAATGTGAAGAAACAATGCCCTAGACTAAACTCTGCCTGAATGTAGGGTTCCTCAGCCTAGGAAACCACCCTGGGGAAACTATCGAGAGAACAACATGAAAAAACCGTTAAACAATGCAAATATTCCATCAAGTTCCCTCTGACCCTGAAAACAACTAGGTGGAAAATGCTGCAGTTCTGGCAAGCAAGGACCTGCTCGGACTGAAATCCCTTGCATCTATACAAACACAACCTCAAACTTTGCACAGGGATTGGTTTCGATGTGAGTTCTTAGGTCCGGATCCCCATTGAATCTAAATTCATAAAGAGCCTGTCTCTGGGTCAACCCAACAGGATATATCTTGTACACTTTCAATTCACCTCCTCCTTTCAAGCTTTCCGGTCTTTCCTGTTTCCATACTGGCTCACGTTTCTGAGATTGGAACTTTGTCAGCACTGCAGACTCTAATGCAGCTAGAGTCAAATCCCCAGACCTGAAATTAGAGATCATCACTTAGACACACTACGTTGGTGCTGACTGAAACCATCAAAAGGCTTCATTGGTAAAATGATATTACACAGAGAAAATCAAGACCTGAGAAGTGAAAGAAGAGACCTCAAGAAAATGGAATCCATCTTAAACGTCCCCCGTTCTCTTACATACAAGTGATAGACAGTTTCCGGCCCTCTTGTGCACTTGCAGGGACGTTTCTTGAAATTAGCTCTCGTTTCTTCCTCCTCCCTGATTTTTGTAGCCAAATGGATGCATAGTCGGCATGATGAATGCACCGCTGCCATGTCCACAAGGGCTTTGAAAGACTCAGATGGGCCCTCATGCTTCCACCTAAAGAGGATTTTCAATGATAAGAATAAATTATATGACTTCTTATGCAAAACAGGCAACATATATGGCATAATAAGCACCTGGATCAAACTTTTCTTAAAAAATCACATGATGGGCAAAGGAGGTGCATCACTCTTGCCAGAGTTTAACCACAGACCTTAGTAAGTGATTATAGGCATCAGGATTTTCAGCAAGGTACTTAATTCTCTTCGCAACTGACTTGGCATCATCCAGTGTCTTAATGTGTAGTAAAGAATCAGGCAATGGTGCAAAATCTTCAATGTTTGGTGCACCAACCACCACCGGAATAGTTCCTAGGATAGCAAAATCATGTCTGGATTATCAACAGGAAGACAAACAAAAAATGGAACTTATACACATTAAAGAGACAAAGAATCATCAATCCCTTGGAGGAGAAAAAAAATCTCAAATGAGTTCCCATTTGTCAAACACCTGTACTTGGCCTTTATAGACACAGGAGGGGAGAAGAATAGTGCATGCATGTGTTGTGCTAGTGGTGGGCTAATGAGGAAGCTCCTATACCTGCAACAAGAGACTGGAAAAACTTCTCGGTGACATAATCCTCCTCATTGGAGTTTTCAAAAGCCAGGCTAAACTTATAGTGTTTCAGAGTCTCAACTTTGTCCACTGCACATATTTTTAGAGCACAAAAGTATACTTCATTTAGCAAAAACTGACAGCCAACAACAGCCAAAAAAGTAAACTGCAGTTCTCAAACATTGGAAACTGTACCTCTCCCACCACGATTCCTAAAACAAAGACCATAAGAATCTATTGTTACATTGGCTTGTCTGAGCTCAAGAAATGCTTGCATACGGAAGTTCTGAGCATCACAGTTGGAAATGAAAGCAGCAGCAAGAGCATTCTCAGTCTTTGGTTTAATCGGTGCCATGATGTCATACTCAGCCCATGAAAAGTAACCAACTGGAACATCTGAAGAGAGGCTAGTTGTCATTATGACATCAAATCCCCTCCTAATGCATAAGAAAATGTGTTACTGTTAACTCAGCCTTCAAGCTCAACGATTGTAAAAGATGATGGGCTTTGCTCAAGTTCTAGAATTTTCTTAATGTGCATCCCATCATAAAATGAAACATATCAAATCAAGTCAAGTTGCTAGAAACATCTAGTTTACAACTCTTAACCATTTTCTTCCAATGCCTCACTCTTCCATTTTGTTTTCAGCAAATTATGACGGTTCGTAGTTTTGACCTTCAGATCTAAGTCCATTGACAAGGTCCCATTATTTCATATTAAAAAAAAAACAGTTCTGTTTTTTTTTTCCAAGTTTCAGATCTCATCTGCAAAGTATTACAGGGCAAGAAAATTTTTGTTAGAAAAATGAAGAATAGTGGAAGCTTCTCTAAATTTTAGGAAGAAATGGATCTAACAAAGTCATTATTGATTGTGCTTACCCACCATCGTGCCTTGATGATATCATTCTCAGCATAATATATAGATGATTCCATCGACTGCAACACATGATATCTTCCAGCTTGCTTAGCTAAAGTAAACGCAGCATCATGAATCCCACTAGGATTACGTCCAAACTTGCAGCCCACAGAACAATTTTTCCATTCCTGCATACAACAGCCTAGAAATTTATAAGCTTGCACAATGCAGCAGGGCTAGAATAAGTAACTAACTATATCAGTTCTATTCAAACCCGGATCAGACTAGTTTTTAAGCCTGGTGCTGTCCATATAACAGAATTTAGTTTGAAACGCTGCACTCATATGGGGATTAACGACAGTTACCAGCAACATGGAATTTCGACTTATAATCCAGTGTTCCAGTTGGAGGAAAGGACGGGCAATATTCATGAAGCCGACAAAAGTAGGAGTTGTTTGGTAGGATATAAGGCTCATTTGAGTTGAGAATCTGGTCTGATTCTACCATACTTTCAAGTTGCAACCTCATAATGCAATTAACACCATATCTAACAAGTGGCAAAAGCCTTTTAACAGAAAAGTCCCAACAGCCACCAGAAGATCTGTATCATAATCCATAATGCCACAGCCCAGGGAATGTATGAACAAACCTGTTGTTTTCCTGAAATAGAGACCCAAATCGGATCCTTGTCAAAATCTCTAGCGTAAACAACCGCGTCCGCGCTCTCTAACCACTCTTCACAGCTCCCTCTGTGAGAAGCAGCAGTTGTATGGAAAAATTCAGGCCAGGAATCGAAAAAAGCAGCGTTGTTGGCCATGTCAAGGCGACCCAGAAAAGCAATCTCTGATATGACTACTAAGGCCACCAAGAGAGGCATAAAGTTGGACCATTTCTTCTTGTTGGGGGCTGAGGGAGGAGAAGATGAGCCATCGGATACAGGTAATCCTTCTTGAGCTCTCCAAAATCTGATGTTAGAGGTATTAGCCATAAATCAGAAGGAGCCTTCAGTTCTTGCTGGGGCCCAAAATTGAGAACTGATGAAGGGGCGAGATGAAGCAAACGATGGCGTCGTCCTCCTGGTCAAGGCCAAAAGCATTTCTGAGCTTTTGCGCTGACTAATAGGAGAAGAAGCTCTCGCCTGCGCCTGCGCCTGGTCTGGTTTGGAGAAAAAAGTAGGGTTTTGGTTGGCGGAGTAGCGTAGATTCGAAGGATTTGTTGCTGCTTAACAGGCACAGGGGCAGTTCCAGTTCGGCTACGTTTAATTGGATTAATGGGATCAAATTATCCTTTGGGTCAAAGGTGGGCCAAAGTAGAAATCGGAGGAGGATTATGCATTTTGAGTTATTTATAGACTTTTACCATAAGGTACAACTAACAAAATACTGTCAAACGTGAGTCTCTCTGTGTTAGTCGCTCGCCTCATTTCTCTACCGCTAGACATCCTCTCGTCGTTTCCGCTCCTCACTGTCGGATCCAACTCTCCCTACTTCCGGAGACTTGCATATTCTGCATCTTTCGCATCATTTTTGGTCTTCGCCGCCGAATCCGACCATCCTATGTACGGTGCTCTCAATCCGTCTCTCGCCTCCATCTCTCCCCGCCGGATCCGACCATCCCAACTCCCAGAGACTCGTATCTTCTATGTCTTTCGTATCATTTTAGGTCCTCGCCACCAAATCCAACCGTCCTGTATACTGTGCTCTCAATCTGTCTCTCACTGCCGAATCCGTCTATCACCGCCAGATCCGACCCTCCTTACTCTTGCAGAGTCACATCTTCTACTATTGGGCCAAATCCCATCGTTTTCGAGCTCAATCCATCTCTCGCCACCATTGCCTATCCGTCTGTCTAGGAGAAATTGTGGATGTGAAAAAGTAGGAGAAACTGTGACGGATTAGGGCCAAAATCACGGTGTTTTGCTGTGATGGCACAAGACCATAATTAAGGCCAAAATCAGAGACTTTTCATAACAAACTCCATTGACCCACGAACAACCCGACCCGACCCGACCCAACATTAATTGATGCTCATTAATCTGATTTAAATCATAATGAACTGGCCCATAGTTAAAATAACTTTTTTGCTTCCTGAATAAAACATTGGCTGCTCGCTACTGTAGAGTAGTTGGCGTCCATTTGCATCATGGAAAATGCTAGGACTACTTGGCATGAACTCATTATTAACAGTTTAATTTAAATGGATTTATGTACAAAATTGCTATGTATTATAGTAATATTCTGCTGTATTAAGTTTAGAAAGATACTAGGCCCACACGTATGATCTTAAAATACACACACACACATATGAGAACAATTTAAAAATCAAAATAAAGTTTGAAGATAGCCTAGATCATACAAAAAATCGTACAAATAATTGTGAGAAAATTTTATTTTAGAAAATAGAAATAATATGGGATGGTTTGGAAACACAAATAATTGTGACAAAATTTTATTTTAGAAGATAGAAATAATATGGGAAGGTTTGGAAACCAAAATGATAAATAGATGATATTTAGCGTTTCAAATAAAAAAAATTGATAAATTAGGGGGGTTGCCGCTAATTTAAACCAAAGGAAAATATGAAATAGCTCAAACGCAAAAATTAACAATATAAACTTTGAAGAAAGTGATCACCTGGTCAAAAATTGATCAATGGTAAAAGAAAAAAAAAATAAAGTAATTTCCTCTTAGGAAAGGGGTCAAGTAGAGTAAAAAAGGTTGAGTAAAAAAAAAAGTAAAATGACACCATTTTATTTATTGTTTATTAAACATTAAATAATCCTTACATGTTTAGTACATATAAATGGAAAAAATGGGGAAAAAACATTGTTGAATTAGGCAAAATATCAGGTAGGAAAGAAGTATCAATGTTGACAAAAAAACCAAAAAAATGTGGTTTTTTTTATATAATTAGAATCTATTACAATCTATCATAAAAGTATGAATGAGAATGAACTATTTTAAACCTAGGGGATGAGAGGTTTGCTGCGTGAAACCTAGAGGACCTTAGGTACAATAAAATGCAGCTTTTTAATGCATTATTCAATGAACAATGATTTTGCCAAAAGTAAGAATGAGAGTGAATTATTCTAAACCTAGGGGATGAAGAGGTTTCGCTCTAAAGGACTTCAGATACAATAAAACGTAACTTTTTTATACACTATTCAATGAATAATGATTTGACATTATGCAATTAGTATATACGAGATTCTTCAACACCCATGCGATGTTGTTGGACATTTTTCTATTACAGATAATGTAAATTGTGGAGTAGTTAAGTTTGGAACAAAAATTTGTCACAATACCATACATAAATATAATATTCATTATTTATATACATATTTGTTATGCATGAATTGAGAGGGGTAGGTAATTAAGAAACGTGAAATCAGGTATGTAGATGGTGATAAAGATGCAAATGAAGAAATACCTGCAATCTTTGGTTGGCTGAAGGGATTGAATGAGAGATCGGCAAGACGGAGTTGACAAAGAAGCTGAGAATAAGAATAAGTGACAATGTAGTTGTGTGGATATCGGGAAGCAGTGACTTAGCTTTCTAAACCTTTGTTATGTGTTTCTCCTTTAGTTGGGTTTTGACCAAAAGCAAGGCGTGTATCTCATTGTAACGACCAACAACTAGGCCAGAGCAAGATCAACATGTCGTTCCACACTGATCGTTCGAATGTGTCATCTCACTCTTACTGTAACATTCTCATGTCCTACGTGGGTGAATTGTGGGAAACCTTATTTGGATATATAGGCTCCAATTCCAGAACATAAGCACATAGCGTTTATCCTTTTCCAAAAGAAAACCCATGTAGTGTGGACAAGTGTTCTGTTGACAAATTCTGAACTTAAGTTATTACAAATGGTATCAAAGTTAACCCGGGACCATGATGGTGTTGCACAGTCGGCGTGCACATATATTATTTACTATGACTAATCCTGGTCCTGGATTTGAGAAACAACTTGGCCGGGACCATGATGGTGTTACATAGTGGACGTCCACATATATCATCTACTAGGACTGATCCTGGTCCTGAATTTGATAAGCAACTTGGTCAGGGGATAAGTAGTCGAATTAAAAAGGTTACTTGGTTCGGGGAACCAAGTAATCCGACTAACCCCTATATCCCACATAAATGAATTGTAGGAAGGCTTATGTGAATATATAGACTTCAATTCCATAAGCACTAAATGCATATCCTTTTCCAAAGATAACCCATGGGTTGTCACATTTACCAGTTGGAAGTTGTTGCACGTAGATGGAGTGAACCCAGATGATGGGGATACACGAAAATCTATTATGGCACTAAAATGAAAAAGTCAGGTTTAGAGGACGAATTTAAGCATTCATAGGAAAAAAAGTAAATGTTGGGGTTCAAGAAACTCATTTTCAGTCCCTATAATGTTTTACTTCAGTAGATATAGTTTTCAAAGTTGCAAATATGCTGATCCCACAATTGCCCTCATCCTGTCTACCTATACCTGATTGTCACATGAAAAAAGTCTAGGGACCAAAAAGAAAGAAATTAAATTAAAGACTAGAAAAAAAGGTTCAACTATTATTAAGAAAACTGAAAAAAAAAGACATTAAAACTCTTTTTCAGTATCTATAATTTTACTCTTTCTCAAGTATAGCCTTTAAACTCACAAATCTACCAATCTCACATTGTGCTCATATTGTCTAATTGGCTCTGATTGTCATATGAAAAAGTATAGGGAACAGAAGAGAAGAAATGATATCTTTGGGGATTGGAAAATAGGTTCCACCACCATTAATAAGAAAAATGCAAAAAAAAAAATGAAAAAGACAAAAAGGGCATTTGATTGTCATTTGGGAAAGTATAGGGAACAAAAGAGAAAAAATTAAATCTTTAGGGACTAGAAAAGAAGTTTCACCATTACTAAACAAATGCTAAAAGCAAATAGTAACTTTGTTTCATCTTTAGAATATAGTCGTATAGTCGTAATCAGAGGTGAAACTACCTTGCCTGAGAATTTTGTAAGTTTTTAAATATAAGGTACTAAGTTGGCCATTTTGTGAGAAACTAAGAACCTGTTAAGTGTTTTGCCCCCCAAACTGGTTGAAGAATATAATTAATAGCGAAAATAGTTCTAGATCTTTACTTTTCATCACAAATTTTCACCTAACTTCTAAAACATTGCATATCCATCCCAAACACTGCCACTCGAGACTTTTGTGAGTTTTTAAATTTAGGGTACTAAGTTGGCCATTTTCTAAGAAATTAAGGACTAGTTATTTGTTTTATCCACCCAAACTGACTAAAGAATATAAAAGGGTAAATAGCGCAAACAGTGCTAAATATTTACTTTTCATTGCAAATTTATACCTAACATCTGAAATATTGCATATTCATCTCAAACCATTCTCTCTCAACATCTCTATGTCTCTCTCTCCCCTTTAGGCTGCTTCAGTGATGATTAATCAAAACAAAGTAATTATTTTACTAATTTTTATTTAAAATAGATATTATTTTAATACCATATACACCTAATAATTATTTAAATAACTTTTTATAAAATTTAATTTTTATAAATAATTATTTAAATAATTTTTTTCTCTTAGGTTTTGATCATTGCTCGTCTCACCTCCACTTTGCCCCTAGCCCCTGAGCCTAAAATCTTGAGTCCGCTACTAGTAGTAATAGTAATATATAATTATTGTTTCATAAAATCTTATTTACTTTTGTTAGAAAATAATAATAATAATAATAATAAAAGAATGTTGATATGGCCAAAAATGATTTATATGATTAACGGGTTTAGTTTCATTTGAGACTTGAGACTTGAGACTTGATAGTTGATAGTTTCCTGGATTGTCTTCTGGGAGTCTAAGGATGATGTGTTTTTCTTTAATAACGTTTATATGATTTGCCAAAAATTGAAAGAAAAAAAAAAGAAATATAACCCTAAACAGTATCATGAAAGCACTCAAATCTTGTTCATTTTATCTAAAATCAAATCTCTCTCAAACACAGTTAAAAATTCCCGTACACCAACATGGGAAAATGTCAGTAAAAAAAAAATCGACCTTCAGTAAATATAATCATAAAAGAAAGGATTTTGATGATTCATTCGAGTTCAGTAAGAATAATACACAAAAAGGTGCTGCAACATGATATAAACTTAACCAAATATAAAAACACTACAGGATCTCAACTAGTCTGCCTTCCATTCCAAACTAGGCCTCCGAAACATCCCATGGCAGAAGCAAAACTATATTGCCTTAAAACTGCTTTCTGTCTCAGGCATCAGGGCCTATCAAATAACCATGTACCAAGCTGCCATCAAATAGCATATTGCGACTTGCATAAAGGAAATTCCACGTCATCTCACCAAAATCTCTACGTTTCATAAACTTATGCCCGCCCTCAACAGTCTAGAAAACAATCATCATCAAGGGAATCTTCTTAATTTTATAGTCTCTCCAAAATGTCCTTCGAATAGGGAACCAAGCAAGGACTCCTATAATTCGTCTCCTCCACTTTTAATTTGTCATGTAAAAGAAATGATTATGAACTTCGCCTCCAGAATCCAAGTTCATATTAGCTAACTCTCAAAATCTAAAGCATATCAAGTTTCTTTGGGGCTGCAAACCTCCCAGGGCATCCTGACAGCAATCTCTTCTTCCCCCGTTTTAAGCAAGTAGCAACGTTGCTTGAATCATCCACTGGACTTGGTTTTCCAGATGGCACAACCTAGATCAGTGCAAACTCTCAAAATAAGCAACTTTCAAGTTCTCCGCAAATAAGAGAATCTGCTAAGGAACATATATATGGGAAGCAAGTGCACAGCAGTTAGTTTAAGAGAATACTTGATCAAGGCTAGTATTATCAACAAGATCCAATTTCGATCCTTGTCCTCTTTGTTCAGGTCTTCTCTTCTCCTTCACCTTCTCTTCCTGGTCTTCTTCCCCAGACACATCTATGAAATAATAATCAATGATACAATTAAAAGCTTGTGCCAGCTGATGTCTACTAGTGAAGATGCATGCCACCCTAATATCAAATGAACTCAAGGAATGACTGAAAATGCAGTACAGTGAATTTGTTATATTTTTACAGGAAGTACCACCATTGAAACTATGGTCACAGAAATGACATTCTTCCTTGAAAACCATATTATTATTAAATGAAAAGTTCGTCATGTTTCTGGGGCACATTTCATCACTCTGAGCCAAAGTACCTAGTGACTTAGAAGATTTTGAACAGAAGCATTTGCCAGCTGGTGCAAAAGGATGAATCCATGGACTTCCTAGAACGTCTTCTGAATCAGCAGTACTATCCAATGGTCGCTCAATGCTTTCAGTGTTCATCTTCTGCTCATATCCATCTTGTAGAACCATAAACTGAGAGGAGGTATGAAATGTTTTATGGAGCTACAAGACCAACACAGGTGGTTCAATAAAAGTAAAGACAACAGAGAGACCAAGCTCTGACCTGCTCTCCAGTATCATACAAGTCTAACCCACACTGGAAGGAATATGAACTCCATGTTTTCTCTTGTAATAGTGAGCTGCACAGACTCCTTGAGCAATTCAATTGCTCAACAAATGAAGTTTCTAAGAGATCAAGGTACAAGTTGTGCTTCTCATCAGTCCAAGCCATTGATTTGCCCTGCTACCAAAAATGTACCAGGATTATGAATGAGATCAAAACTAGCAAAGACTTTCACCAAGATATAGAAGAGCAAGAACATCCATTGTAATGAGGAAAAAACCATTAAGTTCACATAATATGAGACACTTAGTAACAGCAAAAGAATGAAATAAAACTTCCTGCAACAGCATTTCAATTAATCCACCATCAACTTCATTTTGACCTCCAATAGCTGAAGGACCGTTCCTTCAGCTAGGCTCCTCCCATCTTCTCCACCTTTGGTAATTCTTTGTTTCCTTTCAATTAGGGGCACTGAGATAATGATGGTATACAGAAAAAGAGGGGGAATCTGGCTTACTAGGAGGGACAAAAACACCAAGGCAGTGGGTGGGGACAGAAGAAGCCTAGACAATGAAGCCATGTGCGCCTATCAGATTGAAGAGTTAAAGCTATTTAACAGAATTAAATTAATCTTGGATGAAGATGGCAGCCAATGTTTTCATGAAAAAGAAGATGCTTAAATTCCAAAAGCTAGACTGAGAATACATCACATCAGTGGATGAGGACACCAAATGGTTTACTTATGAGACTCCTTTCAACACCCGAAAAACTAAGCCTTCAGAAAAAAAAACAAAAAAACAAAAAACAAATGACATAAAAGACTGTCTTGGAACACCAAATGGTTGCATGTGGAGCTTTCAAGTTGACTTCTTTCATCGAAACGTGAATCCTTGAGAAAGGGAGATCTGAGATGTGGGAAGGCTTAACATTTTGACATTGGATAGAAAGTAGATTATCATCAAAAGAGCAACATTAGCTACTCTTTATTATGGACCTACTAGGAAAAATATCTCCCTATCCTAATGAAATCTGAAGGTACCAAACATCAATCTGCTTGTGATTTTTAAGAATCATATGTTGTTTAGAGCAGAAAGGATCAAAATTTAGTGCACAATTCCATCTAAATATTCAGAGGGATGATTCTTCACTGATCTTCACACAACTAGGTAGATTACAAGTCACAGCCATTTATGGAACTTGTTTTCAGTTTTTGAGCATGGGTGAGGGAAATCACCTCAAGTTGTATGACAGGCATTAACGATGAAAACTCCCTTAAATAAGGTAAAAGGTTCTTCCAAGAGATTTCATAGGTGAAGTATATTAAAAGCTTAACATTTTATTTTTAATGAATCAAGGGCTCGAACTATTCAAATCTGTTTAACCAAAGGTCGAATTCTAGATTTATCTTCTCTTTTTGGCCAAATTGGATTATAGACTTCAGGCAACTAAATTACAGCACAAAGAAATAATTTATGAAAAGTCACACTTAAGTTAACCTTAAGTTTCAAATATATATCGTTGTAACCTTTGATTGAACAAAATGATAGAGTAAATTGATCTGATTACAAAAGTAGAGATTTTAATTGAATTTTCTCTGCAGATACGAAGGTTTTTTTCACACCTTCAGCCTTTGCTTACCTTTAAAGAGGAAGAAATGTGTTCTAACAAATTCCCATATTGCAGAACGCAGCAGCCAAAAAACATATAAAGAAAGAAAGTGCAACTATGTATGGACAATAACAAATTAACAATGCATCATCCTATCCATGAGAACTCCACAAAGACATTATAAGTTTATAACCAATGCCTGAAAATGGGATGCCTGTTCCAGTTGAAACGGTGGTACGTTACCGATGAATCTAGTAATCTCCGACATAACCAGCATGAAATGACTTAGGAATCAGATCGTTCCAGAAGTAGAAAACGCACCCAACATCAGATAACCATACAGAAAGATCATTAGGAGAAATTCAACTTCAACCGGAAGAAATCATTAGCGCTCAGCTCATACGGATAAAATATGCCCCGGCCCCTAATTTGCTGAGAGGTAAAAGAAATTACCGTCGCTGCATTTGCAGTATGGGCACCGAAGAAATCAGTAGTGACGACAGACGAATCCGACTTCATCTGACGGAGTATATGACTAGGTAAGGTGGCCGTCGGGATCCAGAGACGGTGGCGGGAGAGTTCCAGCAGATATTCTCTCTCCGATCAACAGGAAAGCACTTGAGAATTGTTGGGCTAGTCCGCCCTCGAATTTAACAGAGGAAAACGAACGAGAAGGTTTGGGGAGGGGGAGAACCAATAAAGACTCCACATGGCAACGCTTTTACACGTGACAATCAGTCAGCAGGGTGACAGGTCATCGCGGACGATAATATCTTGGAGTTGTGAGGCCGATTTCAACCAGATATTTTCGGTCTTTAACGGGTGCCCGCCGTCTCCGGTGGCAATGTCTCCTTTGCGCGTGTTCGCAACCATCTGTTCTCACGCGTGTCTGCGGAACTTATTCATTTTAACTTAAGTTAATTTTTATTTTTTAATAATTTAAAAAATTATTAAAAAATTGGTAGTATTATAAATATTTTGTAATTATTAAATTATTATACCTAAATAATATAAATTTTCAAATAAAATTAATTTCGTGTAAAAAAAGTAAAAATCACTCAAGAGTGATCTTTGTCGTTTACGGTTTACTGTTAACAGCCCACGGTCAAGACTCAAGAGTCCATTATTTTTTTGCTTTTGATCCCTTCGAGTCGCACAAACGCGACGCCAGCTAATTTCTTTCAGGCGACGAAAAAAAATGTGCCTACCGCGGGTAGATATTTTTGTTTTTTCGGTACGTACCAACAGAAGATATTTTTAGCTTCTGAGTTTGATGCTTGCTCTTTTCGGCAGCGTGACTACAGGCCCCCTTAACAAACTTGAGAAGCAGGTTTTTGGAATTTTATAACTGTAACTAGATTGCGACCTGACACCTTTGTGTGGGACTGTCGGTGAAGATATAATTTTTCATGTTCATTATATTTATAAAAAAATTATTAAAAAATTATAAATTAAAAAATAAGATATGGCCAGCTTAAAAGGCCTAAAAAGTTATGAGTTAATTAATTTTAATGTAAATCAATTTAATTTAAAAGGGCTTATTTTTATGTTTATATTTTTTTTTAAATAAAATTTATTTGAAAGCCAATATTATTTAGATGAAATAATCCATTCATTGTAAAGTTTTTATGATACTATTAATTTTTTTATAAATTTTTTCAGGCATTAAAAATAAAAAATTCATAGAAATTCATTAATATGAAAAAGAATTTGTTTCAAATGGATTATTACACCTATATAATATCGAATTTCAAATGAAATTGGTTCCAAGTGAAAAAAAATATAAAAATAAAGATAAGTTATTTTAGATTAAATTGATTTAAGTTAAAATAAATTTTCTATAAATGATTTGAAAGTGTTGGTAATAAATTTGATAAATAAAAAAAATCATAGGCAAAAAAAATTCAAATACAAAGAAATTCAAGGAAAAAAAAAAAAAGCAACCCAAATGAAAAAAAATGGGGGCTTCAGCCCAAAAACAAATAACCCAAATGTAAAAAAAAAAAAAAATCAACCTAAAAAAAATAGAGAAGAAACTGTAACAGTCACTTACTGTTCATAGTGTTGCTATAAAGCCTTACTGTCTGTTCAGTCGGTTTGAGTTAATCTAACCATGTTAACGTGTTATGTCTAAGGCCCATAAATCTATTCCATTTTCACCCCCATTTGTCTTTTTCATCAAATTCCCAAAATATTGCAGGTACTAATTTGCAATCTTGACCCAACCTTGCTTGTCGAAGAGTTTGCTCCGATCTTGCTTGGCTCTTACTTCGATTTTGCTCCGATCATTGCCGACGTGCTTCGATTTTGCTCTAATCATCACCAACTTGCTTCAATCTTGCTCTAATCATCACTGACTTGCTTTGATTTTGCTTCAATCATCGCCGACGTGCTTTAATTTTGGTCCAATCATAGCCGACATGCTTTAATTTTGCTCCAATCATTGCTGACTTGCTTCGATTTTGCTCCAATCATCACCAACTTGCTTCGATTTTGCTTCGATCATCACCATTCTCATGAGCAGATTTTGGTTCGATCATTACTGATCTCCTGAGCTGATTTATGAGCCAAGTAGGGCAAAGGTGGATTGGGGTGGAGGCAAAATGGGCAAAGACTAAAAGCACCAGAAGAACGGTGAAGGTGGAGGAAGACAGAATCGGTTGTAATTCCATATAACTTTAAGGGTAAAAGCGTTATTGATATAGTTCCAATCAACAATAAGACATTAATTCAGGGCCTTTAACTCCAAACGTTAGGCTTTTAGAATATCCAAGACGGGCCTTAAATGGGAGAAGGTGGAATATTCTGTTGTTTATTTTCTAGTGGTTTAATTTGGTGAAATTGAAAACATTAGTGGGTTATTTGTCCATAGTCATAAAAGTTGAAGCCGATTTTTCCTTGAAAATACTTGGGTTGGATTTTTGCACTTATTAATTAAAGCAACTTAAAAATAGGCTCATTGTGACCCGCACTTCATTGCATGAAGATCAATGAATATACAAACTCTAAGTTATTATCAATTTAAAAGATGATAAAAAAATTTGAAACATTTAAAAAATGTTGGAGATAAATTTGGTAAATAGAAAACACAGAGTATAAAACCAATGTAAAGAATTAGGAATTTTAGGGCAACTCTGGTCTTAAGTGTCATTACTCATAAAAATTTAGCCTTAAAATATAAAAACCAGAAGTTTCAAATAACGTAGTAAAATGTCTACTTTGAAAGTTTGAGCACTAGAAGACATCACTACAAATGATACAAGACCCATTTTTAATTAACATTTTTTGGCCTGAAAAGAATCAGTCGGGAAAAAGTGAAAAAAAAAAAGTGTTTTTGAAAAATATCACTGCAAACTAACGGAGTAGCAATTATGCTATCTCACCTTTTTTTCAGCGAGATATAAATGGTCCATGAAATTTAGTCATTGTTTCCTTTTAGTCTCTAACTTATTGAATGTTTTGTTTCGGTCCTAAACCTATTAAAATTGTTTCATTTTGGTCATTCACCAAATGAAATTTATTAACTCAGAATAATTTCCTGAAAGAAACTTTTGAAATTCTAATTTAAATATTCGGTAACTATCTTATAGTAATTTAAACATTTTAATATTTTTTACAGTAAATAGATAATTTAAATTAATAATTTTTTATTTCTGAATGAAATAAGTTCAATTTACAGATAGAAAAAGAAGTAATTTGAATTTTTCACTAACTATAAAAAAATTATTATATAGATTAAATTTATTGTAAAACAGTTACCAGATAATTTAAATTATGATCTAAAAAATTGTTATCAGACAAATACTTTGAGTTAACAATTTTCATCAAATTGGGACCAAAATGAAACTTTTTCAATAGATTTAGGACTAACATAAAATATTCTAATAGGTTTAGGACTAAAACAAAACATTCAATAGGTTAGGAACTAAAAGGAAATAATGACTAAAAGTTAGGGATCATTTACAAAATTTACTCTTTTTTCAGCTAAAACAAAAACAAGAAAAAAAAAACAATTTGGGTCAGAAAACAGATTGCGGCCCTTAGCTAATTAGTTAATACAAAGAGGAGGCACAGGTTAAAAACAACAAATGGAAGCCCAAATAATACAAACCAAACTCAGCTCATAAAAAGGGTTACTGTGTTAATGTCACATTAAACTCTATATTACTAGTAAAAATTCATAATGTTGCCTATTATTTTAGAGGCAAATTGTTTTAATTTAAGTTAATTAACTTATTTTTACTTTTACATTTTTTTATGAGTTGTAAAATTTTTACATCTTTTTTATTATTTTACTTTTGCATCTTTTTTGCCTGAAACCAATTTTATTTGAACACCAATATTATGTAGATGCAATAATCAATTTGAAAATAAATTTTTATGATGTTGTTAAATTTTTATGAGTTTTTCTTTTTTAATGCCTTAAACTAGAAAAATTAATAGAAAAATTAGCAAGAATACAAAAAATTGTATTTTCAATGGATTATTTCCAAATAAAAATGACATGAAAATACAAATAAATCATTTTAAATTTAATTAACCTAATTTAAAATGAGTTGAGTGTTAATCTTACCCACAACTTAGACGTAAAAACAATTTATTTGAAAGTGGGTCATGCTTTTTTTTTTTTTTTGCTTATTAATTCGTACTGAACTCAGTCTTAAACTTCTCGAGCTCAAATCTCATCATGGTGTAACTTGTAAATGCTAGACTCACTATTTTAAAGGTATTTACTTGGTATAGTTTATTCTTCTTATTGTTAAAAAGCACATAAAAGATAGGGTAAAATTCAAATATAGTCCCTTAATTTTAAAGGTTGTTCTAAATAATTTCTTAACTCTAAAAGTGACTATTAAAGTCCTTAAATTCAACTCGTTTGTCCTATTTTGGTCTTTACCGTCAGTTCAGACATTATCTCTGATTGAATTTTCCTACGTGACACTTGCTACTCCCATAATGAGTCCCAAATTGCCATATAGATGACTATACTAGAAGAAAAAGAAATGTTAAATTAAAATTGACACAAATAAAGAACGATATGGACTTAAATTGTCAATTTTCCAAATTTATCTTCTTCATCATAGCAGACGGAGTTTTTCTTCTCTCCTTCATACATTCTTCCTGAATCTGTCAAACAACGGTCTTGGCAGTGCTGTCATTCGCTCTATCGGCGTCTATCGACAATTTCTCTTTTCTTCAAACTATAAGTACCCACATAGTATAGTAAACCAAATAAACCCCGCGATCAAATCGACCATAGTTGAAGAAAATTTTGGGAATGATTGAACCAAATGAACTAACAATGACGAACACAATAGCGATTAGGAGGTGACGAAATGGACACGAACAGACAAATTGAACTGACTAAGATGAACAAGGATGGACTCATAAATGGACAAGGATGAATGAGGACCAACGAGGACTAACTGATGAGGACAAACAAGGATCAATGAGGACAGATGAGGACGAACATGTAGACAGAGAGATAGGAGATGGAGAAATGGCGATATGGTGGTTGGAGTATATGACAGCGACAGATGATGAGAGTTGGGGAAGAGAATGAAATTAGGGTTATCAACCTTTTAAGTCTATAAAATTATTTATTTGTGTCAATTCAGCCTAAGATTTTGTTGTTCTTCTAGTCTTATCATCTATTGTCGTAAAAGAAAGCACCACGTGGCAATTTGGGTGCCACGTAGGCAATATCCATCAGAGATAATGCTTGAATTAACGATAGAGACAAAAATATGACACACGAGTTGAATTAGGGGACATTTATAGTCACTTTTAGAGTTAATGGACTATTTTAAGGTGATCATTAAAGCTAGATGACCAAATTTAGATTTTACTCATAAAAGATATATCTAGAGCAAATGGTAGCTTTATTTTTTCCTTTGTAGCCATGAATTTTTAATAAAAGCCTTTATTTGGTAAATTCCTCTAATAACATTGCTTGGAAGCATACAAAAGATGGTAAAATCTCACTTAAATTTGTGTCTCACATGATTAAAGAGGAAACCTATATTCCAAAAAGTATGTGCTAGAATTGGATTTAAAACTCACCGTCTCTTCCAAAGGTAGGGCACTTCATTTGGTTGATGGCCTATGATAAGCTTTCTACCAAAGTTCATTTAGCACATAGAGGTTTAAATGTGCATCAAACTTGCATCTTGTGTCAGCAAGATAGGGAGGATATTTTTCACATATTTGCTAATTGCTTAAATTTAAAAGATGTTAGAGATAAACTCTACTTTATCTCATTAGAAATCTGAATTTTACCAATTGAATTAGGAAATGTTGTATGCAAGGTTGTCAAAATCATGGTCCTGATCATAGGATTGTACAATCCTACGATCCTGATCGAACAAACTTTTTTAACATGTAACAAGATCGCTGGTAACCCAGGATCGCACAGGGTCGCTAGTAGGATCGTTAAACCCTACCGATCCTATGTGATATTAATTTATGTTGGGTTTAGGGTTATATTTGGCCCAAATTATAAAACATGGGTGATAGGAAACAGGTTTTTCTTGAAGTGGGCTATTCTACTAGGCCCACTTGGTTAAAGTTTATTGACGCTATCACATCAAGCTGCTGTCGACTCGTTTCTGGTTTGCTCGCTTGTGATCTCCTCTCCACATATATGCTTCAAGAACTAAGCTCGGCAGTTGTGCTTCAGAAGGTGCTTCGGCCTCCAGTTGTGTCTCACATTGACCATCTCCACCAAGCTTCATCTAACATTTTGTTGCTGTGTATAGCTGCTCTATGCCCGGCGATTTCTCCCCTAAGTTCCACCATTTTGTTTCGCTTTGTCTCCCACCGACGCTTCTTTATCACTTTCCCTTTCGGTAGAAATTGAAGGCTTGTCTCATCAATCAGAAGGATTATGGTCAAAATCTTTTAAATTTCTAATTTATTGGTTAAACTTAAACTTAAGTAGTGTTGAAGTGTTGAACCTTGAATGGTTTGTTACTTTGCTTGTTAATTCTATATTTGTTTCATGAAATATGCTCATGTTGAAGATTTTGTTGGAAATCATGAAATATTCACATGTTATCATTAATAGAAATTTTGGTAAGAAGCTGAGGCCCGTTTCTGGTTTTGTTTTATGGAAGATGTTCATGCTATTGTTAATATAAATATGATGTTTCTCTCATTATTAATAATCTAATATAGTATTATCTTCTTTTAAAAAATAATATGTAGTTTTTTATTTATCTTAGTTGTTACATTCAACCATGGAAAATAGTAGTGCATCCGCAACCAATTCTGTTAAAAACTTAGAAAAAATGCAACTGGTAGTAGAACTGATCCTAGGTGGGAGCATGGTATGGAAGTTAGTTTAAGAAAAGTTAAATGCAAGTACTGTGAGATGGAATTCACCGGTGAAATATTCAGATTTAAGCATCACTTGGCTCGAACAAGGAACAATGTTGGATATTGTTTAAAGGTTCCTGATGATGTTAGGATCAAGTTTCTTAGGATATTGGAAAGTCAAAATGAATTGTCCCAAAAGAAAAGGAGAAACATGTTTTCAATTGAAGAATGATTAAACAATGAGAGTCTGGAAATAAATACAGATAACAATAACAATGGCAGAAATTTGGATAGATTTGTTACAAAAGGGGTAAGGTTTAAAGTAAGACATTGAATGTCATGTTTAAAAAAGAGGAGTGAAAAAAGGTTTGCCAATAAATTTATAGGTTTTTTTACACTGGTGTTATTCCATTTAATTGTGTAAAAAATCCTAAGTTTGAAAAAACGATTGAAATGATAGGTCAATATGGCAGAAGCCTTAAGCCACATTATTACCATGAACTTAGAGTTACTTTTCAACATCTTGGATAGATAAATTCTATTGCTATTGTTCTCTTATTGTTAGAGTGGTTTGTTCTTTTTACAAGTGGCCGGTACTTCGTGGTCTACTAATTACCTTGATTCTTGATGAAATGATTGTGAAAGGAGCTACTGTTGTAGACTTGTAGTTGTGGTTCCTATTATGGGTTTATTGTTCTTTTCTTTTACTTTTTTTTTTATTCTTTTGCTGTGATGTTGGTTTAGTGTTGAGCACATTTGTTCTTTAGTTTTCGTTAAACACATTTGTTCTGTTGGAACTTGGAATTGTTTATGTTGGGTTGCCCTAAATCATATTAAAAGATTATATTGTATTATATCACTGTTATGGTACTTAAGCTTTATTTGGGATTTCAATTTAATTGATTTTTTTTTATGAACTATATTATTTAGCTAAGAAATTTTAGATGTTGGTAGGATCTTACGATCTACGATCCGAACCCGTGATCTCGATCTTGCACAGCAAAAAACGATCCAAAGTAGGATCCCGATCTTGACAATTTTGGTTGTATGGATAAATCAACTTCTGTTTGGCATGGTATCCTTAAAGGAGTTATTTTCACACTTTATTTTTGGGAGATTTGGTATAGTAGAAACAAAAAAAAAAATTGTAAACACACCTTTCAACTTTGTGAAGATTCTTAAGAACATTATCTTGAAGGCTACTGAATTTCATGATTTAGGCTATCATGCTTCCATGCTAACAATAGATCTATTTTCAATGTTAAATGGATGCCTCCTTCTTCTAACATCTTCAAACTTAACATAGGTAGTTCTTGCTAAAGAGAATTGTCCCAGGTTGAGGCAGGAATAATTATAAAGAACAATATTGGAAAGTTTGTGGCTGCTTTCATAAGAAGACTTGGAAGTAATAAAGCTTTATTGTTCAAATCTAGGCATTGCTAGAAGGCCTCGCACTTGCTGAATATTTTGGGACCTTCTTACTGATTGTTAAGTTAGATTCAAAAGTTGTGAGGAAAAGCTATAATTACTTCCCTGAGGTTTACCCTAACCTACAGTTTACTTCTTTTATTTTGAAAACCTACACTTTTTCACTAGTTCTTTTATATAGTTCGATACCAACTTCTAAAACTGTAATTTAAATTGTATGATAGCTATCTTCTAATAAAGTTAGTCTCTTCAATATTTTTTTATAGTTAATATACATTTTAAATTATTAGATTTTCCTTTCTGTAGATGCAATTTTCTTCTTGTAAATGCATATCAATATTTTTTTTAAAGATCTGTTAGCTATGAAAAAAATTCAAAAATCTTGAAATTACTGGAACATGGTTATAAGATAGTTTAATTTGAGGTTTTAGAAGTTATTGTCTAATATTAAAAAGGAAATAGGGGTAAAGTATAGGCTTTTAAAAATAGAGGGGGCAAAGTGTAGGTTAGATGAAACCATAGAATGGCTTTTATAATTTACCCAAAGTTGTGACACAATTTTTTGAATTCATCTTAAAACAAGAACATGGAACTAATGCCACTTTTAAATTGTTGGAGGTTCATGCTCCATAGGAACAACATTTAAAAGCCAAGGCATGTTCTTCAAAAGGCAAACACAATATTTGATCTACTGGCCAAGAAGGAAGCGAACCTCAATGTAAGATAGGACAACCATTTTTTGGAAATGTCCAAGTTTCATATATTCTATTATTATTTTTGGATGCTATGGGGAATACTTCATTTTCTAGATTATGTAACACCCGAGCACTTGAGCGGGCTAGACTTTTCCTTTGTACTACGCTAAGGTGTATTGTACTTTTCTTTTAGGCAAAAGGGGCAAATAAACCATTGATTTTTTTGTCTCAGTGTATATTATCCACTATTCTTCTTTTACAATTAAATCGCCCACTAACATTCGCGATCAAGCTTATATTAGCCACTGTCGTAATGTCTGTCCAACTGTATGATGATGTGGCAAATCTTGATAATGTGACGACATATATGGCTATATACATGGCAAGCTTGTGTACAAAAAAAAAAAACTCTTAACTTTATTCTCAAACTTTTGTCTAATACTACAAATACCGCCCAAACTTTATTCTCAAACTTTTATCTAGACCTTAACCGAGTCATCTCAGGAAGCGAAAAGGATCGAATCACAACGAATAAGGTTGTAATCGATTGCATGGACCTTGCAGGCGTGTTCCTAGAGTGATCGAATGAGGTTGGATTGAGGCGGGAAAGCGGTGTTGTAGAGTTTAAGAAAGTCGTCAATGATGGCAGCAATGATAAGGGAATTGTGAGACTTGGACTAGGCGAGGTCGTAGACGCTGTCAACGGCGTCATAGGCAATTACTTCAGTTATAGAAGGAAAAGCTGGGGAGAGGTCAAGAACGTGGAGGCTGCTGTTGCCGAGGATGTCGAAGTTCTAGGCGGTGGCAACGGCAAGACGGGACTCGTAAAAAGGGGAGAACTTGACGGAATGACCATTAAAAGGGGTTTTGAAAATCAACATCGCTAACCAATTAATCTATTTCCTGGGTTTAGGATTTCTAGAGAAGATGGTTTTTCAAGCATAATTTCTAGTTTAGGGGCCTATGTGCATGAATTAAATAGTTTGTGAATAGATGTTGTAATTTACCTAGAAAGATAGTAATTACGTGGTATTAAAAAAGGGAATATTCTAGAGAAAATGGAATATTCTCTCCATAAGTTGCACAAGTAGCTAATTTGCTCAAATTTTAAAACAATAGTTATTAGATTTTACCCGATTGCGAACTTTAGTGGGTGATTTAACTGTAAAAAAAAAAACAGCATGTGATATATGCAAAGGCGAAAAGATCAATAGTTTATTTGCCCCTTTTGCCTTCCTTTTATTAATGGATTCGTAAGTACGAAAAAGAAAAGAAGTTGTTGGGAGTATAAAGGTTTCTTTCACTTACTTTCATCTCATTATTTCTCCATTCTGCTTCTTGTTGTTTGTTTTTTATTTTTTATTTCTTGTACTTTTGGGAAGACAAACAAGAGAAGACTAAACGTTGCACATTGAATAAATGGCGTTGGACATGACATGTTGCTTTGTGCATATTTTCAGTCTATAACAAGTATCGGGAGCCCTATAGGCCCGATAGAATCAATGGTAAATTATAACCTTTGAAATCTTAAGGGTGATTGTAAGTATCGTAGCTCTAGAGAGTAAATTGTAGTTAATTCTATACATAGTTCCACTTGGCCTAATTAAAAGTTTTGAAACCTTGTAACTTATGTGAAATTATGTCTCAACTCTAAAGGGGACAAGTGTAATTAACCCTCTTCATCATAATAACTAAAGGCTCAATAAAAATTGAGCTTGAGCTTGATAGGTTTGAAAACACATCAATTTTAATATTGGGCTCGAGAGAGATCAGCAGGGCTCGAGTTTAAGCTACTTGAGAAAAGCCCAATCCATTTACAATCTTAGCTGCAGCACTAGAATCAACTACTGCTGGTAAGCAAGTTGATTTGTTATATCCGTACGAAGAAAATCGAAGCAAAGAAACTGACATGCTCATGGAATGATACATGTCCAAAAGCACTTTTCTTGTCTGTGCATTGTAAAAGATCATTTTCCCTTTGCCTCGTTCAATTTGGCCCAATGACTCCTAGTATCCATAATGGGATCCAGGTCCCCTACAGAGAATTAGACCACTCTCTCCACATCTGATTTTGAGCTCGACATCAAACTCGGTGCAAGTGGAACCTGGTTCTAAAGTTCATCGAACTCATGACAGAAGACTGGACTGGATGGTGCAATCCACTATAGAAGATCCTAATCTTACATAAGACGACTAAGACCAACTAGGGAATGCGTAAGCCTCCATATATTCATCAATAAGTATGATATTCCCCTCTTATACACTAAACAAGGCTTTGTTAGCTTTTTTTCTCTTTGAGCAGACTTCGACCAAATAACATAACCTTGGTGAATTGATCCAAAGTTTGCAACTATCTATGAGACTAAGGTTGAAGTCTGCCCTATTCGCAGATCAAAGTTGTCGCAGTTGATCATACCTAAGGACTTAACTACAAGCAATTCAAACAGGATTAGACGATTCCATCAATTTCAATCGGAAGCAAATACAAGTTCCACATCTGTATACAACTTTATGCCGTCAAACCCCAGAACCCTGTTCAACTTTACCAAACCCAGCAACCAAAAATGTGCATACATAAAACGCATCCTTGCTCAAATCAGAAGTACCGAAAAGCTAACGGAAAATTGACGACGACAAACAAAACACCAGCAAGGCATGGTGAACTAGCAGTTGAATTGAATATAATACAGCCAGCGGAGAAGAAGAAGAGATAGAGGTTTACATATCTTGATCAAGAAACTAAAGAGAACAATTAATCAAACTGTGTAAAACTGCAGCCTCTGTATAAACAAACCTACGGAGAAGGGATCAATTGGGTTCCCCAGAAAACTGCCGTACCGAGCACGCAACCACCTGTGCCCACTGCCTCAGCCTCGTCTTCACCGTCTCCTGATCATCGCCTGAAAAACAAAGAAATAACAGATGCCAACAGATGCCAGGTTAATCAAAGAATTAGAAATTTTCAAAAATTTTCAATGAAAATACACCGATTATCTTTTGCCAACCTACTTTCATTGATTATGGTGACTGTGCTGGCAGCGTCACTATCTTCTGCGATTGACGACGACGATGATGTCCTCGACAATCGCCCGCTGTACTGCCGATTGACGGCGCAGTAGAACCCTAAAGCAGGCAAGGTGTCCGATAGCTTTGATTCCAAATCTGGCGAGTCCACATCAAATCCGAATCCGAGCTCGATGCAGCCTTTCAGCTCCTCCAGGTCGTCATCCGTTACGCTCCTGCTGCGACGCTGCCGAACGCCACGGTTTCCCTTCCTCCTCAGCCACGCCTCATCGCGCTCGGCGTCGGGAGACCAGGATTTCTGCTTGTACAGAGGCCGCGGCGGCGGAGGCGGGACCATTGACATAGGCGCAATCAACGCGAATTCAGTGAATCGAGAGGTTTGACTGGCTGAGGCGTCTAGTAGGGTTTTCTTTCTCTGGTCTGATTGCTTTCCCGTCTGGCGGTGGGCCGAGCCTACAATTATATACACGATATAGGACAGTTTTTCTCTTTAATTAAAAAAAAAAAACAAAAGAGAGACACACACAAAAGAATATGTTTTTGGGTGGCGGGATGGATGTTTTTTTGAAACATTAAATACTGTGGGAAACTTATAATTACTGAAGTTTATCATAATTTATAGTTTATTCTTTTTATTTTTAAAAATCTACATGTTGTTTTAATTTTTTTATATTATTTAATAATAACTTTTGAAATTATAATTTAAATTATATGATAGTCATTTTTTAATAATTTTGGTCTCGTTAATATTTTTTTTTATAATTAATAAATATTTTAAATTATCAATTTTTTTTTATAAATAGATTTTTCTTCCTATAAATGTATAACAGTATTTTTTAAAAGGTTTGTTAACTATAAAAAAAATTAAAAATCTTAAAATTATTGAAATATGATTATTAGATATTTAATTTAAAATTTTAAAAGTTATTTTAAAACACTATAACAAAAATAGAAGATAAAATATAAATTTTTTAAAATAATAAAAATAAAAAATAAGTTAAATCAAACCACGGTAGCTTTTATAATTTACTAAAGTAGTATTTTGCAAAGTGAAGTAGATCTATAGAGGTTAGAAGTGGGTCCACCTGAATTATAAAGCCGTTCTACTAATTATTTCTTGCCCCGTAATACCGCAACCGCAAACGAGAGGGTTCGTTAGCATTTTTGAATTCCTACAAAAATAAGTTCCCCTTTCTAATTATTGCACCCGATAGCCTTATTTACCTTCCATTATAGGATTTTCTTGTCATAAGAAAAGAGTTATTCCCATCCATATTTTCCTATGCTGTACGGATCCCTTGTATTTAGAGGTGTTGGTTATTTTTGTGGGGCGTGAAGAAAACTAAAGAAAAGAGTGTTCGCTCTTTTGTGTTGGAATCAGATTTATTGGTATTGATTATGAAATTGCATGGTTTACATTTGCCTTCTTTATTTTATTTTGGGGTCAATATTGATAATGCTCATTTTCTAGACAATTGGTTCTTGTCTTGCTCGTTCTTTTTTATTTGACCATCCTATAATTAGGATGTCCATGCTTTGGTTCATAAGGATCTAGATTCTTTTAATCATTCTTTGTGGGAAGATTCTCCCCTTCATGCTTTGTAAAGCTCTTCATTTTGACTAACAGATAACCATCGTGTTATATTTCAAAAATAAATAAAGTTATCCTAACATATTTTTGTAAGCATATGAAAATTAATAGCACACACCATCTTATGATACTTGATTAATGTGTGATAGATAAAACGTGTCAAATTAAAAGGAAATATTACTGTCCTAAATCCGAGGTCTCATTGTTATTGTCATACTATTATTTAACCAATATAAAAGTTATTACTATCTCTTAAAAATAAAAATGACATTTAAAAAAAATCATGACACTTGACATACATTTGCATATTATATTAAAAGAAGCATACGTTAATGTGTATAATATTTTAAAACTTGAGTATTAAAGTGTGGTCTTTGGTGGTTTAAACTTGTTGTTAGATATTTCAAAATTTAGTTATTTTTTTATCTGTCTAAAGCCTCTTTTATCCTCTGAACTTTGTTAATTTAGGTTTTTTACCCTCTAAACTTTGAATTGGGTTGACTTAGCCTTCAAATTTTGTAAAATGGGACCTTTTACCCTTGTCCTATTTAATGAATCACGTGCTGGTTACATGCATGTCTTCTCTTCTGTCACAAAAATGTTTGTTCAACTTATATGAGGATTGGGATGAACCAAAAAGAAAAAATAAAGGACTAAGCAAACACTTTGTCCATTTTAAGCCAAATACCTGAACGCGTAGGATTAGGTCTCTTAGCGATCCATCTCTTTCTATTTGCTACTTGTATATTTTTAGTCTTGATATTTGCTCAAACATAACCATCTTTTGTATCTGTTGCATTGATTTTAATGTCAAAAAATGCACAATGACAGGTGATTTAGTTCATCAAAACTGTGATGTTTTGTGTTTGAACCTGTTGAGCGAATGGATCTCACAGGATTGAAATTGCTCCTTTTCATTTTTCATATATTTACCTAGGTGGCTGTGAATGAGTCTTTGGTTTACATTACTTGTGATTCCAGTAAATAAAAAAATCCATATCTTTGCTTTTGAGTTGTTATTTAAAGTTAAACCCATAGAGCTTCGAGAAAGAGCAAGGCTTCTGAACAAGGATTGAAAAGGGAAGGCACGTTTCTGCACTTAAATATTCCTTCTATGAAAATCCATATCCATAGTGTATGTGTAGTTCAAATGTTGCAAAGAATATACATGTATGAGTTGCTTCAGCATGCTGCTCAACTTGGTAACTTGAATGATTGATCTATAGATTGAAATGGGAGTGATTATTGAATCATAATGTTGGAAAATGGTTTGTATTATTTTGATGGAATGTAGATTGATCTGATTCTAGCTCTTGTTTTATTTTTCTTTAATATGTTCTTAGTTGCTAATTTGCTTTTATGGAGAAAATTGTCTAGGGGGATTTTGGTTATAATTTCTACAACAGCTTTTTGGTTCATCTTCGAGAGAGTTGACTATAATATCTTGACATTCATTGCCAATGTCTTGTTGCTTCTACTTGTTATTCTCTTTTTTTGATACATATTTGTAATATGATTTGAACATATTTCTAAGCTTAGAAGAAAACAAGATTTTGAAGTGTTCACATCACACATATTTTATGCTATAAATGGTGGTTTTGAAAAATAAAGATATATGATCGAACATAATGGTTAGGATGCATATTAAACTTATTCGATTGCATGGGCATGGATATAACAAATCTGGACGTTGTGCTAAGTACATGACGAAGGCTTTATTAGAGTTTGAGTTAGTTTAGGGAAGTTTTAAATAACTTCTTAAAAATTTTAGTGTTACTCTTATTGTTCGATGGTTTTTTTAATTCTGTAGCTCTAGCCATTAACATTGTTTTCAAAGAGATAAGGTCAAAAAAAATAACAAAATGTGCAAAAGAGTTATTTCCAACTTATTTTAATTAAATTTAAATTAATCTAAATGATTTATTTTTATTTTTACAGTCTTTTCTCTGGAATCAATGATATTTCAATGCTAATATTATATAGATATAATAATTCATCAATATAACATTTTTTTTTCATAATCTAATTAAATTTTGTATGAATTCAACCAAAAAAATAAAAAAAAATCAATCCCTATAAAAAAATTATTCAAATGGACTATTATTAAAAAAATATAAAATAATTTAAATTAATACTCCATTTGTTCTAAATTCTTTGTAACATTCAGTATTCATTAATTAATCTATGATTTGTTATTTTTAATATTTTAATATATAAATGTAAAATATTTATATATAAATAATAAATAAGGAACTATAGTTTCTACATATATTTTTTAATTTTTTTAACAAAAAATAATATAATAAATTCAAGTCAAACTATTAAAAAGTTAAATATTTAAAAAAATGGGACAGATGGAGTATAATTTAAGTAAAATAAAAGATGACAATTGAAGTGCACCCCACAAAATTTCCACATTCTAAACAATGTTATCAAGAATTAGGAAATCATATTTATGGTAGCATTTTGAAGGAATGAATGACCAACTACTCAATGAAGGCTAAACTTTGGACACTTAAAAAGGGGTTAAAGCTACTTCACCAGTTTCGGACCTTTTCCCTTGTTATTGAGATGGATTACAAAGTGAGAATCCAACTTATGAATTCATCTGGTATTACAATGCTTGACCTAATGATTGTTATTTTAAGTTGTGGGTTACTCGACGAGTCTGCACAAGAGGCTCAGATTCAACATGTGTTTATATAGGCAAACATAATAATTGACTTTGGTGATGAAAGAGGCTAGCTTAGACTAGGAGAAAGCATTCATATTTTTAAAAATATTGAGTTATACAAAACAGAACTTTTTATGAATGTAGGTGGAATAGTAACTTTTCGAAGCCACTCCTTACATCTGAAATTTTTTACAACATTAATTATTTTAAACAAATAATGTATGATTTTTTATTTTTAATATTTTAGTATATAAATAAAAAAAATTATATATAAATGATAAATAAAGACTTATATATTTTATAAATTTTATTTTTATAAATAATAATAGGGCGAATTTCAAAAAACCCCATGAGGTTTAGTGAATACTTCACTTACCCCCTCCTGTTTGGAAATTCTCCCCTTTACCCCCTTAGGTTTAGGGCGAATTTCAAAAAACCCCCTGAGGTTTAGTGAATACTTCACTTACCCCCCTCCTGTTTGGAAATTCTCCACTTTACCCCCTTAAGTTTAATAGATCCTTCACTTACCCCCTTCCATAATATTGTAAATAATTTTAATTTACTTACAATACTCAATTATTATTTAATTAAAATTATAGTCTTTCTAGAATTGTAGATTTTTATAGTAATAAATCATGTAAATACTAAAATGAATACTTAAAAAAAAATAAAATCTATTTATATGAACATTTACATACTGGTATATGAACATTAATGCTCTTGTCAAATGTGGATACTGTATTTACTTAATATAATTTCCCAATAATTATTGTATAATTACTAGAAAATTTAAATTTTCTATTATTGATGAACATTTCACCTAGGTGAAATTTCTTGTCAAATGTGGATACTGTATTTACTTAATATAATTTCCCAATAATTATTGTATAATTACTAGAAAATTTAAATTTTCTATTATTGATAAACATTTCACCTAGGTGAAATTTTAAAAAGGTGACAATTGTGATAAAAAAAAAGTGTAGAAACCTTACTAAGCATTTAAGGGCGAGATTATTTTGCATTAGTTTTAATGTATTGTTGTACATTATTCTTATATAAAACTATTATTTACTTTATTTCAAAAAAATTATTATTTAATGAAAATTTTAATTTACTGAGCTTTACATTTTAAAAAGTCTAAACCTACCTGGACAGTCATAAAAATATTCTAAAATTATTTTTTAAACATATTAAAGTGTAAAATTTTAATAGATTAATAATTTTAGACAAATAATCACTCTATATAATATGATGCAAAAATGATACTTTTACTTATTGCAACATATAATTGATAGTTTTATATATTAATTTAGATACTTTTACTTATTACATCATACATTTTTATTTTTTAAGGAAGTTTTGCATGTCTATAATATAATAATTATTTCGATTATATGTATATAAAATGAACAATAGGTAAGTTAATTAAAGTAAATCTTAGAATTAGATCATTTTTTCATCATTCTTATATAAAGTGATTATTTTGCTAAAAATATTAATTTATTAAAACCCTACACTTTAATACGTTTAAAAAATAATTTTAAAATATTTATGTGACTTTCCAGGCAGTTTTGGACTTCTTAAAATGTAAATCACGGTAAATAGGTAATTTGAGTAAATAATAATTTTTTTTGAAATAAAGTAAATAATAATTTTATATAAGAATAATGATACAACAATACATTAAAACTACTGCAAAATAATCTTGCCCTTAAATACTTAGTAAGGTTTCTACACCTTCTTTCTATCATAATTGTCAACTTTTTAAAATTTCACCTAAGTGAAATGTTCATCAATAATAGAAAAAAGAATTTCTTTCTTTAAGTAAAGAAAAATTAATAATTTAAATTTTAGACTAATTATACAATAATTATTGGGCAATTAGACTAAGTAAATGCAGCATCCATACTTGACAAGAGCATTAATGTTCATATACCAGTATATAAATGTTCATATAAATAGATTTTATTTTTATTTTAAGTATTCATTTTAGTACTTATGTAATTTATTACTATAAAAAATCCAATACTAGAAAGACTATAATTTTCATATACCAGTATATAGTACATATTTATATTAACATAGATTTTATTTTTATTTTAAGTATTCATTTTAGTATTTATGTGATTTATTACTATAAAAATTTACAATTCTAGAAAGACTATAATTTTAATTAAATAATAATTGAGCATTGTAAGTAAATTAAAATTATTTACAACATTATGGAAGGGGGTAAGTGAAGGATCTATTAAACTTAAGGGGGTAAAGTGGAGAATTTCCAAACAGGAGGGGGTAAGTGAAGTATTCACTAAACCTCATGGGTTTTTTTGAAATTCGCCCATAATAATATGAATAAATTTAAATTAAACTAAAACAAGTAAAATATTGAAAATAATATGGGTCCCTCCACCTTTCAACCTTGCAGAGTGACTCCGGTAAGAGCATCTCCAACAGCTTCCCCAAAATTTCTATAAGATGGGGAAGCAAAAAGTAAAATCTCTATAATTTTTTTGCTCAAATTCCAACAGCTTCCCTATTTTGTAGAATTTTGTATTTATTACATAGTAATTAAATATTATGGATTTAAAGCAAATTAAAAGTAATGACTAGATTAATTATTGTATAATTAAATATTATTAAAAATGTAAAAAAAATTACTCCTTCCGTTTTACAAAAAATGACTCTTTTATCATTTTTACTAAAATTTGACTTAAATATATTTATATTAATTTATATTATAAAAAAATTCTAAAAATTATGTTTATAAAATAGAGTCTTTAGGTTCAATTTTCACAAAAAAAAATATATAATTCTATAAGAAATTTTGAAAAAAAATGAAATAATTGTTGATAATTAAATATTGTGCAAAATATAAAAATTTACTACCTTTGTTTCACAAAAAATGACTATTTTAACTTTTTTAACTAAAGTCTAACTTAAAAATATTCATATTAATTTGTACTATAATTTTTTTTAAAAAATAAATTTATAAAATAGAGACTTTAAGATACCATTTTTATATAAAAAGTTTATATTTCTATAAGAAATTTTGAAGAAAATAAAATTATGAATTAATTATTGTGAATAATAAATAGGACAACCTTTATGAGAAAGAGAAAATGTTATTTTTCATTCCCCAAAATTTTTTAAAGTTTCTATAGAAATAGAGAATGAGATCTTCTCTTTTATCTTATTTTACAATTTAGAGAATAGAATGGAGAAACTATTAGAGTAGAAAATAATTATATATTTTTTAAAATAAAAAAAAACTATAAAATGGAGAAACAATTGGAGATGCTTTCACTGATTGCCTGTTTCTTTTCCTAGTACATTCACATCTCACAAAAGAGAAACGAGAAAGTAAAAAAGTCATCTTCCGCCGGAAATAAGATCCAACCGTCATTAATGCACCACGTTGCATTATCATTTATCTCAGATTCAATCAAAAGAATTCTATTGGGCCGCGTCGCGCGATCTAAATGGTTTGGCGGCAGCCCCTCACACGAATATTTTAACGGAAACGGCAGTAAATCCAGAGACAGGAGCCCCTCACATGGCGACTCGTGTCAAGGCTGCAGACAACACTTGTCGACTCCGCGGAGCCAAAGCCTCAGACTCGCACAAAAGACACAAACGCTCTCGATTTTAAAAGATTACAGGTAACAGAATACGAATCGCCCCAACCTTTTTGCTACTCTAACCGTTATCGGTTTTTGTCTTCTTATCCATTTTTTTTTTCTGTTTTGTCGCCCGTCTTCTTGATTTCCTATTCGGTTCTGTTGAGTTTGCCTGATGCTTGTGGATTTTGTTGTCGTGTGTCCGGTTTAATTTTGTTGATTGTGGATTCATGCTGTTTGTTTTCGATCTCTACACTTGGAATGTTCGACTTGCTCCGGATCTTATTCAGAGAAGGATAAGCAACAGGATTTTTTTTCCGGTTTCCTTGGTGGTGTTTCTCGTAGTCTTCTATGGGAATATTTTGGTGCTGTGGGCTGTAAGGCGAAAGGTCAAAGTTTCACTTCTCATTGGTTCCATTGTTCCGTTGCTGAATCGCCCATGAGCTGGGGTTTGGTTGATTACTTCATAATACAGTTATCTTTGTTCCTTACTTAGGAAGCGGGTTGAAGGTTGAGAGTTTGTACACAGTTGGATATTCAAAGATATAGCGGTTTATGATCTCCTCACACTTTGCTTGTTTGGTGAGCTTTTCTGTTAAAGAAAGCAAATTGAGCCTAAGGGAGGAACGAGTGAACAGAAAACGAGGCTTCATCAGATCAACTTCGTTTTCATGAATGTATAAGGCCACTCAGTGTCAGTCGGATCTGAACAGAAAAGGGGAGCCCAAATGAATTTCAAGAACATTGGTGATGTTACAAACGGGGAGGGAAGTGGCATGAGGCCGTTGGGTAGCTATTCATTGGCCAGCCAATCTTCGATCTACTCACTGACGTTTGATGAGCTTCAGTGCACTTTAGGAGTTGGAAAAGATCTTGGATCAATGAATATGGATGAACTTTTGAAAAATATATGGACTGCGGAAGAAACTCAGTCCACAGCAGCAGCTCCAGCAGGCGGGTATGGAGGAAGTGCCACTGGTGTAAATCTGCAGAGGCAAGGATCATTAACGTTGCCGCGGACTCTGAGTCAGAAAACGGTTGATGAAGTTTGGGCGGACTTCACTAAAGATGGTTATGGGGCTAAAGAGGGAGGAAGTGGAACTGGAGGATCTAGTTTCGCGCAGAGGCAACAGACTTTAGGTGAGATAACTTTGGAGGAGTTCTTGGCAAGGGCAGGTGTTCCTCAGACAGGAATGACAAATAGTAACAGTTTCTTTATACAGGGTAGCAACACTGGTTTAACTCTTGGGTTTCAACAAACAAACAAAAATAGCACCCTCATGAGTACCAGTAATTCAGTCAATAATCATCCAGCTTGTTTGGCAATGAAAACTCCTGGTCTCAAGTCCTTGCTACCGCAACTGTCTCAACAACATCCAATCTTCCCTAAGCAAACAACGGTTGCATTTGCTCCTCAAATGAACTCGGTAAACCCTACTCTGATCCCTAATCCAGGGGCAAAAGGTTCTATGGTTTGTGCTGAAAACCCCACCATTAGCAATACCATGGCCCAGTCTGGCCGGGTGCATGGTGGACCAATTGGCTCAGCTGGTTTAGGGTCTCTTGCAAACCAAGTACCATTAGACATGGTCACAAAGAATGATGTGGAAGAGTCTTCCCTGTCACCAGTCCCTTATGTTTTTGCTCAAGGCAGAAAATCTAGTGCATCTTTAGCGAAAGTGGTTGAGAGGAGGCAAAGGAGAATGATTAAAAACAGAGAGTCAGCTGCAAGATCACGAGCTCGTAAGCAGGTACGCTGGGATAAAATTCATGTCGCTTTCTTTTCCAGTTATTAGATGCTATTTTGTTTCTCTTGTACTTTGTTTATGATGATGTCAGACTGTTATTCTCATCAGGAAGCTTCAATTATTATAATAGTACTTTGGCTCGGAGGGGGTTGGAGTTGGGGTTGGAGGGACTCCAGGAAAAGTTGTTTTTAGAAAATAGACCGTGTTGAGCAAGAACTGCTGTAAATTTCTGGATAATCGTTAAAGCTACGCAGAGTAGTATTCATTAAGAGATTAGCCATGAGCCCTGAAACGGCAAAGAATGATAGTAGGATCATAGTTTTCTTTTCTTATGGTAGTTTCCCTGGTAAGATTCTACCAGAGGACCACCTTGTAGCCTTTTAATTTTGATCAGTACTCAGCTCAGGGTCACAACCTATTAATGAGATGTGTAAAGAGAATGACTGCACTAAGCATCACATGGATGTGCTGAGAGATAGTGCAATATTTCTTGTTTCAATCCAATCGGGTAACCTGTTTTACAAAGGATAACCCTTTTACATTTTTTGACTAAAGTTTGGCTTAAATATATTCATATTAATTTGTATTATAAAAAAAATTATATTTATAAATTAGAGTCTTTAATGTACTATTTTTATATAAAATGTTTATATTTTTATACGAAATTTTGAAAGAAAGAAAATTATAAATTAATTATTGTGAATAATAAATAGGACAAACTTTGCGACATGGAGTGGGTATTAACTTGCACCTGCTTTCTGCCAAAGACAACAAGGTGATAATTATTGTTAACCATTCCTGATTTGTGGCAGGCCTATACCTTGGAACTGGAAGCAGAAATTGCAAAACTGAAGGAACTAAACCAAGAATTAGAGAGGAAACAGGTATATTGACTGAGATTTGATGTTTTTAATGTTGGACAGCTAGTATTTACACCATGTTGATTGGTGCAGGCTCAAATGGTGGAAATGCGGAAGACTGAGGTAGAATCTAACATTACACCTACAGTTTGCATAGGAAAAGATTGAAAATGCTTAGCCGGGTTCCAGTTCGGAACCTAAAACTATGAAGCCTTTGTTTTTGCATTATTAATGTGCCTTACAAGTTGAAAACAAGTATGCTTCTTTATATTCATCAATTTCACTTTGGTTTCATTTTGCCCACTTGCATGCGTATTAACTTCTCAATATAAATAGAATATAGCAGTGCATCAGTGGGAGGGCATTCAATTCGCGTTTGTAGCACAGGCAGCTAGGAATTACAGTAGATGATTCGTCATTTTGCAGAAAAGCTGTAAAATTTGTGGTACTCTGGAGTGATTCTTAATTAAATTCCGAGCTCTATGGAAAATATATTCATATAGCCTGACCAACTGCATGGGGCAGTTTGATAGGCTAGAATGTGATGAAGATGCAGATATTTTTATGTTCTCAAAAATATGGGGCCTCTGTTCTGGAGCTCATGCTAGTGAACATAAGTTGGTCATACATCATGATTCCTTATACTTGACATTCTGTTTCTGTAGATTTTGGAGAAACTGAACCGGCCATGGAGAGGAAAAAGAATATGCTTGAGGAGGACGCTGACGGGCCCTTGGTAGAGGTGATGTTTGGTGGTGGAGGTGGGGTGAGAATGCCAGATCTTGCTCATAGCAGTTTACGAGGAATAGGATAAGGAATTAGACAACCAGATACTACACCTTTTTTGTACATAGGAGGAACGAGTTTTTGAGTTGTATATAGCAATCGTATGTTTCGCACTTTATCGGTTTTTTTTTTCCAGATTCGTAGGAGTTTGTATATCTCATATTTTCTGCACCAGGAAACCCTTAGAATAAGCATGCCTTTGCTTAACATGCAGCTGGATGGTTTGTGTACCAGCATATGAGATTTGCAGTTGCAAGAGTTGTTTTCAAACTTTCCAGCTGAGTTAGCCACATTTTGTATGTGACCTTTGTATTGTGCTCAGTAGTCAGTTTATACGCTGGTTGATTTCCTTGGATCTCTGTTCCACTTGTAATGCGATTGGCTGGTAAATATCCGAGTTTTCTTGTAGGTCGCTGGAGTGGAGTCTCTCTTTTTTGTCACAAAGGACATGTTTTTTGCGCGAACTCTAGACGCAAGGATTGATAACCAAATTGAATTCAAACTCGAATGCCATCTCTCGTGTGGGCTGCATAGAAATACAACCGCAAGCTTAACCATGAAGCCAAAACGGCGTCGTGTTGCCGAAAGCAGTATGTTCCGGGTTGCGTGCCTTCCGACTCTGACGAGCTGGAATGGATATGGCTTCCACACAAGCATGCTGGGGGATCGGTGGGGCGGAAAACACAGCGAATTGAGAGAGAGAGAGAGAGAGAGAGAGAGAGAGAGAGATGCTTAGGGCTCTAGCGAGAAAAGCAGTTTCGCGTTCGACTTCCATTTCAGCATGTACTACTAGTATTAGTCCCTTCCTTTGCCCTCACCAGTTACGGCGTTTTTCCGTCGGCGTTCTTCCCGGCGGCGTTGATAGAAGCTCCGAGTCCTTCGACCAAAACTCGAAGGCCATGGAAGCTCTCCTTTCCGAACTTCAATCGTACCTAAACAAGGTGAAGGTTCCTCCCAATGCTTAAATCTCTTCACGCTTTTGTTTTTGGTACTGCTATCTATTGACGCTTTAATTCATTTCTTTTTGTTTTTCATTTCTTTTGAGTCTTTTAATTTGTGATTAGATTTGAGTTTAGGTTCTTGAGGGCGGAGGAGCTGAAGCTGTCAAGAGGAACCGAAGCAGGAACAAGCTCCTCCCTAGAGAAAGGATCGATCGCCTTCTTGACCATGGTTCTTCTTTCCTCGAGCTCTCTCAGGTTTCTTTTGCTCCCTTCCTATTAATCAATCATCAATTCATTTTTGCTCTCCCAAGTTAGTGTTCACTTGATAATAGGCAAGGCAGTTGGTTTTAGATTTAAAATATTGGGTGAGAGTAAGACACGCACACTGCAGACGCTGTTTGATCTTGATCTTGTAAATTAGGAAGTGCTGGCAATGGGTTCGTTTCACTGGATCAATAGCCGGGAACATCCTTTTGATTTATTTCAAACTTTCTTCTGCTCCCTCATTGAATGATCAACGCATGAAGCTTGCAGGGCATGAATTATATAAAGAATCCTTACCATCTGGTGGAATAATTACTGGTATAGGCCCAGTTCATGGCCAGCTTTGCATGTTTGTTGCCAATGATCCAACTGTTAAGGGAGGAACATACTATCCCATCACAGTAAAGAAGCATCTCAGGGCACAAGAGATTGCTGCTCAGTGTAAATTACCATGCATATATCTGGTAGATAGTGGAGGTGCTTTCCTTCCAAAGCAGGCTGAAGTCTTTCCTGACAAGGATAACTTTGGTCGAATTTTCTACAATCAAGCTCTAATGTCAGCGGAAGGCATTCCTCAAATTGCACTTGTGCTAGGCTCCTGCACTGCTGGAGGTGCCTACATCCCTGCAATGGCTGATGAGAGTGTAATGGTTAAAGGGAATGGCACTATATTTCTAGCAGGACCGCCGCTTGTGAAGGTTAGATTGAGAAACTTGCTTTCTAAACGGTTGTGTCGTGATTTTCAGTAGTGATATGCCATTTGGACTACATGAATGAACCAAATATTCTTGTTTCTGTGTTCCTTGCTAAAGTCAAGTTTGGTAGGCTGCTACAGGAGAGGAAGTCTCTGCAGAGGATCTGGGAGGTGCTGATGTGCACTGCAGGACATCAGGTGTTTCAGATTACTATGCTCTAGGTATTGTGCTGCAAAATTTCCCATGAAGTTAGTGACTCCCTTTTGAAGTTGAGTTTTCACCACTTCCTGCTTATGTAGATGAAATGCATGGACTTGCCCTTGGGAGGAACATTATTAAGAACTTGCATGTCAGTGGGAAACAAAGGATGTTCAATGCCCTACCAAGTATAAACCATGAATTCAGAGAACCGCTATATGATGTAAAGGAGCTTAGATCTATTGCCCCTGTAGATCACAGGCAGCAATTTGACGTCCGATCCATAATTTCTCATATTGTTGATGGAAGTGAATTCGATGAGTTCAAGAAATTGTATGGAACTGTGAGGACATGCATATCTCTAAAGTTATCTGACCTAGTTTGGCTTGTACTTCTCTGATCCTTTTACCTTTGTTTCTTCTCCCTAGACGCTTGTAACAGGTTTTGCTCGAATATTTGGGCAGCCGGTAGGGATTATTGGGAATAATGGGATATTGTTTAGTGAATCCGCACTCAAAGGAGCACACTTCATTGAACTGTGCACTCAACGTAATATTCCTTTGGTTTTCCTTCAGAACATCACTGGCTTCATGGTACATACCCTGCACCTCTCTGTGAACTTATGATCTTTAATGCCCTTATGCAATGTATTTGGAGGAGGGGGAAGCATCAAGCTTGCTAAAAAAGTACATATTTGAAAATTATTACTCATTTTGTAGACTGCTGCTCATCATTCTGTTCTGCCATGAAATCATGCACTAGGTTGGTTCAAGATCAGAGGCAGCCGGTATAGCAAAATCTGGTGCGAAAATGGTGATGGCAGTTTCTTGTGCAAAGGTTGGTTGATTGTTGAATGTTGTCGCTTTCTGTGCTTTATTTCTGAGGAATACTCAGAAGACCTCCTCAGGGAAATTTGTACTGAGAAAATTTGCTGCCTATCAGTGGCTATAGTGAATGCATTTTGTCTTATACTTTGTCTGATTGACGCTGGCACAGGTGCCAAAAGTGACTATTATCATTGGTGGAAGCTTTGGAGCTGGAAACTATGCAATGTGTGGCCGTGCCTATAGCCCAAACTTTTTGTTTCTGTGGCCGAATGCCAGAATATCTGTGATGGGAGGCGCACAGGTTATCTACCCTATCATGTCATTCTCTGATGATGAACACTTCATTATGATTGTTGTAAATGTTGTCCTTCAAGAAAATTCTATCCCATGGTTGGAAGTTCATTTTTTTGTTTTAAAAAAAAATGATTTTATTTCTGCTTGTTAGAGATTCTCTATGTTTCTGCCTGTTAGAGATTCTCTATCTTATAGATTCGATGAGGAAAATCATGTCATTTTGCTTTCATAACTCGAGTGAATGTGGCAACCATTTTTGCCTTTATGCGACTTGGACCTAGAGTAGCTTGTTGCTTAAAAGTGTATGTTTAGCTATTGAGGTGATGGAAGTGCCAAGAGTAGACTAAGATCATATGGATGAATTTTTAAAACGACTTGGCTGTATCAGAAGTTTCAAATGGAAATATTTGTTTGGAATTTCTATTGATCCACTCTCAGTTTTGCATGATGATATGAATACAACCTCCCCAAACTTGTGTCCTGAATTAACAGCATATTTTGTTTTCAAGATCCATGATTTGCTTTCTTTGTGTTGTCTCTACCTACTCTTAGGCTGCTGGAGTGCTGTCTCAGATAGAAGGGGCCAACAAGAAGAAGCAAGGAATTCAGGTGAAGTTTCACTTTTGTCTAAACAAAATCGGAGGTTTGGGGCGTTAAGTCCAGTTGCTTAAGTGTTATATGTCTCCACATTTACGCATGTAGTGGACAAAAGAAGAAGAGGAGAAATTCAAGGCAACGGTTGTGGAAGCATATGAAAAAGAAGGGAACCCTTTCTACTCCACTGCGAGGCTTTGGGATGACGGAATCATAGATCCAGCTGATACTAGAAAAGTCATTGGTTTCTGCATTTCTGCTTCGCTCAGTCGCCCCATGGAAGAGACCAAATTTGGTGTATTCAGAATGTAACTGGAATCAAGATAAAATAATTGAGCGGGAATCTGATGACGAGTACTCCCTGATTAGGAGACGTGTCTTGTCCTCCAAAATGAATATAATCTGATAACAGATGCTTGTTCACAAGGAATGTATTCTCCTCCAAAATGAATAGAAGTACTTTTTATGGCCCCGTAGTCCTAGAAGTAGTAGCCACTCTTTATGCCCCGTTTACTCGATATAAAACTGTTGCTTCACAGGCATGGTTATAGAAAATCCATATGTTCACTGGAAAATGTTGATGACTCCGTATGATAACTTCATGTGATCAATTTCTAGTGATCAAATAAGTGGATGGATATGTGATCACCGGGTCCAAAAAGGGTCCTTAGTCTTTCCCTCTTCGCAAGTAGGCTTGTATGGTTTTTTCTTGTTATTAATATTCAAATTGCAGAGTTCAATACATACGTAACTGAATACTTAGTAGGCATTTCTTTGGCATTTTTTTTTTTTCTGATAATCAGAAGAAACACAAATGCTTCGTAGGGATGCGGTGTTCAACAGCGCCCGCCCTGCTACAATACTGTGTTTTTTTTTTGTGCCCTAATTTATTTTTACTGTTTTTGTTTGGGTAAAAAAAAAGATAAACTACATAGTTAGTCCTCTATTTGTATGTAGTCATGTCTTCTGATCCTCAAAAATTGAAATATGCATTTTTACCACTTCGTCTGGGCTTTTTCTCTTTTTCGCCAAAAGATGATAAATTACGTAATTGGCCCTGTTTTTACCACTTTGTTCTAAAATTTTAGTTTTTGTGTTTTAGGCCCCTGGACTTTCATGACTAACACTTAAGGTCTACGTTGTCCTAAAATGTTAAATTCATTACATTGGGTTTATGCCTTATTATACTACTCCTTCCGTTCTAAATTCTTTGTACTATTCACTTTTCAGTAATTAATATATGATTTTTTATTTTTAAAATTTTAGCATATAAATTAAAAATCTTTATATATGAATGATAAATCAAAGACCTATAGTTTCTAAATATATTTTTTTAATTTTTTTATAATAAATAATAATATAAATAAATTTAAGTCAAACTAGCCCAAAAAATCAAATGGTATAAAGAAAGTGGGACAATGGGTTTATATTCTAACGAAGGAAAAGTTTATACTGTTCATCAATAGTACCCAATTGCCGCCATTTTTGTTTGTTTGTTTTTTTTGCATTTTCCAGTTTTGTGGTAAAACTTCTTTTTCGGTCACTAAATATTTCATATCTGCCATACTGATCCCCCACTTTCTCCTTCTATCGTGAAATATGGTGAAAGTTGTCTGTTGATGATGGTAAGATCTGTAGATAATAGAGTATAGGGACTACTACTTGAAGAAACCAATAATGTAGTAACTGAGGGTATATTTTCCCATTTTATGGCAAGTCCCCCTTAGGCCGTTTCCATGTTTTTTCTTTTACAGGGGAATATTCAAATCCCCTTTTTGGACTTCAATATAAAAATGTTACCATAGTGGTCCCCAACTTTTGCAATCTGTTGGAAACTTTAGAAAAAAAATTGGATGGTTTATTTAAATTTAAAATGATAGAGCCTTAAATGAAAATGAGAGATATGTTTTTATTAACCATATTAAATATTATTTTTTTTACATAATTTTATTCAGATGTTTAGTTAGATAAGTCAAATTCAAAGTTTTGATTAATTGAAATAAATACACAATTTGTATAATGCACGAATACTTTTACATGCGGTTTGATTCAAAGTTTTGATTAGTTAAAACAGTACATAATTTGCATTACATATAGGTGATTGATTTTTAAAAAGTTTCATTTTATCACTGATTTATTAGTAAGTAAAAATCTAGAAAAACTTATGCATATATATTGTGCAATGTTATCTTACATTACAAATACTAGAAGCTTTTTCTTTCTCTTGATGGTTTTATTTGAATTGGATAATAACACTACTTTGACACCTTTTGTCTATTATCTTTAATGCTTTTTTGACAATATGTAAACACATATTCATTTAGCTATTCTATGTGTTTACAATTATCTATACTCGAATTTTATTTAATGTCAAAGTATGTTTTATTTTTTTATATTATTCTATCAATGACTTGCATTATTACACGGGTCTCCACATACCTTGCTTATTTTTAAAAGAGACTAGTATTTATACTATTCATCTATGGTGTATTTCATTGTATATTAATAGTCTTTTTTCCCCACCTTTTTTTTTGGATGCCATTGACTCTTTTTTAAATTTGATCCCCTTTTCACAAGACATTCACCTTTTTAAGAGCATGTGTTGCAATTTCCCATTTTTAGGCTGTTTCATGTTTTGTTTTGGTTAAAACTCAATTTCAATCCCTTAACTTTCACTTTAGAAGACCGTAAACCCCAAGTTCCATCAATGTTCCATTTTGGTCCCCAAATTTAATAACTATTGAATTAGATTTTTTCTATTTGCTCTCTTGGTCCCTAAATTTTTCTTGTTTTTTTATATACTATCTTTTAAACTAAGACAGTCACCATAGTTTATTAGTTAAATAATTTTTTGACTTTATTAAATCAATTATTAAACCTTTAATATATAAATTTTTTTCAGTTTTTATCTTGGTCCAAACTTTTTTTTGTCATCTTTCTTTATTATTGCTTTCTGAAATGAAATTTTAATCATTATAATTTGCCTACTTTTGATTATGGTTCTAGTTGATTTGGCTTAATTCATTTTTTTTATTAAGTTAATAGTTAAACCATTAATTGATTGACATAAGTTAAATATAGTTTTGTGTTTTGGTCATTTTTTTCATTATTGATGATTGAATTTTACGGCATTAATCATTTACTTTAAGGTCCATAATTAACTAAAATAATTTGGCTCATAATTGCTGAAATTTAAAGTAAATTTTTCTAGATAAATTTTTCATTGATATTAAAAATTGGAGTTTAAATTAATAAGAGATGAAAAGTTTTAGTAAATTATTTTTTAATAACAAAGAAAATATGTATAGATCCAAAGCACATGCAAGTTTTTGTTTCACGGTATTATGTTTCGATCATAACTAATCATTTTAATTATAATAATATAATATAAAAAGAACCCAACTCAAAATTGAAACAAAGTAAAATTTTAGTTGATCAATGTGAAGTTATGAGTGAAAAAATTTTACTTACTTATAATAAAAGTTTATTTTAATGTTAAATTTATTGAATTAAGTTTCCACAATAATGTGCGGGTCATCAAAACGTCGTGTTTTCTATTTACCAAATTTGTTAGTAACACATTCTAGACGTCTCAAAATTTTTAAGATCTTTTGAACCAACCAAAATTTATTTTTTAATTTATAACTTTTTTTAGTACTTTTTTTATATAAATATAATCGACATGAAAATTTTGTATCTTTGGTGGTCACTTCAAAACAAAGTGGCGCTAGTTAAGCTGAAGCTTGCTTGACCTAGGTTGGTTTGGGATTAGAACAAAAATAAAGGAAAATAGAACTACATAAAATAAATAAAAAGATTTCTAATTTTTTTGAGTTATTGTTTTTTTTATTTGTACTATTATTATAGTTTTGGGGGGAAAAATTGTTGTGAGCATCAACATCTCGTTCCTTTTTTTTACCAAAAAGAAATGAGCACAGTTTGAATCTTAAAACTTTTTAAATTTTATCAAATCAGTCCTAAAAATCGTCAATTTGTCAAGTAAGTTCTAAACGTATAAATGTTAACTCTGATAGTCCTAGAAGTTTCAATTTTGCAAATCAGTCTTAAGATTTTTTTTTCTGAAAAAAAAAATGTTGACTTGGAAACTTAACATTGGTTTGTTTCTGATGCAAAATGCTGGTGCAACACTTAACATTGTATAACGTGGTTATCTTTAACAACTAAAATGACACTTTCAAACTTTAGTAATTACTTGAAAATTTTATCAAAGTTTGAGGTCATTTTCATATTTTTCAAAAAAAATTGCTGATTAATTTGAAAATTTCCAGGGTCCTAAATTGTAACCTATAATAAATTAGAGGCTTTATTGTTATTATCGCATATTTGGGAACGAAGCAATTTTCAGCTCATTGGAATAAATGCTATTTAAAATACTAAAAGCTAATCCCAAGAATTTCTATTATTGATAGATCAACAAAAATCTATTTTAACAAAGTTTGTCCAATCATAGATCTGGTAGAGTAAAGTAGAATGCTCATCCTAGAAACATTAATAACATGTCTACCAGCATAGCTCTGATCAGGTCCAGTCGGCTGAATGTATTTTATTGTTAATCCACTGCCATGGTATCAAGCAACATGAATAACCTTTAACTACTTTAAATATTGGAGTCCTGCTCACTCTAATCCACCAAATTTCAAATTATTTCATTCCAAATTTTTAATAAATAACAATATAGTCTCATTTTTTCAAACAATTTAGGCCCTATGTTTTTTTTTTTTTGGGAAATTTCAATTGTCTCGATTTTTTGAAATATAAAGAGACGTATAGACTTTGATAAAAATTTTAAGTCACTTAAGTTTAAAAGTATCAGTTAGTCATTAGAGATAACCATGTTAAGTGTCACATAACATTCTATCAGAAACAAAAGTTTTAAAATTAATTTGGAAAAATATGAAACTTTTTAGGACTACCAAAGTTCATGATTATAAGTTTTAAGACTTATTTAGACAAACTGAGGAGTTTAAGAACTGATTTGACAAAATATAAAACGTTTTAGGACTTAAATTGTACTTTTTAACTTTTTCTCAATACGGAAGCAGATTTCCAAGATAACTTTACAGGTCCACGTCATCATATAACAAAAGGGCCCCCCCTGTTCTTCATCAAAATCAAACCCACTGAAAAAAAAAAAATATCATCACAAACGTGCTTCGGTTTTCCTCGCCCTGCTACCTCTCTCCCCACTGTGTTAGCTCCTGGGTTTGGTTGCTAAAGACGAAGGCGACCGATGACAATAAGTAAACATCTCAACTAGTAGGATTTTTCCCCCTTTCCCTTTTCCTTGCCAGTACACAGCAATCTCTGAACTTGGATCGCTCTCTGTCATGGCTTCGTCCACTTCGCTTTGCCTCTCTCCAGCAGCTTCACTGTGCGCCGCTTGTTCGCTTTCCTCTAAGCCAAACCCATCCTTTCCTTGGAGAAATGGAGCCCTTAAACTTCACAATGCGCCTTCCCTGACCATCAAGGCTCTCTCTTTCCGTCAACCAAAAGGTCCTTCATCTCTCTCGTCTGTGCTGACATGTTTTCTGATCTCTAGTCTTGTTTTGGATTAGCTTGCTTTAGACTCTAATTTGATGCTGGGCTTGGTGCTGATTCGAGCTGTGATAGATTGGCTAGGTAACATTTATCTACCAATTTTGAGTCTTTAGCGATTGTTGCTTACTGGGTGAAAAATGTTGTGTTCCGATATTGATTGGTTGCTTTTTTGTGGTAGAGAGTTTTTAGCGAACAATTCTATGGTCCTTGGGGGATCTGGAAACTTGTTGCGAGTTCAAACTAAGAAAATGGTGGGAAGTTATTTGATCAGGTAATTTGTACGAGGATTGTCATGATTTGTTATGGCCGACCTGAGCTTGCTGGCAGCTTTATTTCAATATGGGGGATGATAAACTGGGTAAATTCGAGATTATGAGCAAGATAATTTAATCTTTGGGAGGATCGCTGAATCTATTCCAGTTCAAGAATTGATCTTTGAACCTTTTTGATGTGTAGAACTGGATATGCAACTCTTTAAGATCCACTTAATGTCGGGCCTCCAATGCGTTTGTGTGAGAAAGGGACTAACAAAAACAAGTTAGCCCCCTTTGGAACAGATTTTTTGTGTGTAAATCAAACACTACATACAAACATAAGCAATGACCCATTACCCAAGGTGTGATTTTATCCTCTAACTTATAGTAGTGGTCAATGTCCTTTGGTTAGGCCTTTCTGTAGCGGCAGAACTTAATGCTACTGAAATTGGGGTGCTTAGAGCGAAGGTGTAATAGAGGGATGTTCAATCTGAATTTTATGTTACAGGAGGGGTGAATATTTGCAGATATCCTTGTTGTATGAAAGATTCTGGAAAATTAATGGCCTGGAGTGACTGCATATAAGTTCTTCATCTCTTATTACAAAAAGCCTCGACTCTGTTTCTGCTCAATCTCTTTCACTGCTCTTTATAACTAATCCTTTGTTTTATTCCAAAATAGTACTGGTAGGCCTTCATATTTCCACTTTTATTATTACCAGGAAAAAAGCAAAATAATGCTTTTGAAAACCATTAGCATACGTTTCATTAGACAAATTGGAACTAGTATGGGCTTTAGATGACAATCCTGGTGTGCGCTTCCCTCCTTTAGAAGTTTCGTAGTGCGTGTGGCAAAATACCTCTGCCTTGGGGTTACAGCATGCCCTCCCACAATAGTATTTATAGCCATGCAGGATAAACTCTTGAATGTGATGTGCCTTTTCAGCTTTGCACGTTTGAGCCATAAATGCCTAGCCTTGAGAAATGACTTGGACATCTATAAGGCAAAATCACTGCTGCTCCAGTGGAAATAAGATCAGTCACCTATGGTCATAACTGCATAAGTTCATGTGCTTTATTTTCAGTCCCTTTAACTTTTCAGTTTTGAATTCCCTCACAACCAGATCTTGGGTGCCTGCAGCTGTAGTGGTTACTAAAGACTCCTGGGAAGAATCAATATTGAACAGCCATGTTCCTGTCCTCGTAGAATTTTATGCGAGCTGGTGTGGCCCCTGCAGGATGGTGCACCGTGTAATCGATGAGATTGCAGGTGACTATGCTGGGAAACTCAACTGCTTTGTGCTCAACACCGATGATGACTTGCCGATTGCAGAGGACTATGAAATCAAAGCTGTTCCAGTGGTGTTGCTATTCAAAAATGGAGTGAAGCATGAGTCTATCGTAGGTACAATGCCAAAGGACTTTTATATCGCTGCCATTGAGAGGGTTTTGCGGTCATAGACATGATATTGTGCACATCTGTGAGATTGAAGCCGCATACTCTGTATCCCAGTCTCCATTAGTACATACTAATATCTGCATTGTTAGCTGTGGATCAATCTTTCAAGTGTGTTTGTTTCTGTAGCATTATAAACTGGGCCCCTGCTATTAATACTTGGGGGTTTAGTGTTTAAACTGGTACATGGTCTGTATACCATTTTCTGGAACGAGCTTCAGCTATAGAGCAATAATTTCAAAACTGAATGTGGGAAGTCCAGTTTGCAGGCTGAGCTCATATGGCTTGTCCACCTCGATATTGATTTTTATGGTTGGGGTGTGTGGTTTAGAAGCTCTGCATCAAGACTGTCATGGACCTTTCAGGGGTTCTTGACCATGAAAATTTTCCGAATTTTGACATAACCAGGAGGCAGTGAACCTGAGATCGGTGTGCAAAATAATTCAGAATAAAAGTGAATGATGTTGGTTGAACATCTCCTTAGCTTCAAGGGTAAATCCTAATACTTCCTTCATCCCTATTATATACTACATCTCTTCTGTGTTGCCATGAATTATAGATGTTGAACCATATAAGTATATTGCTTACTATATTTTTTTTTCCAAATTTATTTCTAGATAAATATCATAATTATAGTAAGAAGTATTCGTAGGTTTTATACAATGAAAATCATATATTTCAAAAATATCTAAATATAAAAAATGGCATCTATTAAACGAGATTAAACAATATAAAAAAAAAGATATAAATTATAGGATGTAGAGAGTAAATTCCATTTCTTTTTGCAATAAATGACCTGCAAGATGTCTAACGGTTAGATGTGGGTCTTGCTCTTATACTTTTGGCATGTGATGTTGGTTTGTCCTCCGTTAAAGTTAAAACAAAAAGCCAGCAGCTACTAGTTGGAAAAGAAAAAAAAAAAAAAGCCAAACACGGGTAAATTAATTTACCTCTTTTTTTGGTCCTCAGTTCATAATTTCTTTATTCCAGGAAAGAAATTTGAATCTCTAAAACAAATTCTTGAAAGCAATCCTAGAATGACCATTAAATTTTTATAAATATATCCATTCATTCATCAAGTTTTTAAAATTATAGTGACCACAGTGTGTCTTAAATGAACAAAAAAAAAATCACTTTACAAAACTTGTTATTTGGGTCATCCAAACCTATACAACATTTTATATTTAGTAATTTAATGTATCATATTATCATTGAAACTATCATTTTAACATTAACATTTTCTACATTTCTTGATTTATGTACAAAAAGTGAAGATTAAAAAGTAAAAATAAGGCAAAAACTTTTTCCTCTTTCTTAATTTATATATCAAAACTTAAATATTTCAAACGACTTGAAACAGTACTCAAATTAATTTTCAAGACATTTCTAATGTTTAAGTTTTAGCAAATGCTCAATAGCTGCAAAAAAAAAAACCAAAACACTTTTAAAACGCAAAATCCAAAAGATTTTCATATTGGACACTAATGGCCTAAAAAGGGATGGAACTTAGTAAACTTTTCTAGAGGGGCTAAAAATCAATGCAATTGGACATTTGCATTTGGGCGCCAAACCTTTACTCCTTTTTTTTTTTTTTTACTTAGTCCGATTTACAATAATAAATAGCTAAAGTTTTTTTTTACTGGAATGGTCTTATGAAGTTCTGGAAATAGCTAAAATTTCCGGGAGGCTGCCTTATGAAGTTCCGTGCTTAGGCCTGCCTGGACAACACAATTTTCGAAGACATATTCATATGAAGTTTGATAGTTATTTTGGGGCATTAGCCCTTCCACAATATCAAAAAAAAAAAAAAACATAGTTTCACACAGATAATTTCCAGTAGTTCCTAGTTCGCTTAAGCTTAAACTTAATAGGTTGGAGTTAATGTTTTTTTTGGACCTTTGTGGGACCCAAGGTGGAATGAAATATGATTTTCCCCTTAAAATTCACGATATTTACATAGTCAGGAAAAGTAGACTTCTTTGCCTTTGGTCAAAATTTCTTGTTCGAACGAAATGAAAGGCTGAGCTCCATCTGAAACCATTAAGAAGGAAAAAAGCAAGGGAAAAGAAAATTCCTAGCTATAGCTTCATTTCCGTGGAAAATGTCTCAGATTCTCAGCTACCAGCCAAGGTTTTTCATAGTTCAGTGACAAAGAGAACTTGCAATGGCGGCAGCTTCACCGGCAAAAACAGTTCGATGACATTTTCGAAGGTCCACCGAGGTTTGGGATGCCGTCTCTTCCACCAACACCAGAGAAGTACAATGAAATTTTCTGCGGCTTTAGTTTTGTCATCTGAGCTCATTTCTGTAACCTTTTCTGGCTGCCGGCGTTATCTCTGCACGTTGGTTAACGACCAGAGTGCGCACAAAAATTAGAGCACCAGCTGAGTGAGGATAATGGGTGGGTGGAGCCGGTTCGGCACGTGCTCATCCCAACGACATTAATCGGTGCCAAACCGGATTAAAAAGAGCACGCGGGGGAAAAAAAAAGTAGTCTAAAAAAGTTCACATAATTAATTAATTACCCTCTTTTAACTCTGGTGTATCCCTTCGGTTTTGCGTGCGGGAACACAAACCCATTAATGAGGGTGAGGGCCCGAATCGGAGCGGTGGCTGTACTTGGAATAAGACGCCCAAGTAGCTGTGACGATCTACTCAGATCAAATCCTTCCGCCATATCTGACTCTTTCTCCTGGTAACCCCGGAAATCAATTTAAATCTGTATACATACAGACAGCACTAGAATCCCTTCTCTCTTCCTTCCTCCCCAGGTTTCCTCTCATCTCTTATTCCTTGGTGTATTCAAATATTCATAGCTTCTTCAATTAACCCACTAGGCTTTTTTATTTGGTCTGCCTCGTTTCCTAAGATCTGGTTTTCTTGGTTTCTGGTCACGCAGCTTTATCGCAAGTTATGAGGTGCCTTCCCCTCGTCCCTTTTGTCGTTGGTAATGCTTTCTCTGTCCTTTTGTTTCTGCATTCTCGATGTGATCTATCAATTCTGACTGCTATTGGATTGTTATGCCTAAGAATCCGAGGATTGAACACCATTGTTCAGTGGTTTTGCAAATCAATTTCAGTCGTATGTTATGAAAACTTGTTTTGATACATTTTCGTGGCGTACATAAGATTATCTTTTCGTTGGGGGATGAGTCTTCCTACTTTTTGAACTTTTTCTTGCTGTTATTTGGTTCCAAATATGAGCCCCAGGCGTTCCTAATGCACAACTGCAGAGGGGAGGGAGTTCTGGAAATTTTGTTTCCAAGTTGCAATACTTTGTGCTACTCTCCCCGTACCTTTATTTTGCTTCCTCAATCTATTTTTTTCATATCCTTGCAGGTTTCTTTGTCTAATTTAATGCTATGTCCAATCTAGATACATCAACATCCATTGTCCGGTCGGAATCCTCAGAACAAAGGAGTACTAGTTTGGCAGATCCAAATATGAACGTCTTCCAGCCCACTGTGATGCAGCACAAGCGAAACTCCGCTGATGGTCATGTGGCAATTCTTTGGGATATTGAGAATTGCCCTGTGCCAAGTGATGTCCGTCCCGAAGACATAGCTGGCAATATCAGAATGGCTCTGCGGGTACATCCTATAATAAAAGGTGTGGTTATGATGTTCTCTGCATATGGGGATTTTAATGCTTTCCCTAGACGACTAAGAGAGGGATGTCAGAGAACTGGAGTCAAACTTGTTGATGTTCCTAATGGAAGGAAGGATGCTGCTGACAAAGCCATTTTGGTTGACATGTTTCTGTTTGCTCTCGACAATCCTCCTCCTTCTTTTATCATGTTGATATCTGGTGATGTTGATTTTGCTCCTGCTCTTCACATACTCGGTCAACGTGGGTACACAATCATTCTTGTCATTCCTTCCTGGGTAGGAGTGTCATCTGCCTTGTGCAATGCTGGGACATTCATATGGGATTGGACTAGTGTGGCTCGTGGGGAAGGGTTTGTCCCGGCTTCGAGGACTTCAATGCCTCCTCGAGGAGTTCCTATTCAGATCAATGAGCATCCTGATGGTCAAATTGATGAAGAAGCTATTGTTTTTAGGGGCATCTCACAAAGCTATTACAACTCTAGGGATATATCAATTGTATCACAATCTGTATCGGAGTGTGTGAACACATCCTCTATGGCTATGCCTGCTTTCCCAATGTCCTTGAGATCTCAAAGTCTTCCACCTGGTTTGAATGAAGCTTCTGGATGTCCTGGCTCTTCTGATCCGATTGACAATATGTGGGTACAGCCTGGTGACGTCAATGGCCTTAAGGCGCAGTTGATGAAGCTGCTTGAACTTTCAGGTGGTTGCTTACCACTTACTCGTGTTCCAGCTGAGTATCAGAAGAATTTTGGTAGGCCTCTTTATATATCAGAATATGGGGAATTCAAGCTTGTAAACCTTTTTAAGAGAATGAGCGACACAATGGCAATTGATGGCAAAGGGCACAAGAAATTTGTTCATCTCAAAAACTGGAAAGCGGGCTCCCCAAGTGTACCGCTTGCACCTGTGCCGAGGAAGGACAAAGGAAAAAAGGCTCAAGAGGAAAGCATGGATCTTATTGCAGGCGGAGGCTCTTCTGATGAGTTCTCTGACGAGGAGAGAGTGGTGGTTGAGGAACATGTTGGGAGGGAGAACCAAGGAAGGACTAATTATGGAGCATTAGCTGGTGAACCTGACTATAATCTTGAGCAGTTTAAATACGAGTTGCAGGAAATTCTGGTTAGTTATTCTTGTCATATCTTCCTGGGTTGTTTTGAGGCAATATACAAGCAGCGGTACAAGAAACCACTGGAGTATCAGATGTTTGGAGTGGAAAAGCTGGAAGAGTTGCTCGACAAGGTGGGAGATATTGTGGTCTTGCATGAAGATCCAGTGAGCAAGAGGAAATTCCTAGCGGCAGTTGGTGGTTAGGAATTTCAAGGAGCTTGCATCTGCTCTACTCGCGTTGATGAGCTATACATGCCTCGTTCAATTTCGAGGACAACAGCATGAGCTTAGTTCTGGTTGCTTCGTCAGCAATTTTCTTCTTAAAAACTGTTAAGGTAATGCCATACATGCTGGGAACACATCTTAAGTTTTTGGCGTGTCCCCCGCTGTACGGATTCATTTGGTTCAACTTCATTGTGCTAACATTTTAATGTACTGCTAATGTCAAAGCTTTGTACTGTTGTTAAATAACAAAGAAAAAGAAAGGGCGATTACCTATTGTACATCGGGAGGTTCTGGATTTCATCTCGTTCTCTATGCAGCAGACGCAGAGATTATTGGAGTTGCAATCACATGTTTTCCATTAACTTCGGACCATGTAAGAAACCCATAGTTTCCAATGTGATCACTCTGGGGCTCGCGCAGATTAATCTCCAGTCAACCGAAACTTTGCTTTACTATATGTCCCGTTGAAAGAAATTGTTTTCGGGTTCTGCCTTAGCTTTCATGCTGGCCGGAGTGCTCACGCAGATAACCATGAATGATGGATAATTAAGGCCCAACTTGATTCCCCTGTAATGCTTTTGATTTGCTGCATTTGTGTAGTTTAATCCGCATAGGAAGTTGATGTAATGTTGCTTGCTTCTCGATTTAGCACACAGGACCAGGGTCCACCTTGTTGGGAGTGAGCGCATTTCCTGCTGCACAAGCAACAAAGATGTCCTTTTTCATGGCTGCAAATGCTCCGACCGCAGTTGGGTTCTGGTCAAAAGATGTCTCAGAGAATGCAAGGGAGAGGGACAAAACATTGATCACCGCCTTCTATTGCTTGATCCATTCCCGCCAAAAAGTCTCTGGCTGCAGCTTCGATATTGCCGTTGAAGAACACTTTGTACATTGCTATCCTAGCAGGTGGAGCAATTCCACTGGCCGTTCCTTTAGCATACCTGAAGTAGCCCGTGCCCACGATCCTGTTGCCGGCCACTGTCGATGGAGTGTGGGTCCCATGGCCGTCAAAGCCCCTTGGTGAATCAGGGTAATCGGTTTGTGATATGTTCAAGCCCTGGTGTCTCATTCCTTTGCTGAAGGATCTTGCTCCGACCAGCTTCTTGTTGGAATAAGATGGGTTACATCCTGTCCTCGTTTCACAAAGTTCAATGTCGCCTTGCTGGGATCAGAGAAATGCCCTTGTCGTGCAAGGCTGGAAGCTCTCGCTCTCCCGCCAATTCCCAGTATCAAGAACGCCGAAAATGATGTCATCTTCAAATCCGGCAGCTGGCCAAAAGACTGCGTATGTGGTCTGGACTCTGGAGTCGGGCAAAGGTCTCAGCATATGTGGCAAGATGAGCTGGCTCTTTCTCTAGGTGGGCCGGTGACAACACAGCGCTGAAGCAATTGATGACGTGCTTGTATGTGTAGAGATGAGTTGGAGCAACACCGTCCACCGATGACAGGGATGAGAGCGTTGATGTGTACCAATCATCCGGTGACACAAACGATGATGGCATTGCAGAAATATCCATGTGGATGATGTAGGTTCCAGCTTGGCTGCCTGAAGTGGCAGCACGAATGAATAGCAAATTGTTATTGGAGATGATGATTCCAGGAAATCCGACTTAACAGGAAATGAGGTGTGCAAGAATCTAAGAGACTTATTAATAGTATTTGCAAAAAAAAGACACAGAATTCCCGCATTGTTGTTTGATTTGAACCTCCTGATTTCCCAATGGTGATCTCTTTTTACTATGGTAATTCATCGTTATACCTTGTGACTTTCACCTACACAAGAGAATAAGATGGCGCCCTTTAACACAATGGACCGGCAACGATATGTACATCCCTACTTTTCATTGTCAAAACCATGAGTTACAATTAATTTCATTACAAAACAATTGCAGCCAAGTATGCTTTCTAGACAAGGGTAGAGAACATTATTAGTCTCTACCCATGCCAAATGTTACAGGAAATCAATGTCAACACTCATTTCTCCAAAAACTTTTTGACTGCTGTAAATCAGAAACTAGGACTTAAATAAAACTTTCAAGCTACAGCGGGATTAAATCTACCAAAAAAAGGCCTTGCGAGGACGATGTGTCAAACTGTGGGAGTTCCCTTATATGGCTGTTTGGCTGAGACAAAATAATAAGCGGCCTCAAAGAGAGAGAATGTTCTGAGGAGATTGCGGTGAACCAGTTTCCAGTAAAAAGCTTCTACTGCAATATGACCTTGATGTGCTCGAGGAAGAAGCAAAATATCTTCCATCGCCGCTGTGAAAAAGAGGCCCGCTCTTGGGTACTTTTTCTCTACTCATTCTCCCCCTCCCATCAGTTCCTTCACACTCTTCATCTTCAACAGCTTGTATAAAACCACTATGCAAGGGGTCTGAACTCTCATACAAGAGTCTAAGGACTTGTTTGATCGAAGGCCTAGCCTGCGCTTCTCTCTGGGTGCACCATCTCACAATGGTCACAACTGTCTGAAGTTGATCTAAATCAAAAGAGTCCTTGATTCGGGGATCAAGTAACTCTATCACTCTTGATTCTGATGTCATTAGGATTTGAGAAGATTCTACCAAATTCTTACCATCTTCAATCACTCGTCTAGCTGTCACTATTTCCAACAGTAGCACACCATAGCTGTAGACATCACTTTTCTCTGTTAGCTCTTGTGTGACCACATATTCAGGGTCCATATAACCTGGAAGCGTTCTGATATTCAAGTCTCTTTCAAGTAATTACACAAAAATTCTGATTGAACTTTTAAGTGGTTTCTTGGCTAACCTGGAGTTCCTCGGATATCACTGTTCACAGGTTCAAAGAAAATAGAACCATCTTTTGCAGCATGTGCAAGTCCAAAGTCTGCAACCTGAAGCATTTAATGTAAAGAAATATGAAATGAAATCAACCTTTTCTTGTTAATGGAGAAATCAAGTTAACATACTAGCTGCGTCATATATCTTCACCCAGAAGTGTATTTAATGAAATTGTATGTTTTTTGCTCATCTTTGGATAGATGATATCTACACGGACTTTGTAGCCTTTGCACATACGTGGAAAAACAGAAAGATGGTAACTGGTAAATTATTATCATCATCCTCCAGCACCATAATCCCACCAATGTTTGGGTCAGTGGCTTGAAGTTCTTAATGTCAATTGATACAACGAATTCATACAAAAGCAAGTAGCAAGTTGTATACCATATGCCTTTCTTGATGCAACCCTCTCAAGAGTGAATAATGAGATGAAATTTCAAAAGTGTCAATATCATAGGTTTTCTCCCACTTTCATTATAATGAAACAGCAATGGGTGAAGATAGTTGCTATACTCATGTTCCAATACAAGAATGGGATTGTAACCGATAAATGCGTAGAACATTTTAAAATGAACTATCATTGTGATAAAATATAATGTGGCCAAGTAAACATGCCCTAAGTTGTGATAACTGAAAGACATTGAATCATTGATACTACCTTTGCTACAAAATTTTCATCCAACAATATGTTGCTTGACTTGATGTCCCTGTGGCACAGAGGGGGATCACAATAAAAATGGAGGTATTCCTGTGCACACAAATAGTTGGAATGGAAACAGTTAGGCAAGACTAGTACATTAACCTAAAGCTTCTAAGGCTCCATAGCTCAACAGCAGAAGAGCAGTTTTGCACATTACCAGAGCATTAGCAATATCAATGGCAATTTGGACTCTTATATCCCAACTCAGTGGAGTTCTTTCAGGGGCTGAAAAAATATAGGTCAACCTTAATTATATAACCAGGTAACTACAGGCAGCTCAAAAATAGACAAGAAGAAGAATTGGATATCTATGGATTTGAGTGTATAAATGTTGTAACATGGAATTACGTTATCTTCAAAGATCTATAGATATGCAACTAGCAGAGCTAACAAAATTTCATATGTTAAAACCATGCTCATGAATGATTAAACAGGAGAAGGAAAATATATCATCTTTGACCAAAAACTAAACCATATTCACATGCTAAAGTACTAATTAATCTTCAATTATACTTAAGAGCCCAACCAGAGCTCTTTGCCATTCTTTTAGACAAACAACACACATCCAAACTTCAGCATAACGGAAATAAAGAACTCAGAGCATACAATGAAGATGATCTTTCAGACTTCCATTTGCCATATACTCGTACATGAGAAATCTGCCATGAAAATGTGAAGTATTTAAATTTTCAAGTATCAAGATAATCAGAAGCAAAGGCATTGATATGCTAATTACCTCTCATTCTTTTTAATACAAAACCCTTTTAGAGCAACAAGATGACGATGATGCAATCTAGCAAGAAGCTCTATCTCTCTGCAAAAGTCATCATCTCCCTGCTCAGAAACTTTATTCATTTGTTTCACTGCTGCCACTGAACCATCACTGAATTGGGCTTTGTAAACAGTTCCAAAACCCCCTTGTCCAATAATGGTGTTGAAATTTTCAGTTGCCTTCTGTGTTTCCTTATAGCTGTATTTGTGAAAAATTGACGTACCACCTGCAAAAATACCATGTCTGATCAGGCAATCCATTCAAACAGATATTACAGTGTATATATAAGTTGCAAGTAGATATATACTGAACATCAAATACCTTTTTCTCTTCTCTTCTTTCACCAGAGTAGGGAAGAGACATACCTAAACCTCCATGAAATTTATGCGTAGACCGAGGAGAAGGAAATAGTTTTGAAGAGTTTTTATCCATGCTCTGTGAATCTTCCAACTCTTTGTTCTTTCTACGGATGAAGAATATCAGGACTATCAGCATAGCTGCAGCAACCACTGTAACTGCAATACCAACCCCTGGAATTACTGTTAGGTGGTAGCGATGGTGACTTTGCTTCAGAGGCACTCCAAGCATAACTTGGCTTGGGCTGCTAGCCTCCAGAGGACTTGGAGGAGCTTTTGGAGCAACTGAAGGTGGAGAAGGCGCTGAGACTGTAATCAAAATAGTGATGAGGAATGAGCCAAAGAATTGGGTGTAAGAGCGCATAGAAGTTCAACTGAAGTAACGAATATCACTATCAAATCAACTGTGACAGACAGATAACAATAAACTTGCTGTCACAAACATATATCATATTAATAAGTTTCATCAGTTAGTGAGAAACAAAGAAGAGATTTAATATCATCTAGAGGTGTGATTCCTGAAAGCATACTAGCCAAATTCACAAAGATTAGTCATTGCCTCACTCAGCCTTTGTTTAGTGCTTCGTTTCAGATTGTTACATGTCCCTAAACATGCACATGCTTGAGGAGGAAGTCTTATCAGTTCACAGGTAACAACCATCAAGAACAGATTTAGTAAACCATAAAGAATCCTAATCCGTGGACGTTTTGGTGTTCTTATAAGACATCTTGAAACTATAAGTCATTTGAAAAGCACATTCGAAGCATCTGAGAGAACACTAAATAGAAAAGAAATGGGGAATCGAACAAACAACAACATAAGCAAACCCGTATAAAGACCTGGTGGTGGAATGTTAAAGCCTTGGACTTGAAAAAAACAGTTTGCCATTTCAGCAGCTGAAGTATTATCAACTTGGCTTGATATGGCAGCAAAGGTTGCATCACGGCAGGTATTCAGTGTTACATTATCTTCTGTCCCAACCAAGTTATGAAGGTAAGCTATGCCAGCATTCAAACACTTCCTGCAAGTACTTTCATCTGAAAGTGGCACCTTACAGTTTTCCGTGACTTCAACAAACCTAGGAGACTCAAGCATCTGTGTGACAGTTGTTCGGCCTCTACAATCATACCTAACAGGAATTTTTGTCCCAAAGCCGCAGAAAACTGTTGCATTTTGCGGAAGTCCATAAAGTTCCATAGTCTGCAATATGGATTGGAGGCACACGTCTCTTAAATCAGGAGCAACTCCCAAGTTGCCTGTTACATTTGCATACCGAGAAACAGAAACGGCAACAAAAGCATTCATGTAGCGGCAACACTTTCCTCTGTCATCTCGATTAGAGCACAGGGAGGCCAACAGGGTAAAGTTGGCTCCATTCAAGTTTAAAGGGCAATCTGCATTGCTGATACTCGTTATTAGGATTTTACAATAAAGAGGGGGGGGGGGAAATAAAAGGAATCACCAGATTAGCAGCATTGCCCGCATTCAGAATGATGCTTTAGTTTTGCAATACTCAACTAGAAATCAATGTCATGGTAGAAACTTAAAGATGTTCACAAATAAAAAACCATGGGCATAATGCCATAAACGTTCTACAGAAGGCTTAAGAATAGCACATATTGAATTATGAAAACCACATTATTCTGCTAGAGTGAGCACGAGGCATTAATTCTCTAAGGACTGACGGCAACACACCTAATATAGGTCATCCAGAAAGTATTGCTAGTAAGTCGTATTGAACAAAAGATTTTTCAGTTACCATAACCTCTGACCCAAAACGAAACCGAAAGAACCCAATTCCAATTAAACCCAGCAGCCGTATTAAAAAATAGAAAATTGCTTCAAAATTAACGCTTATTCTTTCACAACATGCAAATCTGCAACTCGAAAAAATTACTAAAATCATTTTCTTTCTTGAAAGGTTAAACCACTAAATTCTCCTAGCACCAGGATATCAAATAGAAATACTGGAAACAGGGAAGGAAAAATAAGTGGAAACATAAAACAAATAAGGCAAAAGATGAAAAATAAGGCTGAGGAGGTGAGAGAGAAAAGGAGGCGAACATTAACCTGCCAGTATGGAAGGAAACTGCATTGCGAGATAAGCCAGAAATCCCAACAACAGTTGCTTTCTGGGCACAGCCATGGTCGACCAAGAAAGCAACTTTTCCACAGCGAAGGAAAGAACAAAGAAAGAAATCTGATTAACGGGGGCTTAGCGCATTTGGGGAGAGACAAAGACACGGAGAAGAGAAGTGATTGTTAAGTGTCCCTGGCGAAGGTTCAGACTTCACGGAGAAGAGAGAGAAAGGGACACAGTGAGGGGTTGCGGCCGTCTTTTGTTTTGGCTCATAATGTCCAAATCCAAGACACTTGCTTGTCGCTGCTCGCCTCTCAACTCTGGGGCTCAGGCTCAGCAGTCAGCATTCAAATTTTCTTCTTAAATTAATCGAACTAGTTTAACACCCAATTCATTTTAACTTAAGTCAACTTAATCTAAAATGGTTTTAAATATTTTTCACCTAAAACCAATTTTATTTGAAAACCAATATTATATGGGTGTAATAATCCACTTTAAACAAAATTTTTATCATGTTATTAAATTTCTATGAAATTTTCTTTTTTAATGTTTAAAAAAGAAAAATTCATAAAAAATTAATGGTATTATAAAAATTTTACAATCAACGTATTATTTCACCTAAATAATATTGACTTTCAAATAAAATTAGTTTCAAGTAAAAAAGATATAAACATAAAAATAAGTTGTTTTGAATTAAGTTTGCTTAAGTTAAAACGAATTGGCCCTAAATACCCGACATTGTTACGAGATTTAAAAAGTAAAAAATATGAATAAAAGTTATAGTAATTATCTTATTTAAAAAAAATTAAAATTAATAACATAAACCATAAGAATGTTATATTTTAAATTCAACATTTTTAAAGTACAAAAAAAACTTAAAAAGTACATGTACTAAGATAATGGGATAACGTTCTTATCCCTTCAACTCGTCTAAATAGTATAAATTATTATAATTAACATAAATCTTTTGAAAAACAAATTGTCAATGGATTTTTGTTTTTATATCATCCGTAATGATATCCAATAATCTAGATAAAAAAACAATCAATACAAACTTATATTATACATTCAACCAATTTTGCAATTTTATGCTATCAAATTCACTAAAATATTTTTATCATAATAAACATAATAAGTGAGCCTAATTTAAATAGAACCTGATCAACCCATTTAAACTTCTCTTGAAATGAGAAAATAACCTGGCTTGTGATGATACAAATATAATAAATAACTTAGTCCAACTGAAGAAAATTCAGTTGACCTAAATTTTCTTGAATAAAAATATGATAACCTTAATTTTATTAGAATAATGAATTCATGTACAAATATAAATTGAACTTGGCTTGCCTATAATCATACAAATATTCTCTATCACCCGTACAAGATTATATAATTTCTATGAGTACCATCGCTACATAGTAGTAAGTAGGAAAATGTATTTATCCCATTAGCCTACCTATAATATATTAATTAGATTAATCAAAACTATTTGAAGAAGTTTTGCCAATTAATTTTTTCCTTCATTCATGTAACTTAGCACAATTAACAACAAAAAAAGCCATAAAAACTTATATTCTATATTAAGAACTAATACAATATACTCTAACATACTATATGAAATTTATTAAAAGGTTTTCGTTCATTGAATATACTATAATATATTATTATGATATACTTTTGGTCTGTCAAATTATGCTGACGTGGGAATTTTCATCCTTATACTATTACCATGAGAGAAATAGATTTTAGCAATCAGTTATTTGGTGGCTAAGCGATGACTAATTTACTTTTCCTTGCACGATTTATCTCTCAATCTTTCTATTGTTCCCGCTTCTTATTTATTTTGGTACTTTTATTGTACATTTAGTTTTTCTCTATTTTTCTTTTGTTTTTATTTTTCTCACACAATTTTTTTTTTTTTTTGCTTTTGTTTTATCTTTGCCTCATTTCTTTTGTTTTCTCACATGAGCCTTGTCTCGTTCTGTTTCATATCAATATTTTTTCTTTGATATTTGCTTCCGTTTTCCATTAGCTACAACTGAAGCTGTTTTAGCAAAGGACAATTGTTCCTAAGAAATCACATATTTTGTGCAATTTGCATATGAATAAATAGAAAATAATTATTTTACTTTGAAATGAAATTGTGTTCATAATTAACGAAAGAAAGTAAGAGTTTTATACTGTTATTGTGTCCATTTGTATGGAAACTTGATTTTTATTACTCCTTAATTTTGGCTGTCATTTGGCTTTTGTGTAATATTAATATACATTATTTTCTGCATAATCTCTTCCTTAATTTTGGTTAAATTCTAAATGGACATTTACTTAATTGTGCATTAAATCCTTTTTTAATTGCTAAAAACAATTTTGGCAACAATTTGAAGGTCTAACCATTTTCAAACTTGGTGATTGGATGTTTCCTTATTAAATTCAAAAGTTCTCATAAAAACAACTATTCAATGTAAATTATCAAATTTTAAAAGCTAATATTTTTTTTATCTCAATTTGAAACCTTGACTAATAGAATGTTTGAGTTTCCTTAATTATCGGTTATTATTCAGGGAGAGTGAATAATGGTAATTTAAAAGTTGAAAAATTTTACTTTTAAAAGTTCAAAACCTTCACACTTTGCAATTACGTGTTTCAATCATGTTTAGACACATGTTAATTAATGATGTAATTGATATGAAAATTCTTTAATTTTTTTTTCTGTAATATCAACATTCTTAATTAAACATTTTTCTTTGATTCGTTCCAAATTGGTGTGTGCAAAAAATTAGATTCCTAATTTGTATAAAATGAGTTTGTTAATATTGAGGCTAAACAATTTGTTTCATTAAAAATACTTAATGGTTGTCACTTGTCTAAAGGGCATTTTAGGACTTTCCTTTTTGAATTTTTCGCACTACCTTTGGTGGAAAAAAAAATGGCACATGTCATTTTCTCATAATCTAAATTAAGGAAAGGACTAATATCTCCTTAAAGATTGTCTTGCTTTATATATATATATAATTAGATTATGACTAATTATTCAGTGTGTAACTCAAAATTTTATTTATATTTTGGGGAAATGGATTGAATTCTTATTGAAAAAACTGTGTAACTCAGCCAATGTACTCAAAATTCGAGAATTGTTTCTTGATTATGACCAATTATTTGGTGACCAACTTTGATAATATTTTAGTTAGATTATTCCTTTTGTCCATCATCATTAACATTGAATTATATATTTGTGTACAATAGAATTCACAATGACCAAAGTACTGCATTTTTTTAGCAGAAGTAGCTATGTATTTGAATTCAATATAATTGTCATAAAAAAATAATGGTAAAAATTTATATTATGCATATATATTTGATGGGTCCATAAACCATTAAGCATAATTGTATTAAGCAAAGTAGATACAATCGCTAGCTGTGAATTATTCTATGTCTAAAAGACATTTACTTATCTTTCTAAATAATATAAAAACTTGCAAATAAGTCAATACTTAGTATCAAATTCGGAGTAGTAGCATGTGTAGCACTATCTTCTTTGCCCACCTCAAGTGCTAACTTTGGGTCCTCTTCATCTATTCTTTTAAAATCGAGACCCAACTTGAAAGGATTAAAATATTTGAACATATACTTTGTGCACGTTCTTTACCTATAAAGCCATTAAGAAAATCCTGAACACCAAAAACAGTCCTCCTTTTATACCGAGGTCTTGATGCATCTACAATCATTGCCTCCATCACTTCATCCTCAGATGCTTCATTTATATCTTCCATTTCTGAACTTTTCTTTGATTTGCCTTCCAAATTAGCAATCTATTGAAAAATAGGTAGCGAATATTAAAATAAGAACAATTTGGGCAAATTTTAAAATTTAAAATTTCATGTACCTTTCGAATAAGAAAACTGTTCTTTTCCTTTTAGAATTGGCATTCGACCTCCATGGACTTCAATTGCTCTTGCAATCTTGTATTTTCGTTTATCATTTCCACAAGCTGATATTCCGTATGCACGCGTGCACTGAAATTTAAGTCAATAATTTTAAATTTATAGAATCCTTTCAAACCTTTGATTGCTTGATAGTAAGCACGCTGTCGACTCTTGTATCCGGATATTGATGGCTTTCCATGATATATTTGTTTGGTGTGATTTTTGTTCTCATCCTTTACTTGAATCTCAATGAATATTAAAAATGTTTGTAAGCACATATTTTCTGTCATAAAGACAACTTTAGGGAGTTTGAAATATTTGAGGATCCTTTTTAGCAAGCAGACATAGCAATCTTGAATAAGATCCATTATGAGAGTGGAAAAGAAGCACTCAAGGTTTGCTTGAAAAACCGTGTACTCTCATTACTTTATATAGGCAATTTGTATTCATGAAATGTATAGTAAGTAAATAACCATTTGAATTTTTGCATTTTGTTTACTTTTAAAGCATAAATTACTATCCATTTTTATGTGATTGACCAAAATTACTAACTGCAAATTACCAATTGACCGAAATTACTAATTTCCAATTATTGTCCATTTTTATGTCATTGACCGAAATTTATGTATTTTGTTAACTTTTAAAGCGTAAATTAATATATAGCGAAAATTATTTTAGCTATATACAATATTACAATTGCCAATTACTGATTAACCGAGCTAATTAAACAGAATACTTGTACTTCAATTGCCATTATTAATTTTTGGCACTCACAATTGCCATTATTAATTATAATTGTACTTCAATTGCCATTAATTGTACTTCAATTATTCTATTCAACCGTTCTTTTCGACATTTAAAAAATACTAAATTTTCGGCACTCTTTACTTACTTGTCATTATTAATTTTTGCAATAAAATTGAGTTGCCATTTTTAATTCTTATGGGTAAAATTGGCATTTTAATTTCCACACTCACAATAGCTACCATAAATCATTAATAAAATTATCACACAACAGCCAGCCATAAACTTAAGAATGAAAAAGACACAATTCACCCTAAAAATGTCCTGCTTTATATATATATATATATATGTAATTAGATTAGATTTGGAACAGCAGTGGCCCCTCTTTATTTGTCCCACTAAACGGACCATCTTTGCATAATCACCATCATCATTCATGTTATCACTCTTGTCGTCTAACCAAACATTTTCACCTCAGGCCTAAATTCAGCAGAAGCCCTCAAACATTTTCAGCTCGTGTGAAATGGTCCTCCAACTAAAACCCAGATTCCAGCAGCCCTTGAACTTTTCACTCGTATCAAGTTGGAACAAACGATTGACATATGTTAAACGCTGTTAAAATTAGCTAGCCATCCTCCTTTCTTAAAACTTTGGTCTAATGATGATTTGATATCATTTCATTAGCATATAATAAATGAGAAGAAATTAGTTACCTAAATTGATATGATATAATCTACAAAGCAAATCATTAAATAATTTTTTTAACTATAGAAAAGGAGGAAGAATGGTTCAGGAAGAAGTGAAGAATCATAATTTAAAAAATAGATAAGTAGTTACTAGCATTTCATATTTTTTTCAAATTTATCAAAAATTATTAATTCTCTTGATTAAAATAATATTAGATTCTATCGTATTGTTTTTTTTAATATTTAAATTTTAGTTATTTATCTTTTACTATTTCAGTATTTGATATGTGGCTCGTAATAGTTGCGTACCTTTTCAAACTCGTCAATATTAATTTCTAAACGTATTATTGTGTATTTTTTATTTATAATGATTTCATAAAATTTATAGATGCGTCACAATAATTAATGCATCAAATTATGTTTCTGTACATGTAATATTACTCAATGAACCAAGGGACAAGCATACCACATTGCAAAACCCAATCTTTTAGCCAATTGCTAAATCACACTGTTTTTAAAAGTTGATGAGTTGAAGGACTAAGCCATTCTCAGTCAAAGTTAGGGAATGAATTTGTGTGAATTGGTAAAGTTAAGAGATTAAGTATTTACTGTGCCTTTAAGCCATCAATCAATTAACAAGCGTCAAAGCACTAATTAGTTGGGTCCAATAGCATGAATTCTACATAAACCAAAGCTTTGACTTAGTGGTTTGTGTTTATTATTAGGAGTTGTACGATTCAATTCTCTGCTCCCATTTACCCTTCCTCCTATGTACCAAAAGAACATGAATTCTACACCTCCAATTTCGAGACACTTGTTGGGAATCCGAATTAATTTCACGATATTAAAATTAGCATGTACTAAGATTAGATTGAAGAAACAATCGCAAAGGCACATTGTTTTCTAAATTTCATAAGTGTAAAATTCTTCAAACTTCACACGTTCAAATTCTCCCTCCCGGTTGCTCTATGCGTGATTTCTCTAGTGGAGCAATTTTCACACATCTCTTGTATATTGTTATCAATGCATAGCAACTCTTTTTATAGGTAAATTCGGGTAAAGATCAAAATGTGACGTGAGACTCATTGGGATTTCTTAATCCTGTCAAATTACTCTCTAACTAATTTATTGTTTAAAAGTCAGTACCATTTTTTTGTACGATCTTATAAAATCTCTCAGAAGTTCAAAGATAATTCACAAGAACCCATATGTTTTATTCCATTTCAGTCACCGTCCAACATTGTTACACATAATTCGGACTAGACCAACTACATTCAAATCGTGGCACTGCCAATATGGAATCAAATATATGCACGTCTTTTCAAGTTTATCCGAATTTAAACAATTTAGAGAAACATTTATAAAACCTATATATACTACCTATATATAATTTTATAGACAAAATAATATTTTTGAAAACAATATTTTTCTAAAATTGACCATGTGGATTTCTTAATTCAAAAAACTAAAATACATATTTCATAATATTCACTCTTATTTTAAGAGCGATGAATTTTATGTTGCATAATCATGAACTTAACATATTAACATTTATGTAATCCAATATGTCCAAGTATATCATATATAAGGCATCATTGGTTGATATATCAAAATCACATAATGTATATATTTAAATTCATATTATTCTCAGATCTATGGAATAAATAATATTTACTCTTTCTCAACAATTGAAGGTCTAAGAGTAATTAACTTGGTCCTGTTCAAATATTTTTCTCCATAAATATTCACATACACATTAGGAATCAATATTTCAGTAATTAGGACAAACCACTTTATCTCATATAGTAATATTACATGTGCAATCCTTTATGAGCAACTAACCCATGTATATGTTCATAGATTGTGAATCCTTTTTAAGAACTATAAAGATAAATTAAGTCTCATGTAACATGATCTCTATCATCCATTAATTTATATATAATATAGTTCTATGAGTTTATCATAGTATGAGATAAAATAATAATGTATAAATTGAAGAAGAATTACATAACTTTATTAAATGAATAACAAAGTTTAGGTTGGCTTTGATAAGCACAATAAATCTTTCAACACTAACATGCTTTGTTCTACTTCTAAATCTCATTACAAAATATAGGGCTATAAATAAATGAAAGAACATGAATAAATCCTATTCACATTTATCAATTTAAATTTTTTATTGGATGCAAATTATACTATATTCTAAAGAAGAAAGTTTTTTATTGTTCATCAACAGTACCCATTTCTGGAGTTTTTTTTTTTTTTTTTTACTTTCCCAGTTTGTGGTAAAACCTCTATTTTAGTCTCTGAATATTTCATATCTACCATACTGATCCCCCACTTTTTCCTTCTGTCATGAGGTAGGTGAAGGCTGGATGTTGATGATGGTAAGATCGCCATATAATAAAGTATGGGGACTTATAATTGAAATAACTAATAACTTAGTGATTGAATGTATATTTGTCCATTTTATGGCAAGTTCTCCTTAGGCCGTTTCCATGTTTTTTTTTTCGTATTCCAGGGGAATGTTAAAATCGCCCCTTTTGGTCCCCCAATATGACAATTTTGTCATAGTGTTCCCCAACTTTTGCAATCTGTTGGAAACTTTAGAAAAAAAAATTGGACAGTTTATTTAAATTTAAAACGATTGAGCCTTAAATGAAAATAAGAGACATGCTTTTATTAACCATATTAAATACCAACAACTTTTTCTTTTACATGTTTTAATTCAAAGGTTTGGTTAGATGAGTTAGATTCAAAGTTTTGATTAATTGAAACGGATACACAGTTTGTAAAATGCATGTGTTCTTTTACATGAGATTTGATTCAGAGTTTTGATTAGTTAAAATAGTGCATAATTTGCATTACGTATAGGTAATTGATTCTTAAAAAGTTTTGTTTTATCACTGATTTATTAATAAGTAAAAATCTGGAAAAACTTATGCATATATATTGTGCAATGTTATTCTACATTATAAATATCAGAAGCTTTTCTTTTTCTTGATGGTTTCATTTGAATTGGTTAATGAAGCTATTTTGACAATTTTTCATCTATTATCTTTAATACTTTTTTGACAATATGTAAATTCATCTTCATTTAGTTATTCTGTGTGTATACAATTATCTATACTCGGATTTTATTTAATGTCAAAGTATGTCTTATCTTTTTATATTGTTCTGCCAATGACTTGCATTATTACACAGGTCTCCACATATCTCGTTTACTTCTAGAAGAGACTAGTGTTTATACTATTCTTCTATGGTGAATTCCATTATACATTAATAGTGCCTCTTTTTTCCCCCCTTTTCTTGGATGCCATTGACTCCTTTTTAAGTTCGATTCCATTTTCATAAGGCATTCACATTTTTTAGAGCAAGTATTGCAATTTCCCATTTTTAGTCTGTTTCATGTTTTGTTTTGGTTAAAACTCGATTTCAATCCCTGAATTTTTACTCTTTAAGAAGTTAGTCCCCAAGTTTCATTCGTGTTCCATTTTGGACCCCAAAATTAATAACTATTGAACTAGATTTTTTCTATTTGTTATCTTAGTTCCTAAACTTTTTTTTTGTTTTTTATATACTATTTTTAAACTAAGACATTACCATAGTTTATTAGTTAAATAATTTTTTTTGACTTTATTAAATCAATTATTAAACCTTTAATACATAAATTTTTTTCAAGTTTTTATCTTGGTCCAAACTTTTTTTTGTCATCTTTCTTTATTATTGCTTTCTGAAATGAAACTTTAATAATTATAATTTGCCTACTTTTGACTATGGTTCTAGTTGATTTGGCTTAATTCATTTTTTTCTTTTCATTTTTATTAAGTTAATAGTTAAACCATTAATTGATTGATATAAGTTAAATACAGTTTTGTGTTTCGGTCATTTTTTTCATTATTGATGATTGAATTTTGCAGCATCAATTATTTACTTTAAGGTTTATAGTTAACTAAAATAATTTGGTCCATAATTGCTGAAATTTAAAGTAAATTTTTTCTAGATATATTCGAAGTTTGAATTCATAAGAGATGAAAAAATTTAGTAAATTATTTTTTAATAACAAAGAAAATATGTATAGATTCAAAGCACATATAAATCTTTGTTTCAAGGTATAATGTTTCGATCGTAACTAATCATTTTAATTATAAGAATATAATGTAAAAAAAACCCAACTCAAAATTAAAATAAAAAAAAATTTTAGTTGATCAATGTAAATTTATTGGTAAAAAAATTTTACTTACTTGTAATAAAGTTTTATTTTAATGCTAAATTTATTAAATTAAATCTCCACAATAACGTGCTGGTCGTATGAATACTAAATGAACGTCATTACCTACATGTGTTTGTTTAGTCAGTATTCATGTTTATTCTTAAAGGTTCACGGACACTAGCTAGTAAATGAAAATAAATTTTTTCATGAATAATATAAGTGAAAACAACCATGAAAAACATAGAGAACAAACTAACCAACAAACACATAGACATCTACAATTTGTTCACAAAAAACCAAGTAACAAGTACCCAATAAATATTTTCTTTCAAGATTATATCTAATAAACATTATTAAATGAGAATATATATCAAAATTGACAAATAAACAAAATGAAAGCAAATAAATAATGAGCATGTAGGGATAAATGAAGATAAATGATAAATACACAAATTAAAACACATAAGTAAATTGAACAAACATAAATGAATATTAATTAAATTATTCATGAATATAAATGAATAATGATCTTTTATTCGTATTCATTTTGTTTAAGTAAACAAACATAAAATTCTGCCAATATTTGTTCATTTAACTAAGTAAATGAATGTAAATAGACTTACATCAAACTATTCATAATGGTTTTATTTCACCGTGTGTCTATATAACACTTGGAGAATGTCAAAAAAAAAATTCCAGTGATTTTCTTGTTAAAGAAGTGTCTATATTCTTTTTTTTTTTTTCATTTTGTGCTTTTGACAGATAAAAATGTGAAATTTATATAATAAATAATTTTTTTAAAAATTTGATTTAAGTGATGCATAGGCAAATTCACTCTCAACTCTTAAATGGCATTGAACTTAAGAAACAAACAAATAAATAAAAATTGACAAAGAAAAAAGGTAAAAAAAATTGTTGCTAAGTCTTTAACTCTAGTTGGTAAAGCCTCAAGTTCTAACTTTAATGTAGATCTTATTTGGTATTAGCATTAACGATTAGTGTTAGAGTTTTAAAAAATATTATTTAATGATAGGTTTTAGCTTTTAGTTTTAATATTTTCATCTCAATCATTGAATAAATTATCTAAAATTATAACATTAATCACAAAATTTGTTCCCAAATTGGGTTAGTAGTGTTGCGTGAGCTGGATGAATGGCTAGTTATTAGTAAAAATGAGGTTCTGGTGACCTACACGTTGTTGCAGAGACTTAATTTGATAAGTTTGTATTATAAGTAATTAAAAAATTTTCACCCATAAATTCACATTAATCAACTAAAGTTTTACTTTATTTTAATTTTGAGTTGGTTTTTCTTTACGTTATATTCTTATCATTAAAATGATTAGTTATGATCAAAACATAATACTGTGAAACAAAAAATTGTGTGTGCTTTGAGTCTATACATATTTTCTTTGTTATTAAAAAAGAATTTACTAAAACTTGTCATCTCCTATTAATTCAAACTCTAATTTTAAATATCAATAAAAAAATTATCTAGAAAATTTTACTTTAAATTTAATCAATTATTGACCAAATTATTTTAGTAAACTATAGACCTTAAAGTAAGTAATTGATGCAGCAAAATTCAATCATCAATAATGAAAAAAATGACCGAAATATAAAACTGTATTTAACTTATGTCAATCAGTTAATGGTTTAACTATTAAATTAATAAAAAGAAAAATAAAAAAAAATTGACTTAAGCCAAATCAACTAGAACCATAGTCGAAAGTAGGCAAATTATAATGATTCAAGTTTCATTTCAGAAAGCAATAATAAAGAAAGAAAATAAAAAAAAGTTTGGACCAAGATAAAAATTGGAAAAATTTTATATATTAAAGGTTTAATAATTAATTTAATAAAGTCAAAAAATGATTTAATGAAAAAATAAACAAATTATGGTGACTAATGTCTTAGTTTAAAAGATAGGATATAAAAAACAACAAAAATAGTTTGGTGACCAAAACAGCAAATAGAAAAAAATCTAGTTCAATATTTATTAAATTTGGGGACCAAAATGGAACACGGATAGAACTTGGGGACTAACTTCAGAAAACATGAAAATTCAGGGATTGAAATCGAGTTTTAACCAAAATAAAACATGAAATAGACTAAAAATGGGAAATTGCAACACATGTTCTAAAAAAGGCAAAGTGCCTCATGAAAAGGGGATCAAATTGAAAAAAAAAGTTAATAGCATCCAAGAAAAGGGAAAAAAAAAAGCACTGTTAATGTACAATGAAATTCATCATAGATTAATAGTATAAACACTGGTATCTTCTAGAAGTAAGCAATGTATATGGAGACCGGTGTAATAATGCAAGTCATTGATGGAACAATATAAAAAGATAAGACATACTTTGACATTAAAAAAAATTCAAGTATAGATAATTGTAAATGCTCATAATAGCTAAATGAAGATGTGTTTACATTAATCATTATAATTTGCCTACTTTTAGCTTGGTTCTGGTGTTTTTTTGTAAGTACAACCCTAGTTTGTTTTTTTGTTTTATAAATACAAAGAGAGAAATAATTTGCTTAATAAAGATAAAAAATAATTTAAATAATAAATAAATAAATTATGATCACCAATGTTTTATTTTAGAATATAGTATATAAAACAACAAAAAAAAAGTTTAGGTATCAAAAGAGTAAATAGAATATCTAATTAAATGGTTATAAAATTCAAGGATCAAAATGTAACATAAATGTAAATCGCATCCGAAAAAAGGCAAAACAAAAAAATAAAAAAGACAACAGCCCAGGGGAAAATGATGTACTGTTCATATACCGTAGATAAACAGTAAAACCATCTAGAATATAGTACAATATAATAATTTGGAATTTTAACAACGATTTCTTATTAACAAGGCATGGAATTGGAAGGGGAGAAACGCTCAGCAAACGTGGAGAAACTCCGCCTGTCAACTCGAGTAAGCGTACAGTTTGGTCAAACCTACAGTTTGCCCCCTCTATTTTGAGAAACCTACACTTTGTCCCTATATTTTTTATGCTATCCGATAACAACTTCTGAAACTATATTTAAATGGTATGATAATAATGCTCTAGTAATTTCAAGATTTTTGATATTTTTTTCACAGTAAACCGACCTTTAAAAAATACTGATATATAATTACAGGTGGAAAAGTACATTTACAGAAAGGAAAAACTGATACTTTGAAATGTCTATTAACTATAAAAAAAATACTAGATAGATGGAAATTATTGGAAGATAATTATCGTAGAGTTTAAATACAGTTTCATAAGTTGTTATCAGGTAATATAAAAAATATGCGGGGCAAAGTGTAGGTTTCTCAAAATAAATGGGGCAAATTATAGGTTTGACCAAACCACAAAGAAATTTTTGTAACTTTCCCTATATATATATAGACACACACACACACACACATATTGGCTGACATGCCCGCTAGGTGTGCGTCCAATCGGGCTATTTCATACATTTAAGAAAATAATTTCTTACACTTGCCCATAAATTTTTAGGTGTTATTACGTTTACCTCCACTTCCAAAATTTGAAAATCTTACTTACTCCTTGATTTTTTAACACCGCTAAATAACTATTAGTAAAAATTATAGCTAATCTCCTTAAACTTAGTTTCATTTGTAATTAACACTAAAATAAATTTAAATGACAGTTTAGTTCTTAAACTTTTCCAATCTATATTTCTAAACCTTCAAAATTTCATAAACTTTAAAAACAAACACATGTAGGAGTATAAACACCTTCATTCTTAATGTAGAGAATAAGTGATCCATACACAAACACATGTAGCAACATAAACACCTCAGTTCTTAATGTTTTTTTTGCAACCATTTTCAAAATCTCTTTGTTCAGTTCGTTACCCATAACCATAGGTGTCTTGAACTTTTCAAGAAACTGTAGAATGGATTTCTTGGCAATTTCAAAGCCATTAATAAGGACAAAAGGATGCATCCTTACAACACCAAATGTCTTGAATTAGCAATTAACAACAGAGAATTTAGGTCCCTAACGCTGTTCACCTACACTATTGCCTCCTCGCTCCTGACGCTTGACGCAATCCACCTAGCCTCAATTTGTCGCTCCTTTTGTTGCCCATCATTCCTACTATTGCCTTCAGCCATTCGTTACCCATCAATCCCATCGCTTGTCGCCCATTGTTCTAGCCACTTGTCACCCATCGTTCTTGCCGCCTGTCACACATCATTCTAGTCACTCGCCACCTATCATTTTTGCCACCTGTCACCCATTCTTCTTGTTGCTCCTTTCCTTGCCTCTTTCCCTACAGCGGTAGCCTCTACTCATGCCAGTTCACATATGACCTCGGATCATACGATGATGAGTGAATGTAATGGGACGATGGTCAAGAAGGCTGCGATGAGTATGGGAGAGTTAGGGTTGAGAAGCAGAGGAGGTTTGGCTCTTTGAATTTTACGAAAGCAGGAAGATGAGTATGAAGAAGTTGTCCAAAAATATATTAATGGGAAAGTGAAGATTTATAAAATTTTAGGTATAATTATAAACCAAACTAAATTTAAAGAGCCTTATTATAATTTTCACTAAAAGCTGATTGAAGACGTTAAAAAAGTATGGGATAAGTGTAGATTTTCAAACTACGGGAGGATAAGTGTAATATTACCTAAAATTCAAAAAAGTAACGGTAAAAAACCCAAAAAATATTGGTGGTGGATGCGACCCAAAAGAAAAAGCTAGTTTATGATTCTGGCATCACCCACATAACTTCAATGTGGTTTTTCCGGCTCTTTTGCCACATGAGTTGCATGAAAAGATAAGAACCCTTACTTATTAACGTGGACGCCTCACATTGGGGGCTCAGTCTTGGGCATCCGCAGGGTAACGACATTCACTTTTTCACAAGGAAATATGACATACGCCTGTCCGAAATTTGTATATCGTGTTTTTTCATTACAAAATTGAAATAAAGAATAAAAAGGAAAAAGAAAAAAAAAGAATCGGTGAAGGTTGAGGTTGAAGTGGGCTAAGCTAGCTAGCAAGACTAGAGAGCTTGTGATATTGCCCAGAGACAGAGGAGAAGGCAGCATGTGAGTGATTATGAGTGGTCTAGAGAATGGTGTGGCTGTGAGATGCGTGCGGGTGGCTACTGGCTACAGCCAAAACCTTGCGAGGCCGGGAACTGGAATATTTTCTGTCATTACTTGCTTTCCTTAGATTCTTTTTCCGTTCTTTTTCTATTCATTAACATTAAATGATTTAATTAATATTAAATTAAGGTTACGGTTTCGACCGGAAAATGATTTAGAGAGTAGGGTGCATAATTCAATAACTGCAAAGTAATGACAAGAAAAACTACCCAATCCAGAGGGAAACCTGAGAATATCCATCATGGTGGACGTACACTACTAACGAATAAATTAACGTCATTAATGTCCAATGATAGATAAATAGTGTCTACATTTGAGTGTCTAAATTTGGGTTGCGAGTATCTATGTCTGGTGTTTTAGTATCTGCCTCTAGTATATAAATGTCTGTAAGTTGTTTTCGTAGTGTTGAGGATAAAATACTTTGATTATTCAAATTTTACCTTTAATTCGGAGTATAATAATGTTATTTTAAAGGATATTTAATTAAATAATTATATCATAATTTTACCTTTAATTCTAGTAAATGAATGCCTGCAAGTTGTTTGAGTATGATGTCCCATGTGTTGGATTGAAGTATCCAAATGTCTAATAATGATGGTCGAATGCCTAGTATGATGGGTTAAGTGTCTAAATCTGATGAGGAAATGTACAATTTACATGATTGTGGTGTCTAAATGTTTAATTATGACGCTTTACATGTTTTTCTTCATTCTATATAAAACTAGATACTACATAGATATAATTGGATACTAAAAAAAATGACAAACATATTTAAGGGAAAACAAAAATTTTATATTTTTATGCAAACAAGTTATGTGTTGGTATCTAATATAATCTATAGAAGTGTCTAATTTTGCCTATGGTGATGTCCAATATCACATATTATGGTGTCTAATTTCTAATGAAAAATAAAAATGTAGATACCATTTTTTCCTTTTACATTATCTCATGCTGTGTGTTGGTTAGAATATTAATATTTTAGTTTGAAAATATGAAAATTTGTAACAAATTTGGATCCCAACAATAGAAATAATAAAAGAGATTTATAGAATAAGAAAATTATTTGATGTTAAAAATAAAAAATGGTAATTGATTTAATTCCGTAAAATATGAAAGAACACTATCAAGAATAATTTTTTTTATAAAAATATACGTAGAAAAAGAAATATAATTATTTTTAATTAAATATGAAATTAAAAAAAAATTGGATTTAGAAAAAAAAGGGGACAAACGGACGTTTGCGTTCCATCGTTGGCGGACACGAGAATTGCCCATCCAGAGGCTCAGAAAAAAAACTACCTTGAATTGATTCATTACCAACCCAACAAAAAAAGGGAACCACAAATTCGGGGTCATACCGACCCATTGTTATATCTCTTCTCAATGGGCCTGGGCCCACCACTTGCTTTGGAAATTTCATGCCTTCTTACCATATATACCCTTTACACTATGGCAACTAAAACTCTACACTAAGAATAAAAAAATGATTTTAAAATTTTTTTAAAATAATAATAATATTATTATTAGTATATGGAAAAAATTTATAATTTGTTTTTTAAATATTATTTGAGCAATTATTAGGTAAACAGAATATTGTCTTCAAAATGAAATTGGTTATAGAAATTAAAAAATAAAAAATATTTCAGTTTTATTTATTTATAACGAACAGATCCATTAAATTAATTTTTTATTATTGCTGTTTTTTTTTTAACGCTGTTGGCTAACGGTGGTGTTAGAGAATCGGAGGAGACGCAATTTTTAAAATCAGATAGAAAAAGTGTAATTTTAAATAAATATCAGAGAGAAAAGTATAACTCACCCTTATTTTAATTGGAAAAATTCCATCAACATTTGATAATGGAACACTATTGATAATTGAAAAATTTTGTGGAGTTGGAGAATTTGGATGATGAGCTGGATAGTGAGCCTGCCCAAACGCGGCCCAGAGCTCGGGCCATTAACGTTGCTCTCAAGGAATATGGTATTATCAATTATGGTGTGATAAATAGGGACACCAGCAAGCAGCTGCTAGCGATATCCATTAATTGCGGATATTTGTGAGGGATGAGTAAATATATAAAAATATCTATGAAGGCGTGGACATAGGCAATAGTTTAGCTCCGAGACGAAATTATGAGAGCAGGTTCTCTATTTGGCAGTTTTTTTTTTTATATTTTAAAGAATATTTAGTTTTTTTATTTTAATAGTATTTTTACTCTACTCCTCAAAATAGGGAATGAGATGAAATCTGTTTCCTATTTCTGCAGAAACGTTTAAAAAAATTTGGCAAACGAACTCGGGTGGGTCTTTTCATTCATCCGCCTTTCTCTGTCACAGTGTGTTCACTCAGAAATTATGACGGCATCGAAATTGAGACGGAGATCAAAATCGAAATCAGGAGATGCTCATTTTTTCCCGCCCTCTCTCCAGCGCCTTTCTAAATTCTTGCACGATCTCGTCAGTATAAGTAAGGGGAAACGACAAAGGAACCTCAATTACATGGCCGCCAGCTCGGGTCACATACGCTTGCATTGATTTCTTGACTGCCCCATAAGCATAATGAAGCATGAAGGCAGCATCGCCCGGCTGGAACCTTCCTTCACGAAGCCCCAAGCGATCTGCTGCAGAACAATGGCAGCGACAATGGTGGAGTGAGGAAGAAAGTGAGATGAGGAAATTACAGAAACAATGGTTAACCGCCGGTGAAGATGGAATAGAAAAAGGGATCCCATTCTATCCCATCCCCTCCGTGGCCCAACTAGCGCCATTTCAAACTCTACAACAAATAAAAAAACTACCTTCCAAGCATCAGAATTGAGGCGGAGATCAAAATCGGAATTAGGCGAATCGGGTGGGGTTGAGGAGAAGGAGATGATTTGGTGGGTGCATCATTAATTGGAATTTGTAATATTTAATTATTATGTAATAAATGTAAAATTCTACAAAATAGGAAAGTTGTTGAAGTTTGAGCAAAAAAAATATGGAGATTTTATTTTTTACTTCTCCATTTTATAAAAATTATGGGAAAGTTGTTTAAGTTGCTCTAAGAATTAGGGGTGACGCTACCCCTCTTTAAAATTTTAAAAATATAATAATATAAGATACTATTTTAATTATTTTATCAGAAGTTAGGGACTGAGTGTAAACTTCTTGCCTCCTACAAATATGGTGATAGAATATAAAGATGAGAGTAATGAAACACTCGCTAAAATTATGAGGACCAAATGTGCACTCATTACAATTTTTTTTTGTCATTTTTTCTTATCTTAAAACTATGACTTAAATATAACTTTAACTCTTTGATTTTACTTAATTGGCGTAATTAGCCCTTGGATTACAAGTTAGTCAATTTTAGTCATTGAACTTTACAAATCATGCTAAGTTCAAAAGTTTCAAGTAATTCATGTTAATCTCTAATAGAAGTGTCAATATCATTAAAATTTTTTTTTCACTTGTTTTTAGTGTGAAATTATAAACTCTTATATCTCTTGATTATTTTATTCTAAAAAAACTAGAGTTAGTATATTTCTAGGTAATCCACCTTGAAAAATGGGAGATAACCCTTTAATTTTTTTAAAAATCAACTAAATATATTTATATTTTATATGAAAAAAGTAATAGTAATATTTCTCATTCAAATTTCATTTTTGAAGTTTTAAGTAATTTTAAAGATTTATTCAATCTAAAGTTAAATACAAAGCATATATATTTAGTGACTATGTAAAAACTTTATTTTGAAAATCAATAAAGTTTGATAATTTACTTCAAATTAAAATTAAAGGTTAGTCAAAATAATACTTATTTTTATGTATACTATTAAGAATTAATTTAAATAATTTTTATTTAAATCCATCACTAAAACTCAGTCGCACTACTGTCTCACTGCACTCTTCTTTGTATCACTCATGCTCCCCCCTCCCTCATTCCCAAGTCAAAACACTTGGTTCCACCACTGGTCTAGCAGATATAGATAGGTGACGGTTAAGGGTATTTATAATTGATATATCTACCCCATTTATTCATTATACTCGTGAAGTGTCTAATTTAGATATTTTCCGAATATGCTTCATTAAACATACTTTCCTCCACCTCCATTGAGCTTGTGCTCATTGGGATCACCTCTTTAATCACATAGCAATAGCAAGATAGCATTGGCGGTTTGTGAAGTAATAAATCCCTAAAAGTGTGTAATTTTGGTGAAGAAATCAAATATGTACGGATTACCTGCGAGTGACAGGTTCATGCCTGCCAGTAAATACCCTCCACTTTACAGATAGGAAGTATCCATGCCGATCCACCCCATTACCGGTAAAAGTAAAACGAGAGACGGGTCGGGGGTAGAGAAAGATTCAAATGGTGCGGCGAGGCGCATAATAAAGCAAGCGTCCATGTTAGGCTCACTTGATTGCTTTGCTTGTGGAGCCATACAATTAAAACTTGACAGTTGATACGCTAAAACTGAAAGCAACACAAACTACTCGTATATGAAAACGAGAGACTCGTATCCAATCAGCTTGTTGAAAGCAGGCGAGGCAAGGCAAGGCAAGGCAAATGTTTCCCTTCCAAGCAAAAGCACGTCAGCCCGTGTGAAATCTTTTAACACGAAAATTAGACTGCTTTCCCCGTTTTGTCAAATGCCAATCTTCAAAGCATCTAAAAGCCACCCCTTTAATTGTTTTAAAAAAAAAAAAAGTAATTTTTCTTTCCCCTGGTGCTGATCAGCTCAGAATCTGAAACTAACAAGCAGATCCCACGTTCTCCATGTTAGCAGTATTACAGTTATTTTTTTCTCCTCAATTTGCTGGTGCGTGGTTTATTGAGCGTGCTCATTCTTTTCCAGAGACTAAATAAAGCTGCCCTTAAATCAGTGTTGGTAACCACCATCACCATGTCCGTGGAGATGAGAGCGCGCCTTTTGTCATTCTCTTCTTTGATTAGTATTTAACTTATCACCTCGCTGTCACGCCAACACCTGCACTTATTTATTTATTCACTACCCTGCCCAGCCACCACCATTGCTCTCCTAACCAAATGACAGGTTAAGTGAAGCCAGATATCGAATTATGATCCAATACACATTCCACGGAAAGAAACCAACCCTCAGCGCCGAGGTTTCTATAGTGCAGGTACTTGGACTTCAACTCAATTTCTCAAGTTCTTGTTCATTAGATTTCTGATACCTGAATGAAAAAGAACGATGTCTGATCCTTCAAGTTTCTCGCTTTCAGTTAATCACACTTGTGCTCAGTTTCACTATCCTCTCTGGTTTCTGCTCTGCTCTCAAGGTATCCGAAACGGAATTCATAATTCAGGGAAAAAAACTCTTCCTTTTTGTTTTTCTTTCAAGGATTGAGTGTGTTTTTTTTTTTTTTTTTTTTTTTTTTTTTTATTTTTATGGGGGGGGGGGGGGGGGGGGGGGGGGGGGGGGGGGGGGGGGGGGGGTTAAGGGGGGGATTGTTTTTTATTTGTTTTGGTCTTTTTTATCTTTACATTTTTTTTTTTTGTTAGTGTAGATTTAGTGTTGTCTTGTTTTTTGGCTTTTTTGAATACGTTGTTTTTTTTTTTGGATTTTTTAAATGTGGAAGGACATGTTTTTTTATTTCTGTCGGGTTTTTGGTGTGGGTGGTTTGTTGATGTGTTTGGGTTTGCTTTTTTGTTGTCTGTTGGGTTGTGGGTTGTGGTTGTGTTGGGGGGTGGGGGGGGGGGGTGGGGGGGGGGTGGTGGGTGGGGTAGTGGTGGTTGGGGGTGCTGGTTGGGGGTGGGGGGTGGGCGGCTGCGGGGTGTGTGTGGGGTGGTTAGGGGGGGTGGGGGGGGTGGGGCGTGTGGGCTGTGGGAGCGGGGGTGCGGGTTCGTAGCAGACCGCAATTGTGACGCCGGCCTGCACTGTGAAACCTGCCTTGCCAATGGAAACGTGCGGCCCAGATGCACCAGGGTCCAACCGCTAAACCCCACTTCTAAGGTCCTTCCACCTTTTTTTGGTTTTGATAGAACGAGTATTTGAAATTTGCTCACAAGTTTCTCTTTTCGTGTTTCTGGCTGCTGATGGATCCATTGGAATCTGGAAATAGGTTAAGGGGCTGCCGTTTAATCGCTATGCATGGCTTACAACGCACAACTCTTACGCGAGGTTGGGTATGAGGTCGGCGACTGGGTCCTTAATTTTGTCCCCAACCAATCAGCAGGACACTATCACCGCTCAGCTAAATGTACGTCCAGCTTTCTCTCTCTTCTTCTTGCTGCCTGCTTTCCGAGAAACTGCGAGGAAAATCCTTGGCATATTGAATAGACTCGAGTCACGACAGAGTAGGACAGAGACAACTGAGGCATTTTGCTGATTTCGGGTTTCGTTGTTGCTTGTGTTTTTCAACTTTAAATAATGATGGAATTGAAGGATTCAGTATGCAGAATGGTTACTGTTAGGTGAAGAACAAAACTGTTCCTAAAGATGACAAGTCAAATTCATTGGTCTTAAATGGATGTAGCTGGTGGATTATTAAATATATTATAAGAGGTGGTTGTTTAATTAGATCATTGGTAGGTAAACTAGCTAGTCTGCTAATCTAATCTTGTTAATGGCGGCATATCTTAAATGTTTATGCCTATGCATACCTATGTCTGCGGCCAAAGCGTTTCGCTTGCTTTGAATGAAAGGGAAAATATTAGACTACCGGAATTATTGTTTGATTTTCTATAGCATCCGACAGGCTTTGTCAAGTGAAGTAGATTTTGACCAAAATGGAGACTTGCTCGCTACCTAATTAGTTCGAATTTCGCGAATCGAAGGAAATGCGCGTTAGCTGGATTAATGTTGGTAGCAAAGGCGTAGGTGGTGCTGATTTTCTATTTTTTTTTTTTTAAAAAGAGAGAGAGAGAGAGAGAGAGAGAGAGAGCAGCAATGGTCTAATTGTGGATAAAATAAAGCTGCCTTCAGTTTTGAAATTTCTGTTGTTGTTCACATGTGGTTCAACAATGAACCAGTTGAACAACACAGGGAAAGGTCTTCTGCTGAGCTATAATTTTTTTCATACAAAGAATGCCTTAATGAGCATGTGTTGAAGCTGCTGTTAATTTGGTAATAAGTCTGTCAATTGACATGGTTTTTCGCCTGCAGAATGGTGTTAGAGGTTTAATGCTGGATATGTATGACTTCGAGAATGATATCTGGCTCTGTCACTCCTTTGGAGGGAAATGTTACAACTTCACTGCATTTGTAAGTACACGGCAATTTGGGACGACCATGTATCATCATGTATATGTATATGTATTAGCTAATTCAAATCTTAACTTCTCTACAGTCTCATTCCGACAAACTGACTACCACATTCCTTATTCAATTTATACTCTTCATCAAATGACTGCTTCATTTAAATTTTGGTCGATTAGCAACCTGCGATCAATGTTCTTAAAGAGGTTCAAGCATTCCTTGAAGCCAACCCTTCTGAAATTGTCACCATTATAATAGAGGACTATGTTTCTTCACCAAGGGGCCTGACTAAAGTCTTTGATGCTGCTGGCCTGAGAAAATTCTGGTTTCCAGTTTCTACAATGCCCAGGAACGGAGGAGACTGGCCTACAGTTGACGACATGGTCCTAAAGAATCAGCGCTTATTGGTTTTCACTTCAAAGTCTGCGAAGGAGGCTTCTGAAGGAATAGCATATCAATGGAAATACATGGTAGAAAACCAATGTGAGTCCTTTCTCATACCTCGACTTCCTAATAGTTACAAGGACCAATGGCTCGCACAAATTTTGACAGTGATGCATTGTGGATTTAACAGATGGAAATGGTGGGATGATTGCTGGTTCGTGTCCAAATCGTGGAGAGTCACCGCCAATGAACACGACATCAAGATCCCTAGTCCTAGTTAATTACTTTCCTGATAAGGCAGATATTACCCAGGCTTGCAAGCACAATTCTGCTCCATTGATCAGTATGATTGACACCTGCTACGAAGCTTCAGCGAAGCGGTGGCCTAACTTCATAGCAGTGGATTTTTACAAGGTAAGGATACTACTCTTTTAACCATATAGAGAGCTTGAACAACGAGACAAGGCCATGAGTCCCGGTGGGAAACTTGTAATGAATTTAGCATCGATTCTTGTATGTTTAGAGGAGCGATGGTGGGGGTGCCCCTGAAGCAGTGGATGTGGCAAATGGACATCTAGTTTGTGGATGCGGGAACATTGCCAATTGCAAGGTACTGGATTAGACATGCTAGCAGATTTGCTTATTATACTAGCGTAGTGTAGATTAGGGCCATATGGTATTGTGCACATTTTGCGGTTTGATCCTTGTGGTGTGTTGTGTGTAGGAAAATATGACCTTCGGAGTATGCAACGTACCGGAAGCATATGTTGCCCCTGCGCCGGCACAAGCAAGAACTGAAGCTAGTTTTGCTTGTCTAAGCAGCAGAATAGATGAGCTGTGGTTTTGGTTGGCCGCCGTTTTATTGGCATTCCTCGTGTAACCGAAGAGTCTACAGGAGTTCATAGATCAAAACCTCGTGTTGTTTTTTTTCCTTCTTGTTGTCACCTGGAACAATCTTGGACTGCAGAAGATATTGCTGACTTGAAAAGAAAATTAAGAAATTAAATGTGTGTTCTTTAGAAAGAAAAATGCCTGTGCAACTGCTTGTGGAGTAGCAGTCATTTAGATCAGCCAAGATAAAAGAAACACGAAACAGTTGTTTTTTCTTTTGTTTCCACCAAGATCCGGCTATGGTAGATGGGCCAACGGTGTGAGCCCAAATATATATGAGTGTTCAGCTACCTATTATGTGTTTGGGAAGTGTCCAATGGAAGATGGGCTAGAATTCGTCATAGCCTCCTGAACCCGTTTTCCTCCCAATTAAGCCTTTATATTTTGCAGGGCCTCCGTCTTTATTTAGGGCACCTTAATTAAATTCAAGGTCTAAATTAGCCACCTACATGTTTATCTCTGTGTTTTGTTTGCATCAATTTCGTGCATGAATCCAGGTAAGTTAAGCATTTAAAATTCAGGGGTCGCTTCGTGCAAAGCTCAAGGAAACTTAAATTTCTTAATTTTAGCCGTTCAAGGTAGGTTAACTATAGATTAATATCACGGTAGAGTTAACTAGTAGTACCAATTTAGGTGGCGATCGTGGATTGGAATATACGTTGTGTTGGTTGATGGGGGAAATCCAGCGGAAAGGTTTTGGATTTAATGATTTCACGTGGCCAAGTATTAAGAATTGAAACTGCCTTGAATTTGTTGGACCATATATTTATTTGTTTAGGATAAAATTTACCGAGGTCACTTAGTTTATTATTTTGTCCTAAACGGACATTTTACCTTCGAGTTTTTCTTGCAAAGTATCTTTTCTCCTAATATACATTTTTATCAGCTACTTTTCATCAATTCTGATATTAAATATGATAGAAAATGTTGATGTGGCATAAAAAATATTAAAATAATTCATAAAATAACACATGTAGTTTTCTAATTTTTTTTATTAGAAATTTTGAACAAAATTCTAAATCCATTCATTTTCAACAACGCCTAAATTTGGTACTGTTGCTTGGGCCAGACAAATTTGGCACTCGCTGCCTCTTCCCCTTCATAATCCCTGTTCTCCCTCACTGTCGCATGCAATCCTCACCAACAACTCTTCCACAATCTCTGTTCTCCTCCCAATTAGCCAATCCACCATCGTCATCTCATTCTCCGCCACCATAAACACAAAAACCCCCATAATCTCTGAAGTCCTCTACAATGCAAATGGTGAATCACCAGCTTCATGGTTTCCTCTGCCTCTTCGCCCTTCCTTTGCCCAAACCCTTGCCTTCTTTGCCTCGGCCGAACCTCATTCCTTTTCTTCACCCTTGCCTCCCTCGATGAGTTTCCATTGTTCGATGGCATCAATGGTGACTCTTGATGATTGCAGCCCATGGTCCTCAATGTGCTTCAAAATTAGGAATGAGATCGATGATGGCAAAATCACTAGCATGAGTTGCGATGGTCCGGTAGATTTTGAAAAAGGGTCCTTGATTCTCTTAGCGGTGATGTTTGCATTGAAGGTCCCAATGGTAGGGTTGGCGGTAAAGGGCAGTTGGCGGCTGGGCTGCTAGCTTGAGGGTAGTCAACGGTTGGACTGGTGGCTGGAGGGCGGTTAGCAGTGGATGCTAGTTGGCAGCTTTTGAGGTGGTGGTAGTATATATGAAAGATTAGGGTTTTAGGGGTAAAATTGATTTGCATAAAAGTTTAAGGGTTAGAATTAGTGATTGAAATAATTGAAGGACTAAAGTTGGAATTTTAAATTTATTTTAGGGTTGTTTAATTTCACATCAACTTTTGTCATTCAATTTAATGGAAAAATTGACAAAAAGTAGTTGAATGCGATACATAATAGGAGAAAAGGTACCTCATTAAGATAATTTGAAGGTAATGTACCCATTTAAGACAAAAAAAAATTAAGTCAGGTGACCTCCAATGGATTTTACATCATTTGTTTATTCACAAAGAAAATATTAGATCAACAATTAAGTAGAGGAACATAATTAAGTTGGAAATTTTTTTTTTAGAGGAATGAATATTATTAAGTATAATTTTGAATTTTACTGCATATTTATTGTAGATTAGTTCTACTATATGTGATTTTTCGAATTCAAAATAAAATACTCACTGTTGGAAATATAAAAAAGCTATAGAGCGTTATTCTGTATACTAATATCTTTTATATTTAAAAAAATGAAAAAAAAAATATGTGTCATCATCATTGAGTGTGAGGCTGTGAGCTTTTGTTTCACTTGTTTATCCTTTTCGTCGTTTGCACCACACACCATTTGATTGAGTAAATTTGAAAATTCATCGAACAGATTCTATAGATAAAAGATATATATGTTGATACAATCATTTTAAGGCGTAAAAACTTTTCAAATATCTACCGTTCCTTTTCTTTTATTGGTTAGATAGCCAAACGTATGTGATAGTTCCCACACTCGAACGAGCATTTGTTTCTTTCTTTAGATAACTTCGAGGGTAAGATTGGGATGATATTGAAAATTTAGAGGCTATTCAAAATATTGTAGCCTCTTAATTATTATTATTATTATATTATTATTATTATTAGTATAAATTCATATCGTAGTCTTGAAAATCTAAACACATGGATTGGAGTATTTCCCTTGGAGGATTCTTTATACGTACAAGTAAGCGTGAAGTTTCCAATTAACAATACGGAGATAGACAATAAGAAATTTAGAACCATACAGCTAATTACATCGCTAAATTAGATTTCTTTTTCTATCCATTTTTCAGTGTCTTTAGAGTCTCTTCTGCCTATTTAGGCGAAAAATGATTTCCTCAAAGTATCACTGGCCACCCAAATTGTGGCCTCTTTTATGCACACGACTCTCCCCTCCTCTAAAAAAAAAAAAAAAAAAAAAAAGAAAAAGTTGGTAGAATGGCAATTTCAACCTTAAAGGGTAAATGCATTAATTCTAGTCATTTCTTAGAATTAGTCTAATTATCTTGATTATATATATTTTGGTCTAAAAAGGAGAAAATGTATAAATTTCCATTATTGTCTACTGGAAAGAGCAATTTTTGCCGTCCTTGTTTTTCGTCGCAAAATTACAATGAAGTTATCATATGAGAGTAAATTTGTCACTAAAATATAAAGGAGAGTTAAATAACCATTGGCTGACTAGCAGTATGAATATTTCTTGTCATGTCGATGCTGCTTCAACAACTAATAAGTTAGCAAAACTTTAAATCTAGTTCTTGAAATTTTTTTCTTTGGCTCGTAGGTATCACAACCTAATTATAAATCTATTATTTAGACATCATTCCTTATTGATTCTAATTAAGGCTCCTCTACAAATGGTGCTAATGTAATCTTAACAAGTAATAAGTTAAAGGTTCTATCATTGTAAGCAACAACTTCCAGTAATCAAGTAACAGTGACATTTAAGCATTAGAATGTTGGAAAAGATTGTTGATGAAAATAAGAATGAAATGGACTAACGATTAAGTGTTATTCCCTCTTTGGTTAGGATCATTGGTGGGTCATGCCACCTTATATTGGTAATGTAGATTGAGGTGGAGAAATACAATGACTCATAATTAGTAGATTGTCAGTAATGATGATCATGGTTTGGGCATGTTAAAGCTGATTGTAAGAATAAAAGATTTAAAAACTTGGGCAGCGTTCTTGATGGAGAAAAGATAAGATCATGTTAAGTGCATAAATCCACGGTCAAAGTTGTTGACTTTTCGGCAATTTTGACTGACAATTTCTTGCATCTCTTCCTGTTTTTCTTAGTTTTTCTTGTTTTCATGGGCTTTCTACAGGTTGGGTGGTGTTGAGGACATCGCAGTTTGGAGCGGGATTAAGCGAGACGGATTTTGGATGATGGAAGCGGTCAAAATTGGAATGGATGAACATTCTGTGACATTTTCTCATTTTGGCAACGCGTCGCCATCGCTTGCTCTGTTTCACCGAAAACTCAAAATTTTGATGGTTCCTCACACCCCTCACCTGGTGACTTGGCTTTGGAGAGGGATTCTTATCCCTTTAGGGTTTTAGGAAGAAAAATGGAAGGGAAAAAACACTGGGGTCTAAATAGAAAAAAGGAAGGAAAAGCATAGGAGGATGACCTACCTTGCCACTTTCTTCTATCATCACTCTTGGAGGTTTTCCACCATTGAAGGAGGTGTTGAAGTTTGAAGAAGGTGTCATCAATCCAGGAGGCTTAGTCTTCTAAGGGTTTTTCTGGTTTTCTTTTTTTCCCTCTTTCTATTTGTTGGATGTTTATGGATACATTTGTTATGGGATTGTTGATGATACATATTATGGATTGTGAGTAGTTTGATTTATCTCTCTAGGATGACATTTTTTACCTTGCTATTCAATGAATTTTTGTTATGATTATGGATGTGTTTCATCTTGTGTTGCCCTTTGCTTGTGCTTATTGTTGAGTGATGGTAGGCCACCATACACAATGATCTAATTCACTTAGTTCTTAAGAGAGGATTAATAGGTGAATGAAGAGAAGTAGAGGGCATAGTGGCAATCTAGATTAGAGGTAATCTAGGTAATCATTAGGTATTTAAAAGAGGTTCAAGTCTTAACCCACATTAGATTAAAATTAGAGCTTGAGTAATGCCTAGTTTAATTGAGGGTGAACAAGGACTTAACTTGAGAAATGAGTTTTTGAAGTTAGATCCTCATTACCACACAAGAGAAACCAATATAGGGGTTAAGGTTACTTGGGTAGTAAGGGGAAGGGGTGGAGTCCTAGGGAGATAGTTTCCTTATTTTTAGCTCATTTTACAAGTTTCATTTAGCACCTAGTGAACTCATTTAGTTTAACTCCTTCAAGTGCCTCACTAGGAGCAATTACCTTCTCTTGTTTTAATTCCCTTCCATTTTCAATTAAGTAGCTTGAGTAACTAGAATTTCGATTCTTGGTAAAAACACCAATTTCTCTTGGGACGATACTCATACTTACTTTAAAGTACACAACAACTCCGTGCGCTTGCGGGTAATTAAGGATTACAAATTGAAAAAATCTTGAATTTACAACAGATCAAAACAAGAATTTTCATTTTTTTTTTTACATTTGATGCATTCACAATTTTAACTATGAGTATTCGCACTAAAACGTCACATTAGCATATTCGTTCTCCCATACTTGGTGTATAAAGGGGCTTGAGCTCGATTTGCTTGAGCCATTTAAGTTATTGATACTATCCTGGCTTAAACTCCTATAATGGGTGTAAAGGGGCTCAAGCTTGAATTACTTGATTCCCTTAAGTTATCTATACAACTCGGGCTCGAACCTTAATTTTGATAACCTAGGCTCAGTTTGAATGCCCACTAAGCTTGTTACCACTCTAAGTGCTTCTATACAGTGATCAAATTTAGTAAGCTCAAGTCTCAGACAATACATGTCCTGTAGGCCAAGCAGAACATGCTCATTATATTTATCCAAGTGGCCCTCTTGGACTTTATGCAAATATATGTATATTGGTCCAACCATCATACATATATTCACATGTAATTTCATGTAGAAGTAATGATAATAGTCAAATTCTTTATCCCTGACCAATATAGAATTTGACCAAAATCCTCAAGTGCATGTACAATCATATGCACATTTGGTGCTATTGGTGTCCATTATTCATGTGTCTAAACTTTCATATCGTGTTTAAGTCAAATTCTACCTGTGTCCTCTTATGCCCTAAAGTTTTTAAACCCTTTAATACACTTAAACATTAATAGGAAAACAGGTTTGAGACATTAAATCCATCTAAGATTGCCATTATAAACTTTACACTTAACCGGGTAAAATTAACCATATGAACAGTACCAAAGCAACCAACTTTGACATGTCATAACTCTAGCTACAGGGTACCAAATTCAGTGATTTACAAGCAAAATTCTTCATCTTGAAGTATTCTAAGTGTGGTCAAAATTTCATAGCCAAACTTATTAAGTACAGAAAGTTATGGCAATTGGAGTACAGGGTACTAAGTTTGAGCAACTAGTGACCATAATTTTCATACAAAATTTCTTAAAATTCATACACTTCATTTATACGTATAAAACCAACACAGGCAGTTCCATGCATGTCATAGACATATGAGGAAACCATTCCCCTGGATTTTAAGTCATTACATAAGCATCAAATACCATACTCTTCAAAATAATCCATAAGACCCAATATGGATAGAATTACACACATACTTCAAACTACACTCTATTAATCCATATATTATTCACACAATGTACATACAGTATACCCAACTCAATTACATGCATTTATGTACTATATACATGCCATAACTTAGTTAATATATACACTAAGCTTCTTGGAAAACTTCAAAAGTACTAAGTACTATAGAAACTTGAAGGGATTAGTTGCTGTATAAGGCAGAAAATATTATTACTAAAAATAGCTAATGTGCTTTAAAAATTATGAAACTTTCCATTTTACAACGACACATATGAAAGTTAATATACTTAAATTTTCACAGAAAAATTCAAACGATAGCTATTATTTTGAATACTCTTTTTTAGGTGCCCCTAAAATGAACAGAAATGAGGTAAGTTTCTTGAATGAAACTTAATAAAGGCTTATCAATAAAATCTTCAAACTCCAGGCATATACCTGAAATTCAAATACACTAAAACATAATAATACAGTACAAATACACAAGCACAGCCATCCAAATGCACAAAAAACATAGCAACAAATAAATGTAATGCTGACAGCAATAAACACATTAAGGTTAGTTCATAAACAATCAAATAAATATTATGTAATCACTATGACAGCCCTTATCAAGCTAATGCTTAGTCTTAGGAGGTTAATTAGTCTTAGGTAGTACTAACTTGAGCTCTAGAGACCCTTGTAAACACTGCCATTTTAGTGCATCAAAAATAGTAAAGTTGAAATCTTGTTCATGCACTCCCCCATGACCCATACTTGGTTCCTTAAGTTTTTTGCTCTCTTCTAAGCATGGTCTTAGCTTCATAGATACTTGATCATCATCTTAAGATAATAAACAACCATGAAACATGAAGATAAGACCCTTATCTTAGGCTGTGAAGGCTGATTATAACAAGTGTTGCACAATAAACCGGAAAGCTATGATTTTTCTTGGTTTTGGTGCATTCGATTGCCCTCCTTTATGATTTCTTGAGAGCTTGAGCTATGGTGGCTATAGAAGTTTGTGGATGAGCTAAGGATGGAGGCTGTGGCTGGTTATGGCTAAAATGTCCAAGAAAAGGCAAGCAAGTCTAGATATTTTTTTGGTTTGATTAGTTTAACTTTAACCCTCACTTAGGTCACCATAAATATGCCTTAAGCAAACAAATTTTTGGCTAATCTTTAGCACGCATTTTTTAATTTAGAAGCTGGAAATAAAAGACTGGGTTAATGCTAGAAATGACCATCTTTAACCCTTATCAAAGATCATTTCATCCTTAAGTTATTTTTGTGAACAATTGTAAACCTGGTTGTCCTAGGTTCTTGAATAATAGCCTTTGTTTCTTTTATGCAATTTAGCCTAAAAAAAAAAACTTCCATACCATTCAAATCCATTTAAAACCCATCTTTTAAAGTTGTACAATTGAGTACCCAAGTTTTGAAATCTTACAATAAAGTTCATAAGTTACTTGTTAACCAAGCAAATCTCTTAGGGTTTTCTTGATGGCCAAGTAACCATTGTGTGAAAATTTTTAAGGAGGTGTATATTGCACACTTTACCCCTCACATTTCATCCACTATGGGGAAAATCATGCTATATAATGGTTTATAACCATTATGCCTTTATACTGTAATTTTCTCATTTGTTGAGGTAGTAATAATGTTTGAATAAGGAGTCCTTTACAGAACTTATTATATTTAATTTAGATATGTAAACCAATAACTATTTGATTAGCTAAATAATTGAAGTATTATATATTTTATTATTAAAGGTCCGTTAGGGCCATTAATTAAAGTATCATATACCCATTTTCAAACTTGAGCTTGATAAGGCTTAGCTAAAAAAGTCTTAAATCAAGCTCGAACTTGAGCTATCTGATAAAGGTTTAACCCCGTTTTTACCCTTATCCCACACTATAACATTAGTGACAAATTTAAATATGAAAAAAAAATGACAAAATTGCCCTTTCAGACAAACAATAGTGATAAAAGTATTGAGTGTATAACTATGAAACATTTCTTTTTTAAAGTATTGAGCCTATTTGGAAGGAAAGCCAGAGGGCAGCAGCTGGTGTGGTATACAAGGATCATAAAGGGACAGTTTTATTTGCTTCCTCCCTTGGGTTTGCTTGCTTAAGTTTAGATCCCTTGTACCTGGAAGCTCTGGCGATCTTGTGGGATCTAAAAGAAGCTAGGATGAGAGACTTGCACCAAGTGTTAGTAGAATCAGATTCACAAGTATTGGTATCTGAGCTTAATAGTTCTTATAATCACTCTTAATTTTATTTTGAAACCATTGTTAGTAGGACTCATTGTTTTGGTCATTATTTTACTTTTTGTTTATTACTGTTTACTTCTAAATTAGTGGATGAGGATGCTCATACTTTTACTTGGAAGGGGTTGGAGTCTTTGGTAAGATCATCCTAGGTGAAGATATGCCTCATTTGGCTATGTTCTACCATTTAATTTAATCAATAGATTGATCATTGGATTTTCTTTCAAATAAAAAAAAAATTGCACGTATAGCTATAAAATACTTCATTTATTCCAAATTCTTTACACTATTTACTTTTCAGTAATTAATTTATAATTTTTTATTTTTAAAATTTTAGTACATGAATGAAAATTTTTTATGTATGAATGATAAATCAAGATCTGTAATTTCTAAATATATTTTTTTTATTTTTTTCTAACAAATAATAATATAAATAAATTTAAATTAAACTATGTAAAAAAGTTAAATAGAACAAAGAAATTGGGAGAGAGAGAGTATGTTTTATTAATGCATAAAACCTTCGTTTAGACCTCAAATCTATTGCTTAGGATGTCTAATCCTTCCGCATAGAATAATTTGAGTAGATAACCCTCCTAAATTAGATTCTGACATTCTGTTTTGTCCCGTGAAGTGTACTAATGGGTACCTCTGTTGATATTAACAATCTTAGGATAAATTATCCGAGCTGTGTCCGTAGATAAGCGAATGGCCAACACACGGAGTCATCAAGTAATATTTGTTGGTTCTCATGAGTAATCTACTAATTAATTAGTAGTTTGTATCGTACCATGCATCCATAATTAATAATTGAACAAAATTGACTGAAACACAATCATAATAATTAATCCTAATAGCAGCTAGATTATTATTATTATTATTATAGAAAGGTAACAATCGCGCATCAAATGCGGGATTCGCAGGCTTGAGGTAACAGATATATATACCCAGTTCGTCCGTCCTCTCTACTTATTACAGAACCCTAGTCAAGGATGCTTTTGAAACTCCCGCCCCACTTTTGTGTGCATTTGAATAATTACAAGTTCGTGTGTGTGTTTGAAGAATGTCGGAGTACTTATTTCTTAACCCTTCATGTCGATCATAAACATCGTTGTAAAAAATACCAATTCTTTTACAGGGCATTAAAAAACCGATCTTCTTAAGCAATAAATTGATATTATACCAGCACAAAGATGTTTCATCTCTTTCTCTCTCATCCAATTGATTTCTTATAATTCATAGACGTTTTTAAAATAAATTAAATAAAATTGGGGGTTGGCGTTATGACATAGGAGGGTTTTGGTATGGTTATTTTTTGTGGCCTCCTACGATTTTAACCATGTGGGTTTCATTATCTAAAAAGAAACTTTGTATTTATGACAAATGTTGTGTATAACCTATGAAAAAGGTTGGAGAGATGTTGACACGCTATATATGAATCATTTTTCTACCTTCATTAAGCATAGTTGTGTTTTACTGGCTTCTTCTTTAAATATGTTCGCTTTCTATCATTCCAATTTGTTGTAATGGGTTGTGCAAACTATAAAGCATGATTTATGGCTTATTTTGGTATTATTATTGATGATTAGTGTTAAGAGTTTTGAAAAAATTATTCAAATATAGTTCTTAATTTTAGTGATTTTATCTTTATCATTAAATAAATTATCTGAAACTTTAAAATAAATTGCAAAAACTGTTTGGTACTGGAGTTGAGGGCCTTTTTATTTTTATTTTTTCCCTATAATTCGAGTTTAGCCCTTATTTAGCGCTCGACTTTAGTCCATGATCTGTGGTGTGGACTCTGGAGGCAAATATGTGAATATGTGATATGAGCCGAGAGAGGTTCCCAGTCTCTCACTCAATCGAAATCGTGCACGCAGTTATTGCTTAAGAATCTCCTAAAGGACGTCTCCCCCTCAATATTTGTTTTCTTTGTTTTTTGCTTGAATCAAGTAATCGAGTGTACTGAACTTTTGTTCCAGATATTCGTTCACAGGATTACAAGATATTCTACATCTTAAAATATAAAAAGAAAACATTTTAATACATTTTTCCCAAAAAAAATAAGTAAAAGTTGATTAAAATTTATATTTTTGGCTGGATATGAAAAAAGTAAATGACTTCATAATATATATATATATAGTTTTCAAATGAAACTAATAATATATAAAAATTAATTAAAATTAAAATTAAGAGTTAAAAAATCGTTATTCTCATTACTATTTGTTGAAGGGATGAAATATAGACTAAATACACTACCCTATATCATTAGTTCCTTTTAGTATTATAAAAATCTTGTATAAATTAGTGTCCTACAGTATTAAGAAAAAACAATTCGATAGTTAACTTTCCTATAAAACTTGTTTCCTTAAAAACTTTATATACACTGTAGATTTACTGTCACATCTAAACTAATCTATAAAAAGCCTAATTATAAGCCTTTAAAATATTTCAACATGATTGTGATAATCTCCCATATTTATAAGAAATTAGGCAAAAAAGCGGTAAACTTGCTTTACCACTATTTATTATTTACCATTTCAATAAGTGAAATAAAAGAAACGATATTTTAATATTTAAAATTGCGTGAAAAGAAAGTTAAAAGGGAAATTACCAAAACCCCCCCAAGGTATACCCTAACTTACACTTGTGTCATTCACATTCCAAATATCTACAATTACCATCTAGAAAAATTAATGATCAATTCATTTTAACTTAAATCAACGGACTTATTTTTACTTTTATTTTTTTTTACCTGAAAATCAATATTATGCAGACGTAATAATTTATTTGGAAGTAAATTTTTATGATTTTTTAATGGCTAAAACTAGAAAAATTCCAAAAAATTTAGTAAGATTGCAAAATTTGTATTTTTTAATGTATTATTGCACCTACATAATATTAGTTTTTAATTAAAATTGTTAAATTTATATTTTCAATATATTATTACACCTACATAATGTTAGTTTTTAATTAAAATTGATTTCAAATAAAAAAGATATAAAAATAAAAATAAGTCATTTAAAACTAAATTAATTTAAGTTAAAACGAACTGGCTATAACTCCACCGTTGCGCTAAAAAGGAGAACATTCCTAATTTTACCCTCATAACTTTCTTTCTTAGAAAATTTTAATCCGCAACTTATACATCTAACAAGAGCAATACCAATACCCCAGAAATCCCTCAAAGCCAGAATTTCCCTTCTCTTTCCTCCTGTCAAGCCTCTTGTCAACGACGGGGATGGGTTCAAGCAGGAGAGCCGTGGAATCGCCGACAGAGAACGGAGGATAAGGCATTCCGGCTTAATCACCGCCGAGGACTTTGATTCCTGCCAAAACCCGTCATTTTCCTGCTTGTTTCTGGCCAAGTGCCCCATCCTCCCCGCTTTAGATATCTCCTTCGCCGAAGGATAATTAATCAAAGAGATTGGAGTTTTGAAGTGAGTAGCTTTTTTGAACGAATCTACCAACCTAGATCCATATCTCCGCCCTGGCCTCGGATTCTTCTCCAGATTGTCTCCACCGTAGTCGCGAAGATTGTCTCCAACGACCCAGATCCGAAGGTCGCGAAGATGGGCACAGATTGGCATCGTGGGCACAGATCGGGATGGCTGGAAGCTGGAGAGGCCTTCGGGAAAGTCAGAAGCTCTAGCTGATGGAAGGCAAAGGGCCGAGAAGTAGCGCGACAGGGCTTGGATTTGGGTTGGAAGGATTGTGCCATCGGAGAAGAGGTCGTCGGCGAAGGAAGAAAGATTATCGAAGGAGATGTGGGGTAGGTGAATCGAAATCAAGGCTGGAATTCTTGGACCAGAGGGTTGCTGCTCTACAGGACGACGTCGCAAAGGCATGGATACTGAGAGAAGCACATTCGAGATGTGTCGGTGGAGGAGGAATGGGAGGGTGGGCTTCAGGTCTGCGATGAGACGGATAGGAGGAGGGAACAAGAGCAACGTGGGAGTTGGAGAAGAGAATCGAGACAGCGAAGAAGATGACTGGAAGGGATCTGAGAGCAGAGAGCATAGAGAGAGCAAAGACGACTACGGAGAGAGAAGTGTTTAATTTGGTTGAAAAAATACAATTGCAAAGTCTAGGGGCAAAGTTTCCAATGAAGAGAGCTAGGATGGCAAACTCTTGTAGTTTTCTCTGTTTTTTTTTAACGGTCACCAACGGAGTTAGTTTTAAATGAGGATAATTGTAGGTATTTGAAATAAAAGGAATACAAGTGTAACTTGTGGGATACCTCAAGGTCTAGGTAATTTTCCCTTAAATGGCCTCTACTATTTGATTGACATCAAAATTCTAAAAAATAAATAAATAAATAAAGGTATATATGAGGATGACAATTAACTGAGCTGGGTCGGGTTTGACTCAAGTCATTCAAGTTTGGATCTAATCAGCTTAGCATGAATTTAGGCCTATATTTGGTTCAGGTTGGGTCATTTGGTTCGGGTTAATTTCAGGTTAAGTTGATTTTGGGTTCATGTTCGAGTTGAGCCAAGTTTATTTAGGTTCGGGTTCACTACAGGTTGAGTCAATTTCAGTCTTGAATAATTTTAAGTTAGGTTTCAAGTCAGATTAAGGTTGACCTTTATGTTCCATCGAGTTACTGGTATATAGACCAAAATGATTGAATCAATTCATTTTTTTTTTCAATTTTTGATAAAATTTAAATCAAAGAATTTGAATTTTTTATGCTATTTAATTTAAATTAATTTTTTTTAGTATATTTAATCAAAATATTCATAAAAATCATTATTTAACATTGTTAGTAATACTCGATTGTTTTTCCAAACCGATATCCTTTAACTATCACTATACAAATCATTTAGATCCTTACCCAGCTATCAACAGACATATAGTATGACAATTTGCTATGCTTATGTTTCGATGAATTTTCTTTGAATTTACTATGAAACACAAATCAAGTTCACTATTAGTGACTAAATTGTAAATTTTGAAAAATTTTGGGTGAAAATGAAAAGATTTTAAAATTTCAGGGACCCATGTTGTAATTATTGGGGGTGACTAAAATCAAATTTTTTAAAATTTAGGTACCTTATTGCACTATACTTAAAATTTTAGGGATGAATGTTGTAATTTTAACAATTACTTATCAAAATCATTAAACTTACTAAATCTAAATGTTATTTATTTTGAAAAAAAATCTAACTATGGAACTTACTAAATATATAAGTTTCTTCCCCAAATATAGGACATACAAAATATAAAAATCCTTAAAAAATGAAAGTTACTAGAAATAAAAATCTAATTTCAAAATATGAAAATTACTAAATATGAACATTTGAAAAAAAAATGTGACATACAAAACATAAAAATTCTTAAATAATGAAAGTTACTAGAAATGAAAATCTAATTTTAAAATATAAAAATTACTAAATATGAACATCTGAAAAAAATGGAAGTATTAAACATGAAAGCCACATTTCCAAATATGAGACTTACTAAATATGAAAGTATAAAAAAATGAAAATTATTAATTACAAAAGTCACATTTCTTAAATATGAGATATATTAAATATAAAAGTCATAAAGAATGAAAGTTACTAAATATAGAAGTCCATATATTTAGGACTTACTAAATATGAAAGATCATAAAAGAGGAAAATTAAGGTTTAGGGTGAGGATTAAAATTGGGTCTTGTCGGGTTTAGTTATTAGATCATCTCGGGTTCGAGTCAGATCAATATCAGGTTTGGATCATTTCGGGTTTAGGTCACAGACTCAGATAATTTTGAGTTCAAATTCAAATCAAGTTTGATACAATTAAATTTAGGTCATTAACTTTTTTTATCAAATCGGATCAAATAAGGCTTGAATTTTGGTGAATTGAATCAATCAACAAATTTAATCAGATTTTGACATCCCTAGCATACACTATGCAAAGCTTTCGATATCTAAAATCTGGGAATTCAAAATAAGGTAGGCATACGTGAAATTGCGAACTCCAAAATATTAGCACCTAACTCGTCTGAAAATAATATAGAACCCAATAATTAAATTTTAGGGGAAGAAGAAAGGGCAAAATCTTGAAACCAACATCATCCGTGGGTGGGCGCAAGGGGGTCAAGACTCAAGAGATGACCCAATGGATGTTTATCCACGAAACGTGAGCTTTTCCCATGCGCCAATAAGGAAATGGTGAGACAACCTGGACCCGCTTTCTCCATCTTTGACCATTGACTGCCCACCAGACCCATCCTATCCCATCCCAACACCACACGATTCGAATCTCTTTTGTTTTTTTGGTAATCCTCATTATTTTCCAACAGTACTACATTCCCCCATTTTCTCTTCTCATCTGATCTGCCCCTCTTTCATTTCCATTTCTTATATTTCTGCCCCCATTCTTTTCTTTTCTTCAAAACTGATAGGAGCCTTTTTAAAAAAAAAAAAAAAAATTACCATTCTTTTCTTTGCTTCCAAAAGCAACCACAGAAATGTCATGGCCAGACCAGGCTACTCACGGCCGGATAGCATTAAGGATTTACATTTTCTTAGTTGTGGTCAAGCACTTGGTGCCAGTCCGTTTCTTTTTCTTGGGTATCAAAAAGGTTCTTCTCTTTAAAGCGTCTCAACTGAAAAACAGGTAATACTGCTTAATTAATTAAATGCTTAAACAGGTTTGTTTCTTTTGCCGTGCATTTGAAGCCTTTTGCATTTGAAACCTTTTACTTTGATTTAGTATTGTCCAAAAGCTTCCTCTTTTTACATGCAAGGGCAGCAATATCTTTCACAGGTCAGGGCTACCTTCCTTAGAGCCAAAAAAGACACCCTTTAGCATCTGAGGTTTCTTTATGGTTGCCTTTTTTTTTTGGTTGTTTTTTATCTTCCATTGTTTACTTATTTTCATTGATTTGTACCATTTTAGGCACATACATAACAAGATTTGACTCTCCAACAGACTGTAAAGCATGCACCAACTTAATGCTGGTGTGCTCATGGTTCCCACTGTGCACACAGGGTATGACAGCCTAAAAGCTACTACACCATAATGCAATCTTTTTATAGTAATTATAAAGTACTAGTAGTAGAATTTAAGAAACTCTTATGAGATTGTTAAACATCAGAAAAAGTCCAAGCTGCAATTAACAAATTCAATTGGTTTAAAGCCCTGTTTTTTCATGAAATTGAATCTCAATATCCCTCCTTTCTGTAACTAAAACCATGTGTGTAGTTGGTCATTAATTGCCAACCATATAAGTTTAGACAATCTACTATTGCAAGATGCTTGCAGGTAATACTGACACTTCAGTATGGATACCCAATCAATGAGAAAGAAACCAGCTGTTAATGGACCAAAAAGGAGTGCTATAGTTTGCTAACAAACAATATTCGGTCACATTGCATGAAGACCAATTGATGTAAACATGATTTAGATTTTAGACTAAAAGGTGGGACCCAAAACAGTCTCACATTTTCATTTGACCAAACTTCTCCTATCAAACTCAAAGCCAGCCAACCCCAAACCACCCAACCTAACCGAACTCAACTCGGGTTAGGTTCCGATTCCAAACTGATAAATGCCACACGTGTGGCCCTCAGAGTCAGATAAGAGCAGACCCCTTGCCCCCCTCCCCCCGCCCCACTCGTAGTCCCGCCACTCCCTCTCATCTCCTGCTTTCTGTCCCCCTGTCTCTCCCCCCTTTCATATAACATCCAAAACCAAGCCTGAACCCATATTCACAAGCCAAATCCTTCCCATACATACCATACATTTCCGAAGACAAATCTGCTCTGCTACTCTGCTCCTCAGGAGACCTTCTGTTCTGTCCCTCAGTAACTACTTCACTGTACTGTCCCTGGATTGCTGTTTGTGATCATAAGCATTTGAGCACAACCCAACTGTTGGAGATGCGTGCCGGAAGCTTAGAGCCGTTGGATTTGGGCCTCCAGGTTCCCTACCATTTCAGATGCCCAATCTCGCTCGAGCTCATGCGCGACCCCGTTACCGTCAGCACCGGCCAGACATATGACCGACCCAGCATCGAATCCTGGGTAGCCACCGGGAACACCACCTGCCCCGTTACTCGTGCCCCGCTCTCTGACTTCACTCTCATCCCCAACCACACTCTCCGCCGCCTCATCCAGGAATGGTGTGTGGCCAACCGTGCTTTTGGTATCGAGCGGATTCCCACGCCCAAGCAGCCCGCTGAGCCGGCGATGATTCGTTCCTTGTTGAACCAAGCCTCGGCCGAATCCGGCTCATTCCAGCCCCGACTTGCTGCCTTGCGCCGGCTCAGAGGACTCGCCCGCGATTCCGAGAAAAATCGCTCAATGATTTCGTCGCTCGACGCTCGTGAAATTCTTGTTAAGCTCGTGTTTTCGAATACGGACTCCTCATCGTCCGAGTTGAGCCAGGAAGCCCTCGCGCTTCTGGTGATGTTTCAACTGGCCGAGCTGGAATGCACATCGATCGCCTCGGATCCGATGCGGGTGGCGCACCTGTCGAAGCTGCTATTCCATTCTTCGATTGAAGTTCGAGTAAACTCGGCCGCACTCATCGAAATCGTTCTAGCCGGAACGAGATCGTCAGATCTGCGAGCGGAGATTAGTAATGCGGACGAGATTTTCGAAGGAGTGACGGATATGTTAAGGAATCTGAATTCGTATCCTCGAGCTTTAAAAATCAGTATCAGAATTCTGTTCGCTCTGTGCCTTGTGAAACAGACGAGGCACAAGGCGGTAGTCGCCGGAGCAGCGGAGACTCTGATCGATAGGCTGACGGACTTGGACAAGTGCGATGCGGAGCGAGCTCTGGCGACGGTGGAGCTTCTGTGCCGGATCCCGAGCGGTTGCGCGGCACTGGCAGGGCACGCGCTGACGGTGCCGCTGCTGGTGAAGACGATACTGAAGATATCAGATCGGGCAACGGAGTACGCGGCGGGGGCGCTGCTGGCGCTGTGCTCGGAGGAGGAGCAGAGTCAGAGGGAGGCAGTGGCGGCGGGCTTGCTGACGCAGCTGCTGTTGCTGGTGCAGAGCGATTGCACGGAGAGGGCGAAACGGAAGGCTCAGATGTTGTTGAAGCTGCTTCGCGATTCGTGGCCAGAAGATTCCGTTGGCAATTCTGATGATTTTGGTTACAGTGAAGTGGTGCCGTTTTGACAGTCGAGAATCCGACGGTTCTTCAAGATTTGACAAAAAGGGAGAATGAAAAACAATGACAGCTTCAATTTTCATGTTTTCGGAAAAAGAAAAATGAAAGAGAGAGAAAAGAGGAAATTTTATTAGAAAACTGGAAATTGGGAATGTTTTGGTCATCTGTCCAAGTGAGTACATAGGACTGTGATTTTGTATGTAGTTTTGGTACTTTATAAGATTTTTGTGAAATATTGAGGAGAAGATCAAAATGAATAGAAAAAGATACTCCGACGCTAATTTGGTGTTTAGATGTGAAAAGTTTCTTATTTTTTTTTATAAAATTCTGAGTACATAATTTATTTTAAAAATACGAAAGTTTGAATTTTAGTAAATTCATGTTATAAAATAAAAAATTTTATTTCATATGTTTTCTATTCTAAGGAATGAGTTTTCAATGTTTACTAAGTAAGCTTGTGGACAACCTGAAAACATATTTTACGCACTTTAAAACAAAAGCTCAACTATTCAACATCACTTAACTCCCTTGCTTTTCTGCATTTTTTTTTTCCATATCATTTTCATAATTACTAATAAGCGTGATTGCGTTGATCACGTGATAACTCTGACTAACTACTAGAATTAGTACCAATAATTGGATTTAGTTGAAGTATTTATTTCCCTCCAGTCCAACAAAATATGGGTAGTCGTAGATCTAGGTATAGGATAGAAGCTTAGGTCTGTGTTTAGTTGCTTGATTTTTGTGCTGCCAATGGTAGGGAATGGCTTAGCTTTGGAAAACAGACGTGTTAAGGTCGGGTGTTCTGTCCAATCCCATGAAAAAGTCACACTTTATCCTTCACTCCCTACAGCCTACAGCTGCGGCCTTTTTAATACGCATACATATACTCTAATTTTTTTAAATAATCAAAATCCAGAAAGTACAGAGAAGGATTAAGGGAGCATAGAAATACCAAGTTGGTGAGCAGGAGTAATTTTTTGCCTATGAACCACGATCAAGGAGCACTGCTGAAAAGAATCCATAAGTTGTATAGTTTTTAGATGGAAGTAGTAAAATTGTGACCAAGGAATAAAGTATACATGAGTGCTTAGAGAGTCTGAGAGCAATCTGTCAAAAATTATTGATAATGAGAGATAGTGATTAACTGTGAAACAATCACTTCATGAATAGTTCGAAGTTTTGTCTCTAAAGTAAAATTGTAACAGATAATCAAATAGCTTTTTTTACAAATTAAGGAGCCCTTGACAACAAACTAGATTCAAATCACTGCACCAATTCAATTCGAGGTTCTCCAAACCAAACATATACCATGTTGCACTGGGTTCATTCATTCAACATTTACAAAATACAGTAGTATTGTTATCGAAAATAAAAACCAAAATTATAAGACAGAGACAACTACAGGTGTATGTATGGGGAATGTATGTATGTAAGTACGGTAAGGTAGACAGCACAGCGGCAGAGAGGAGAAGAAACCATCAATGACAACAAAGTCTGAAAGTGTGTCCCCTGGACCGCGGACAATTCCTCCAATTCACTAGTGTCAATATATACTAAAAGTACTATAGTACATTCTTAAAAAAAAGAATAATCTGTTAAATTCCACAATTATTTATTTATTGATGTCATAAAAATCTATCTCTCATCTCATCGCCCACTCCCAGGTCTCATGTATAAGTTACTACCAGTAGTAAACAGCTGGTGTGTGTATTATTATCAATGAGCCATATTGGATTGCTCTTTGACCGTAGACTGCCTCTGCCTGCATGTGCATGCTTGGGAAGAAATGCCTGAGAGAATTAATGCACATATCATACCAGTGAAGTGAAGTATCTTAATTAATTAATTTAGGACCTCCACGCCCACGCCCGCGCCCGCGCCCGCAAGCCAATGGCACCAACTCTTGAAATTTATTTATTTCGCCTAATTTATATTTTCAATTAAATTAAATGGATCTTATATGAGATGAGAAGCAAAGCAAGTAGGAAAAAAAAAATAATTTCCGATACACGGAAGTGTAAGAGGGATGGATTGTCATTGTGGAGGAATGGTATATAGGATTAGGAACAGCGGCTTAGGAGAGACTGGATTGGGCCGGCACATGACGTTGGAACTTGGAAGGGAGGGAATAGGGCCATGGAATCACATGGCAGGGTTTGTTAGGGTAGGGACGTGTCAAGCAAGACAACAATATCTCACATGCCTCCAGCTCAACTCTGGTCCAAGTCCTCCCCAATTATTGCACCCCCAATGCTTCTGTCCCACACGCGTTTCCATTACACTACACTAGTTTTGTACCTGTGATGGATATCCGTCCATAAAAGGTTCAGGTTTAGGAGGGATGCATGGGAAAGTAATATCTTCTATCCCAGGTCTGAGGTATAATTCCCATTGGTCTAATTGAGATTTACAGCAGCACTGACAGATCAATAATGAGATAGACTGTTGAGATATATATATATATATATATATATATATAGAGAGAGAGAGAGAGAGAGAGAGAGAGAGAGAGAGGATGGAACTCAAGCAATGTTGTTAAGTCCCCATCCAAATTTTAGGATTTTACGATCCCACGATCCCATAATCTAATATCATGAAACTTTATCGAAAAGCAATAGAATCGGTGATATGGTAGGACCGTTTAGGATCCTGATTAAGATCGTAAAATTAGTAGGATTATTTGATTTTATCGGTCTTACTTTGTATTAATTTTTGTTGGTTACACTTGTATTTTAGCCTAAATTATTAGGAATGACTAGTGGCGGACCTAGGTTTTTAGGCTTGGGGGGGCTAGGTGGCTAGGTGAAGGTGAGATGAGCGCGATCACTAAAGCAGAGGCAAACTAAAGGAGAGAGAGACAGAGAGACGTTGAGAGAGAATGGTTGGGATGGATATGTAATGTTTCATAGGTTAGGGGTACTATTGCAATGAAAAGTAAAGATTTAGCACTATTGATGCTATTTACTCTTTTTATAGTCTTTAGCCAGTTTGGGGGGCAAAATACGCTCTTGGTCCTTAGTTTCTTATAAAATGGACAACTTAGTATCTCATATTTATAAAATTTTGAAATTCTCGGGGGGGCAGCAGCACCCCCTGCCCTAAGGTAGTTCCTCCACTGAGAATGACAATAGATAGAATGTGAGTAGAATAGTGTTAAACCCACATCCTATCAATCATGTTGGATGCCTAATCCGTATTCTATCCTCCATCCATCAGATTTACAATTTTAATATCCATATCCTATTTATTTTAAGGCAGATAAGATCAAGTAAAACTCACAAACCTACCATATAATATCATAGTAGAAAACAGTAATTTCACAATAAAGTATCATAATAAAAAATATTCAAATGATTTTGGAGAATAATGATGTCAATAATAAGATATATATATAGTGCAACAAAGATACTTATACCTAAACAAAAAAAAATTCATGTGTGAGGCCTCATAGGAAGAAATAATGTATGTAAAAGATACGGCTCTAAGTCACCAATCCAAACCTATGCCCATCATCTCTATGTGGATGTTGGCACTTGGGTATATTACTTCAAATAAAAAGCAAAATCTAGTAAAAGCAAGCTATATTCATATAGAATTACATTCAAACTTCAATCCTATATTGGGCAACTATTTTTTTTTTAACAGTAAGAAGGAATGAGCAGCAAATGTATTGTTTGATGACTTTTCTAGAAGACATGTTTGATTATACAAAGCTCATTATGAAACAATATCTAGCAAACCATAGCATACAACAAGGAAAATCACACAACTGTAGATCATCTAACAGATCGTGTGTGTGCAGGTAGGATACGGGGCGGTTAGGCCTAAACCTATATCCTATCCATATCCAACGGGTATGAAAAAATTCACATCCCCTTCATATCCATTTAATTGTAAAAAAAAAAACCTACTCGTAGGATAGGAAACAAGCGGATATACCCGTTGAAGTGAATATCCGTTGACATCCCTATAAATTATAAAGGTTAAGTGATTGAGCCCTTATTGTCCAAGTTGAGCAACCTAAGCTAGTGATTATATGACTTGAATTGTGAAGCATACCTAAAAAGAAAAGGAGCTCATCTATCTCCCATTTAGGAGATAGAACTCAAAACTTCAAAAGTACATCCATAAGTTTGTCATTATTGTGTTAGTTATATTTGTTTATGAATTTTTTTTAAACTTGTGTTGGTTATTGTATTAGTTATGTTGATATATGCTTTACTAAGACCCTAGCTTTATCTGTACTATGACACCAATTGTGCTGTACTACTTTCATCCCATATTCTTTGCACCATTTGACTTTTTCACATTGTTTGACTTGAATTTATTCATATTAGTATTTGTTAGAAAAAATTTTAAAAAAATATATTTAAAAACTATATGTCTTAATTTATTATTCTTATATAAAAGTTCTTCATTTATAAACTAAAATATTAAAAATAAAAAATCTTAGATTAATTACTGAAAAGTGAATGGTGCAAAGAATATGGGACGAAGGGAGTATATTGTCATGACACTTGAACTCTATTAAATTTCTAATATAATTGGTCTTTTATATAAATTGTATTATTTATTATAAAAAAATTTAATTTTTCAGTGATATTTTATAATCTATGATCCAATTTTACGATATCAGTCTTTATTAACTAGTTGTAGTAGTACTTGAAGATATATATTCTTACTGTCCTATAATTGATATTTTATAGATAACCAAGTAATGGACCACATTCTTTAATGTTTTTATCCTTCAACCGGTCAACGACTGATATGCATTTTATTTATGAATAATGCTTTTGGGCGGGAAAAAACAAAAAAGGAAAAATCCATTCCCAGTTTCTGCATTTGTTGCCTAGAATTGCGGAGAAAATTGTTGAAAGCAACAGGACTACCTAGGTTATACGGCAACTTTACATCTGATTTTGGTGTAGTGGCTATTTTTATTCATCGAATCCAAACTTTTGAGTATGAAGCAAAGTCACTTTGTGATCAAACCTTGTATAAATCCTCTAGCATCATCCAAAGCTGCATCTTGCAGTAGATCTTCTTGAACAACTTATTACATCTTCGGCGATTCTTACAGATTTGGATGTCGTCTCGGAGATCCTTCTAAGTTTTGTCATATCATGTCCCAAAAATAATACACAACATTCTTTTGTGGGTTTCAAAAAGTTTGAATTATTCTTTTTTTTAAAAAAAAAATCTTTTTAATAATCAATTTTATCTTACTGTCATCATTTTATTTTTTTCTACAGTATTTTATTTTAATCAAAAGTGAATCAGACAATATCTTACAAATTAACAACGACATAAGACTATAAGAAATAATAGAAACATAAAGCTGACATAAAAAAAAATCACTTATTCTTATGACACCAAATAAAATAAAAAGAATCTGATTGAGTTGAACTTTTCATATAAATTAGAATTAATATGAAATATATAATTTATAAATAATTGAGACAAAACCCAAATACAAAATGATGACCAAATAGTCAAAATGAATAATAGATGATTCAATGAAATAAAGGCGACTCAACATCTAATAGTAGACTAACCAACACAGAGTCTAAAATAATGAAAATATAAAATGTTTGGCACTATCAACCTATCCATTATTTGAGTACAATTTATTATCAATGGTTGTTGTTTTCCAACTTTCAGCCTCTGCTTGACCTATTAATATCAGAAACGGATCACCTAGATCTATTTTTTGTAGAGTGTTGGAAAAACCAGATAATCACCTTACTAATGATGATAAACAAGTTCTGTAAAAGAGAAGAAAAGAAGAAACAGTGAGAAAATGAAGATGGTTGATCAAGTGGAATAAAGTCAGTATATCAGCCAGCTATGCTTGGATTAGAAGAAGATAAGAGGAATGCAATGCAAAGAAAACAGGTGGAAAGTGGCGGCTAGGGTTCACTACCCTCATTTAAATTTCTGTTACAAAAACCCAAAACATAAATATCTTTCTTTTTTTAATCCTTATATTAACTTTTACGGTATAAAACTCAAAATCAATTTTTTAGGAAAATTTAATTATAAGAAAAAGTATAAATATAAATGTAGTTATTTTATTATGCACTTATGTCTAATTAGACATACTAACTCAATTCTTAATCTTCTATATATAAGACATAAATCATAAAAAAAAAATAAACAAAAATACCCTTAGTTAAAATATTCCTTTTTACAAAAACCCTAGCTTGCTACTGTTATCTTATCTGGTGTCGGTGTCGATGCTGGCGCCGCCACTGAACTACCATACGGTGCCAGACTACCATACGTCAGGATCTGACTGTCATTGTACTCCATTTGAATCGCCGCCCATTGTGAGAATATACGTCGTTGTAAAAGTGTCTAAAGTAATGAGAAAACATGTCTAAAAAAACATGTAAAAATGTCTAATGCAATATTTTAAAGTGTCTAAAGTAAGTTATAAATAATTTATTAGTATCAAAAAATAAGAAAAATGTTCGAAACAATGAAAAGTATATGAATTGATACCGAATAATGTATAAAGAAATATTTAGAAATGTTTGAACCAATATGTAAAAAATTTACTCTCTTAAAAAAATAACTATTTGAAACAAAAAAAAACGTGTTTGAATGAATATTTAAAAGTACCTAAAAAAAATTACAAAATGTCTAAAGCAATATGCAAATAATTTATTTGTGTGATAAAAAAATGTATACGAAATGATAAAAAAATGTCTAAATAGAAATTTAAAAGTGTCTAAATAAATATTTAAATGCCTCCACATCCCCCTACAGTCTGTTTACCTTGCCATCGCCGCCTCCTCGCTGCTTCTCCTCCTCCCTCACACCACCTCGCCTCTGCCCTCCACGCTTGTTTACCTCACCATTTCACCTCTTCGGACTCGCCTTGTCGCCTTACCTCCACCCTTGCCTCAAACTCGCTTCGTCACATCATCGATTTCAATCAGAGATCACCGATTTGCCTCCTTAGATCTGAAGCCAAGATTCAATCAGAGATATGAATCTTTGTTGTTCGCGCGCCTTGTTCTCCATCTGTTCGATCGTCTTCCATAGCATTCTAGTCTCATTTTGTGCCATTGTCTCTCATCACTCATCATCGCCGACCGTTGCCTAGCCTGGGATTGCCTACCCTGGGACTTGCCTTATCGCCTTACCTCTATACTGCATTATCATCGTTGTCACCGCGCCTTTACGCTACTGATTGAAGCGTTCAGCTACAACATTGCGTTGTCGCTGCCGCATCGTACTGTCACTTCGCATCACACTGTCGCTGCTGCATCGCACCAGCGTCACTGTTCATTTCTCACGATTCCTCAGCGTTCAACGGTCCTCGGCCTGGCTGTTTGTGGTTCCTCGGCGTCCTCCGCCTTTGTTGCTTGGTCACATCGGGTGTTCGTTTCTTGCCATTCCTTGGTATAGTCGCTCGGCTTCTTTGCATGCCAAATTTCAAGTTAAATATGGTAGATTGATTGCCAGAATTGAGAGAGTCAGAGAGGGTTTAGAGAGGAGTAAATTTGATGGTAGAATTGTAAAATAACAGGTATGTCTAATTAAACATATGTTCATGTTATCCATGGTAATATAAATGACGCACACCTTAGTTTTAATTTCTATATCTGATCAAAAGATTCAATCAAATTGGGATAGTGGGGTATTTTATTTTACAGTAGCGAAGTTTGCAAATGCTGTGTTGGAAAAATCCTGTCCATCAGTACTTCATCAGTCCACAGCGGATCCAGGCGACACCGTTATTTTCGAGAACAATGATATGGGCCGTTCGATCCTGTGATGAGAACCATATTTGGGCCGAAATTTCGGTTCGTATAAGATTTGATTGAGACACAGCAAGTATCCTTGACCAGTCCAACTCCTTTCACCAGTTCTCTCTTCTACCCTGGAAATTCTTCTTCCCTGTTCCTTCTTTTGTTCCCCCGCCCCTCTTTTCTTTTATTGGGGCATATTTGAGCACGTTCAGGAAGAGAGACTGAATATTGAAACATGTAAGTCTTGGAGAATAACTAATTGTAATTACAAGCTTAAACATAATAAAAATCAACACATTATACTTATAATTGTCTTTGATGATGTTTTATTTTTTTTCCCGCTAATGTCATTTTTTGAATTATGAATTATTTATTCTTGACATGCTAGAATTACAAATTATATTATTTAATTATATTGGATTATTGTTTTATTTTATTTTAATGAGTTTGACCTCAGGGGATCAAGCCTAGAGCTAAGAGATTATGGATACAAATATTTTTTTTTTTCCCCTTTCGGCTAAGTGTGACACCTTCTCCAATTAAGTATAAGAATGAGAGAGTCGTCCCATATAAATTACGAAGAAAGAAAAGCAATAAAAGCCGAAGAGATGTTATATTATGTAGCCAGCTAGGGATTGCCACATGAGGATGAGGTGACTCTACTCATCCCAGTCCCAGATGGATCTCCAAGGAATGTATGATGACATACAAGATTTGTACCCTTTAATTTCATGATCATTAATAATGTATAGTTAATTTTACCAGTTAAATTAAAGTGTATAGCTTTAATTTAGGTGCAATCGAGTTAAATTGGCCATGCTGGCTTCCAATTAAACGAGTGGTCATCATGTCATGGATGCTGATAAATTAAGGTAATAATAAAGTAAAATGTGGCCTCGCTAATCTTAATTAAGCAACTTCCGTATGTTTAGAATGGAAAGTTTCAATATCTCTGTAATGAATCTATAAATTAACATCCCTCAATCAAATTAAACTATATGTATATATATATATATCCATGGAATTCAAAATTTGGCAAAACAAATTAAACTGAGCTAGGGTTAAATTAATGATCTGATTCCAGTATATGCATGTGTGTTTGATAGATCAACTAGAAGCAGTGACCCAACACATAATCTCTCTTGCAGCTTGTTTATACACCTCTTCCATTTCATCATCATGCGCCTCCCTCAACTGACTGCAAACTCCGCTCCCCTGCATTGCATATACATATATATAATATAAAATTATTACCACATAAATTACAAGTATACATAGTAACTTAATTGCAAATTAGCACATATATATGTATATCTGGTAAGAAATTAATTGATGATACGCATTAATTTATTACTACCTACCACGTTATTAAAGAGAAAAAAAAAGCGAAATTAAACATACATGGTGGGCTTGGATCATGTACATGCACCTAGAAGCATCGGAGGAGACATGAGCCGAAACCACCTCAATGTTGTGCTTCTCCAGCACGCAGCAAATGGCGGTGAAGAGGCCGGCCTTTTTGGGTGCGCAGACGCTGAGTTGGGCTCCCCCTGCGCAGATGTTCAAGACCACGTTGGAGGAAGTCCATGTCTGGAACTGAACAGGAAACGCCGACGCCCCTTCACCATCACAATTAGTTTGATGACCGGCTTCTCCTTCTCGGGTCAAGAAAGCCTCCCTGCAGGAATTGGAACAACTGGCCACGGCAGCCGGTTTGTTTTGGGCGGCCGCTTTTTGCACCTGCTGGAGCCTTTCAAGCTTCTGCTTCTGCAGCTTCTGGAGCGTCTGTTGAAGGCTCTTGATGTAGCTCACTGCTTCATCAACGATGCTTGACTTGTCAACCTGTAAATTAATTAATTAAACAGCAATATATATACATATATTTACTTTAACTGATTTAGTGCACATATATATAAATTTACAGTTCGCCAGCTATCTACGTCTATATATACACATGGGTAGTGAGGTGAGACTGACCTTGGGAGGAAGGCGAGGAAGCAAAGCGTGAAGATTGGCGAACATGGTTCTCATCTTCTTCCTCCGCTCTCTCTCCGTCAAAATATGCATCTCATGATCTGACGACTCTCTGCTCCCTCTGGTACTGTTAGGAGGAGTGTTGTCGTTGATCCCTCCAGCTCCACTTGTAACATTCATTTCCATTATACCATCATCTCCTCCTGATGTTGGTGATGATCTCTTCTTGTTCCCCTCGCTTGCCTCCTCAGTATCTGACTTCTTCTTCTGCTGATTCCCAGTGGTCTCAGAATTATTCCCAGAACTCGAGAGACCCAATAACAACTTCTCAAGACCTCCATCATGATCGTGATCAGACATGTATATATATATGGCTCGATCAATATATACGTACTATTGATTGATTAATTGGTACGTACGTAGCTCTAGAGAGAATTATATATATGATTAACGACGAGCCTGATTAGTGAAATTTTGATTAATTTTTTGATATTGTGTGAAACTAATTAATCTGAGGAGCCTGGGCAGGTCGGATTTGAAGGGCTATGGGGAAGGAGAGAGGAAGGGGGAAGTTGTTTGTGGGAAGAAAGCAGAAATAGGAAGCGAACAAAATACAATCATAAGGGCATGCCGTTACCATGCATCATAACCAAAACGGATATGGGAATAGGTTTCAATTTGCTACGCAAGGAAGCTCGTCGCGGAAAGGAAAGGGAAGGGGACAAAGATTTCTCTCCTTCTCTCCTCAGGGTCCCATCTCCCCATCTGGCACAGACACGGATCTTGAGATTTTTTATGGGCCCGTATATAATTAATTTTTTTATATAAAAATCTTATAAAAGAAAAATATAAAATGTTATTTTAATTTTGATATATTTGTAAAAAAAATTTAATTATTTATTTTTATTTTATTTTGCTCATTTTCTAAAATTAATGAACTCATTTGATAGATTTTAGTTGAGTCTACATAAAAATTATTTAATATTTTCTAAATAAATAAAAAATTTTACCAGGGTCCATGGACATCGTAGAAATACACATGGATCCGTCCATGATGTGCACCGCCGCGCCTCTTCCCCTCTCCTCACTTCTCCCCCCCTTCACTAGCACTCCCCAAACACCACATAACCAAATACTTTCTTTTGCACTGCAATAAAGCATTGCCAAATTATTTTACTATATTATCATTCATACTACCATTATAATTATTTACTTGTAAAAAATGAAGTGCAGAATTACTAATAACACATAAAAAATTTTCTTTTCGTGCTTAGATGCTTCAACCAATTGGGTGGATCGAGTATATATCAACAAAAGAAATTGTTTCCACAAGTTTTTACAAATATTAAGCCATAATATGTGATTAAAGCAAATACATATGTAGAATCTATTTTCTTTTATACAGTAACCACTGGATAAATAAATTTTCTACTCTATAATCTGAAGTTTGATCAATATTATTATGAATATTCTATTTATGGGTGTTTGAACTATTTTTTTAGTACACAAAAGCAAAAGAAAAGACAAACTAAGGACGAAAGGCAGCAACATGGAAGTAAGCTGGAGTAATATGTTGACGAGGAATGACGACCAATGCACAACAATCCATAAACTCCAAATGTGTATGGAGCTATATATGAGTTGGAGCTATATATGTATATATAGTTTATATGTAGATGTTATTTTTATTTTTTAAAATACGTACAGACCCCGATGACCCAAAAAAATGGAGTTAATTACAATTTATCAACTAAGGTTTAGATGAAATTACATTTTACCCCTCAAATTTCATAAATATACACTTTGTCATCTATTTTTTTAATACAGTCTAACAACAACTTCTAAAATTTTAATTTAAATATTACTTACCTCAATAATTTCAACCTATATGATAACTTTTTACAATTAATGGTCATTTTAAATTATCAATTTTTTTCTTTATGTAAATGAAAAATGGTATTTTGTAAATTTCAATTAACTGTAAAAAATATCATATAGATTTAAATTACTTGAAGATGAGTACTGTATAATCTAAATTAAGATTTTAGAAGTTGTTTTCAGACTACTTTAAAAAGACATGGGTAAAGTATATGTTTTTTAAAATAGGAGGGATAAAAGTGTAATTTTACTAAATCTCAGGGGTCAAATTGTAATTATTCTAAAAAAAACCTAGCTCTTTGTGTACTATTTGAGGAAAAGGTAATCATTAATAACATAGTATTTCATCCGTTTCACAAAAACTGACTCTTTTACTATTCATAACAATTAATTTATGATTTTATTTCTTTCAAAATTTATTAAAAAAATATGAATGTTTTATATGAAAATGAAACTTTAAAGATTATAGTTTCTAAATATCATTTTTAAGAATTTTTTTTAATATATATTAATATGAATATATTCAAGTCAAACTTTAGTAAGAAAAGTTAAAAGGGTCAATTAATGTAAAACAAAGGAAGCATAAAGTTTTCTAGAATAATCACCGAAAAATTGGTGTCCGAAACTACAAAATTGTAACTAGTGGAACTCGGATTCAATCTTGCTTCGGTCGAGGGCCCTGCTGCCCTGGGCAATAATTAGCTAAGCATAAGAACGATCTAAAGATATTTCGACTAAAACTAACCCTGCCTCAACTTAAGAGATTGAGACTTATGACATTAAGGTGAAGGTCAATAGTTCAAACCTTTGCATCAACCAAACTTCCCACAAAATGTCAGTTATGTTGATTCGATGGCCTTCTGAGTCCAAAAAAAGTAGACATTTTCTAATTTTCTTAATTATAATATACCTCCTATCTTAAACTTATACAAATACTTTTAACAATTATATATATATATATAATTGTTACTCGTTGGTATTGACAAATAAATATGCGACTTCCTTCATCCCATAAATGACTAATAAATTTCAAAAATTTTATTAGGTCACGAAATGAATGACACATATACATTCATATTTACACATTTTCCTTTGAAAAAAGTTACTTATTCTACTAAGTTATACACCTACCTTGTTATTTAAAATGTTTATTTTTTTTGTTGTAATTAGGTTCTTTAGTATAAGGTAAACATGAATAATGGGTATGTGAGACTAAGAGGGCGGATGAAGTAGTGCTGAAGACTTCATAACCTTTTTATGCAGCGATTCTTTTTTGACAACTCAAGGTATGAGTTAGTAATTAATTAACAGTGATAAATTGCGGACTTAGTAGGAATGAGTATGAGTTGGATAAGTACTCGAAACTCAATTTAAATTATTTTTACTGAGTTGCATTTAAATGTGGATTAAGTTTTGAATAATATTGAATATCTCTTAAATAAGTTACGGATGTAATTTTATTAAATTATTAAATTGTGATATAAATTGAAAAAACCAAGAACTAAAACTGAAAAAACCCAAGATAATGGTTCTGTCTAATTCTCGGTTATTGAGTTGGGTATAAATTTTTTGGAATGACCACTATTTCATAGTGCTTCTATTCCACTAGAAAATTGAACTGAATTACATTTAAATGTGGATTAAGTTGTGAATAATGTTAAATATTTCTTAAATTAGTTGTGTGTGTGTAAACTGAAAAACTTAAGAATCAAAACTAAAAAAATTAGACCAATTATTCTAGTTCTATCAAGTTTTCACTTCTTGAGTTGGTTATAATCTTTTTGAAATAATTACTTTTTTAAATTTGTTCAGTCTTACTAAAAAACTGAACAAACTGGAGTTACCGGACCCATGTTATCCCTAGCATTCAAATGTATTTGACACAATTCTTTTAAGTTATCGTCATAGTATTACGTATAAAACCTACAGGCAAAATCGATTGCGAGTAATGTTGAACAAAGGTAAGCTGCGAATAAACCGCTCATACTTATGACTTATGAGTCATGACTCCGTTTCAATCAGTCACCATATATATATTTTTTTGGCTCAAATAAACCATAATTATTTTTTAATCAGCTTAGATCAGCTTTAACCGTTAAATCACTAGAATATTAATTATGTAAAAAATGCGGGATCTTTCGCTATATAAATCATTCATGCATTGTCAACAGGTTTCTCCCCCTAAAAATAAAATAAAAGACAAAAAATAGTACCCAAAAAAAGCACATATTTAGCCCCTTAACGTTTGTAGAATATACAAATATGTCTGTCGTGTTTGAAAAGTGACATTTTAGTCACTTTGTTGAACATTTGTCGAAGATAACAACATAACCCAACCAACCATGAAGAAATTATTTTCTTCATTTTCAGTGAGATATTAACATGATAAACTTAAAATTATGTTTTTTAAGATTTTAAAATTTTTAATTAAACAATCCCTCACAATGTTGTTAATACTCGAGGAATAAAGAAAAATTGGCAAAAGGGCAAATTTGTCACTAAACTATAGCAGTAGAGTAATTTTGCCATTAATTTTTTTTTGAAGGAAAATTTGCCATCAATCTTTTTAAAATGTGCAAATTTACCATCAATATTTTGTGTTGAGAGCAAATCTGCTACCAATTGTTAAAATTGCTTAAAGCGGCTAGTGAGAAAAAAATGAGAAAAATATAAGTTTCAATTTCAAGTTTCCTTTACTTAACATCTTAGTACAAAAGTTTCTGAATCAATCATTTTCATCATCATCTTTACTTTAGTAAACCTTGCACACTTCAACACCCTCCACCATTTCCGCCATTAGCATTACCTCCACCCTTTCATACATCTCAAAAATGCTCCCAGAAATGTTCTTTAAAACAAACCCTAGCCAAATAGGGTCAATTAATGACACAGGTTGGATTAAATACAGAGTTATTACAGTTTTGTAATAAAGGATAGATGACAACGATGGTGCAAAGTTGCTCACCGATAATGAGAGAAGTGATAACAAGAATGCTAAGGGTGTGGGCAAATATAGGTTTGACTCATTTAGGTGTTTGGTTTGAGTATTTAAGGATTAAAGAGAAAATTTTTAGAGACTAGTTTAAGAGTTAAGTTATGAATTTTTCCTTGAAAAAACAGAATATTTCTATTATTTAATAGTCAGTAAAAAAATTATTTATAATAAAAATATTAATGATAAATTTACATATAAAAAAATTTAATGGTAAAATCACTCCACCCTATAATTTAGTGGCAAATTTGTCTTTTGCCAAGAAAAAATATAGTGGGGAAAGTGGCAAAAAGGTGGAATGTGTGTTTCACGCAACACAAAAACGGCAGCTATACGTGATGATGAATTGAGTGGGATAAATAAAGAAAACGTGGACGCGTCATCATATCAAAACAACAAATTAAGGCACGTAACATCATGTGCAGTTGTGCACTGCAGGCCGTTATTTTTCTTTTCTTTTCTTAAAAAAATAAAAATAAACCACGCTTTCTGCCCTTGTAGTATGACAAGAAAACATCAATACAATTGATTTTATACTAAATATTTTCATTAGTTTTTTGGTATAATTTATTTTTTATATGGTAGCTATAGTGCATTCCGATTAATCTACATTAAATAACGTCGTACCGTGTATCATTCTAAAAGGGAAACTTTCTCAAAATTTATTTTTTGATTTACAAAATTCAAATCTCAGAACTTATTTAAGAGAATAGGAGATTTTTCCACTCCACCACGTGAAATGTGTTTGGTGCTAAATATTTTCATTATTTACTTATGGTAATATAAACTTTAAGAGATTGATGAATTAGTACTATCAAGTATGTTGACTCATGATTCATTCGATATGCAAGTTTTTTTCTTTTCTAATAGCTTAATAGCAATTGTTGAATTTTAAACTTTGGGACCAAAGTTCCATCAGGAATGGATGGGAGAACTAGGAATAACCTCTAGTGCAATTTCTGGACAATTCAATGAGCATTGAAATGTTACTTAGCTCAAGAATCGCTTTGCGACACAAAATATAGTTGAAGACCAACGATGCAATTTTGATCACTAATCAAAACTAAGGGTGAACATAGATTTGATAAAAACAAAACCCAATTAGAACAACCCATACTAGTTTGGATTGGGTAAAAAAAAAAAACAATGGGTCATGGGTTGGTTTCACTATTAAAAAATTTATGAGTAATTAGATTAATTTTGATTCTATATGAAACTAATTTGAAATGAAACCGAACCTAAAACATATATTTAAATATATTATAAAATGTATGATATTACATATTTATCCATATATTTGTTTATTGAAAATTATATTATGGGAGTGATTTTGTCTTCTAGTTTTGAGCAAAATACTTAAAACATATGATGCTTTTCTCATTGTTGCATTCCGTAACATAATGTGTTACTCTTCTAAATTGTACTAATTATATATGTATTTAAACTTAGATATAGTTGCGAATTGTTATAAATATTTTTTAATGCGGTAAATGTTGATAAATTCAATTTTTTTAGCTCTTTAATTATTGATTTTAATGAAAAATTATTAAATTTTATAATTGTTATAAATATATGATGCAAACCGAAAATGTCCAATAATCAAAACTGAGAAAACCAGAACATGGGTTCAGTTATTTACTCTTCTCAGTTTCCTAATTGGGTTAAAATTTCCTGAAACCATGACCATTTCAAATTGAGTTAGTTCCACCAAAGAGCCAACCCTACCAAAACCCAACCCATACTCCACCTAAGTCGGAATAATAACTCCTCGGTGCCTCCTTTCACATTTCCTTAGTAACTTCCTGGAATAACAAGTTCCCCGCCTTCATTAAAAAAGGGTCTCGCCTTTTACAAAATGCAAAGGCAAAAAAGAAAAACAGAAAAACTAATGCCCATCAACTCAGCTTCGTGGACTACCAATCAGATGGTTCGTGTTTCTGCGAACTCAGCTTTCCTTGGAAACATCTCGCATGTCATGTTGCATATAAAACGACCAGGCCGCACAGACAAACAGATCTAGTACTGCGAATCATCTGAAAACAAAGCTACGCAACGTCATATGTCTACAGGATTTCAAATACTCAAGTCAATGTTTACAGGCAAGCAGCTTATAGCTTGCCCTCATTTCCACTGCTGCCATTCATAGCTCCCATACGTGCTGTAAAACATGTGTCAACCAGTACCCTTATTGTATCTAATTTAGTGATTTGGGGCAGGAACATTAGAACTTGGCACCAGTGCAGCTTTTGCTCTCACTTGGCCAGCCCCGTTTCTTTACAAATTGGGCACAAATTTTTCTGCATAAGCCACTGCTTAATGCAGTCTGCGTGGAAGTCGTGTCCACAATTCAGCTTCCCAAGCTCATCTCCATCATTATATTCTTCCTGCGATTTCAACAATGAAGCAGATTCATGTGGTACCAACTAGACAAATAAATTACAAAGCTATGACACCAATCATATACTCATTCCCATTTCATACCTGACAGATGCAGCACGGCTCCACTTCTTGTGCGGTTTCTGCTTCAATAGATGCATACTTCCGCTGTCTCATCAATTCTATGATCACTTCTTCAGTAAGCCCAGTGCTCACATCTCCTATTCGTTCTTCCAATGCAAGCAACTCCTGGAATTCCACTTGTATGAGAGAAGCTTCTTTGATGTTAAAGAAAGAGTATCAGAATCAGGAAAAAACACCTTGTTTACCTCGTAAGACATGTTATCAACATCAAGCCGCATGTCCCTGTGCCGATCATGCACCTCAGCCGTTCCATGGAATGGAAATGGGTCAAAGGGCATGTAATCCTGGAAGTCATCAGACAACTAGTCAACTGTATCGTACTAAGTTTCATGGTGTGCGGAAAAGCACAGTTTTGTTTTCACCTAGGTGAAGGGAGCAAGCATTAGAACTTAAAAAAGAAAGGGGGCATCACTTCATATGAGCAAAAGAGGGAACAATGATTCCTGGGAGGAAATGGATAATGTGGCAAGTATTAGTGGATTTAGTGCCTCATGATCACTCTGATTGATCAATTGCTTAGTGAAATCCAGGGGAGCTCCTAGTGCTAGTGATGTTTGATCTTAAACTGCTAGTGTTTGTTTATACTTGCTGTTGTGAGCTTGCTTTAAGCTTAATATTTCCTTACTGAGTTTCTCAGGAAGCTTACCCTTAGTGTTCTAATGCAGAAAATAATCAGAACTAGTTGAATTGAGCCCTGCAGATCTGTTCTGCTGTATTTTGGTTTTGCAGAGAACTGTGGAGATTGGACCACCACAAGCGAGGAGCTGAGAAGAGCAGCCAAAGTAATGAACATTCATAGTGATTATATGTAATGAAGTATCGCTGTTATGGTTAGGAGCTCTGGTCTCTAGTCCTGTTTTAGTGCAGGAACATGCTGGTGCACCAAACCTTGTTTTCTGAGAATGTACTCTTAAAAATTGTATTGTGTTTCCTCATTCAATTTGAGCTCAATACCCGAGCCTGTTTTTAAACTCGTTTGCATCTAAGTTGAAGTATTTAAGCACTAAACTGAACAATTATACGTTCTGTCTTGGTTAATAAGTTGAACTTTAGACTCGGGCTCATGAATTCTGCCGTTTTGAAGTTTAGTAATTGAGGCAGATTTGACTCTATAGTTGACTTAGAATGACAAAACCTTGTGTCGTCCCAAACTAAGGGGAACACATTGTAGTTTACATAAGGAACTTGTCTAAGCAGAGTTAAGAGGCTTAGAATCAGTTCTAGCAATTAATTCCCTGATTTCATATTAATCTCACACTGTTCATGTCTCAATAACTGTTTCATTTAAAATAAGTGATCCTGTTTCTGAAATTTTCTTGCCTACTCGAAGTTTTGCTTGGTTTAAAACTATATAGTGGCAGAATTTGGTAATTCCTTATTTGTCTATTTATTTATTGTCTATTGTTTTACTAATAAGAGTTTCAGGACAATTTGATCTTTCCAATATTAGACGATGTCGGATTTATTATTGAGAGGACTGGCTTGGTGGGCTCGGAGCAATGCCCATCGGAAATTTTCAACTTACCAGGTAGACTCATAACTAAAAAAGCCACTGCACTTTTCAACACTATCAATCTAAGAACATGTGGCGCAATCCTATGTGGCTAACTTCTCTATAAATAGCCTCAACTTTTTTTATTGAGGGGACATTTGATAGCCATTTACAATTTTCTCACCATATTGAGATCCTTTGTTATTTCATTTCACCCTACTCAGGCTCTCATTCCATGAGTAAATAGCACCCATGGCCCCCTAACCTTTTATTAATGTCCTATTTTGAACCCTAACCTCACAACCTCACATGAAAAGTCCTCAACCTTAATTTTTTTATTCCATTTTAGACCTTTGGAGGATGAAAACCGTTAAAATTAACAGAATTGGCCACGTGACATGCTAGCGTGGGGCAATTTGCCATGTGTCACAATAATCAACTGCTGGCAATGATGTGGAAAAGAAAACTAACAAAAACAAATTGGAAAAAGGAAATAAAAAAAAAAGAAAGAAAACTTTTTTTTTTTTAAAAAAGGAAAACCCAGATCCGGCCAAGCCCCTCCACTGATTCAGCCAATACCCTTCGATGAGCCGATGATTCCACTATGACATTCGCAACCCAGAGCCAACGATTCGCCAACGATTCCTTAAGAGCCTTCATCCAGTAGGGCAAGATCTGGCATGAACGGAGAGCCGAATCTATGCGGTGATGGTGGTAGCGTTAAGCGGCTAGTCAAAGCAGAGGTGCTAGGCAAACTAATAGGGAGGAGAGTACAACGGCGCTGCGAGATGAAGGCGGATGAATGGTGCTGTGGGACAAAAGCTCATCGGGAATCGTCGGCAAATCATCGGCTCTAGTTACCAAATCATCAGAGGGGATTGGCTAGATCTAGGTTTTACTTTTATTATTATTATTATTATTATTATTTCCTTTTCCATATTTTCATTTTTTATTAGTTTTCTTCTTTTCCACGCCATCGCCAGCAATTGATTATTGTACCACGCGGCCAATTTCATCAATTTTAACAGTTTCTGTCCTTCAAAGGTCTAAAATGGAACAAAAAATTGAGGTTAAGGACTTATCATGCAAGGTTTTAAGGTTAGGGTCTAAAATAAGATAAAAATAAAAGGTTAGGGGGCTTACCCCCCATTCAATATAAGTTTATACTTTGTTTTGCCCAGCATTTTATTTTGCCTGGGCCAACATTTCTTATATCGACTAGGCTAAAGTTTGGCCTTATTGGGATTTCATTCGCCAGACACTTGTTTCACCTAAGTCTGTTCTCCTATCAATCCCCTGAGGCAGTTAGAGATAGAACTTCTAGATCAAGACAAGAGGCAGTCATAAATCTCCTCAACAAAAATTTTGCTGGAGAAAGTGACTCATTAGAGAATTTATGCAAGAACTTCATAGTATAAGGGTGGCAGGCAACCTAACAAAGATCTGTTTGTTGGAGAGCTCTCTATTATTTCTTTCTAACCATTACCTAAATAGTGGGTTGGTTACACGTACAAGCAAAATGTTCATCATAGCGATAAAGGCTTTACTTGAGTTTTCAATGAAGTGTGCCCTTTCAATAATAACGGGCCTTTTCATCCAGGATGCATAGTACCATTTTAAGACCATTTAGTATTTCTTGATAAAGTAACAACCATTTTTGTATAAGAGACACAAAATTAGTACCATCTGTTTTGATTTGGATATAAAAGAGTCCATGTACCATAAATAAAGTCAACGCAAAACCTAAAGGACAAACCTCAAGTCGTATGTTCTCCCCCCTACGCATGGCGTTCAAAACTTGACGAATCTAATACATGCAGAAGAAACAAAGATATTAGCTACTCACAATGTATTCTCATATTTAGAAAGCAGGTTGATATGATCAAGATTACAAAGTACATTTAAAATTTTCTGCAGGTTAGATAAGCTATATTGCTCAATCAAACTAAGTAAACTACCTTAGTGTCCAAATCAATCAATCAACAAGCCAGAAAATGCTCTAAAACGCATAAGCAACCCCTCCCCATTCCATTTGTTCTTTTTATCTTAATTTTACAAAATACATGGAAATATTTTCTGGGTTTGTGTGTGTATTCATGTACGTGCATATGTGTGTGTGTGTGTGTGACAGAGAGAGAAAGAGAGAGAGAGACATAGTCCCCCCATAAAAGGTAATGAATTGAATGTAATATTTCTAGCATCCAAATGAATCATACAGAGAAGAATTGAAAAGAGCAACACATACCTCAGATATCAATCGATGCCGTCCTTCAATATCAGCTGCTAATGCTCGCAAGGAACGAGGCATCACAGGAATATCATCACCTTGTCTCTCCAATAGAAATGCTGACCTTCTGTGCTGTTGGGTATTATCATGGCTAGTTGATGAGGAAGACGCTATTGTCTCTTGTAAGGATGGACCCGAAGAGAACTGTGGAAATTGATCACTATGAGCACCAGATTCAAAGTCTACGGAAGGAAACAATGACCAAGAAACAAATTCCGGTTGCCTTTGTTGAGTGTGAGTTGAAGGGTCAGGATGATCCCAAGAAGGAAGAGGTAAAGAATTGACGCTGGAGCTCGACCCAGCTCTTATGGAAGATGGAACACTTCCAGAAGAATTAATGTTTCCAGAAGCCAAAGTCCAGCCTACAGGATCATGCTCTGCATTTCTTGCATCACCCACAGTCACAAACATGGGGTGCTCTGAGTTACGCCTGGCTAGAATTCCTCTGTTGGCTTCACCACGTGACACCACATGTCTCTCTCCAGAACTGTCAGAACTGGATAGGTTGGAAGCTGTTGAATTGGGATATATATTCCAAGGCAAGGGATAAAGATTTCTGGGCATAGAAGAATGCACCATACTTGGTCGACTTATAGGAGAGCTTAGAGTTGCTGCTCCTGCTAGCCGTCTTGAAGAATCATTAAATGGAGAAAGTCTGTGTGACTCATTTATGGTGCTCAAAGTAGAACTCCGGGAACTCACTGTTGATGGAAAACTAAATGGTAAAGACTCATTTCGATTACTCACATCCACCCGTGTGTTAGAAGCACTGCAATCAGCACCTGCTGTAATACCAACCCCAAGGTTTATAGTATCAGTACTTCTAGGGCAGTCCTGAGTGGGAGTAGATAAACTCAAGCTGCTAGAAGCATCGTTATCAGTGATACCAGAATGCCATGCACCATCATCATTTTGCTGAAAGCTGCTGGAACTACCACCAGAATACGAGTGTCCAGAAGTACCTTCTAGAGCCTTTCTTTTGCAGGATAATCCCCAATTCCCGGCAGAAGGGCAAGTGACATCATCATCTTCCACCAGCATATAACTAGAGCTTCCAGATAAACACCCAGCATTATCAGAAAAAGCTTCAGCATTAGATGTACGCTCCCTCTCTACCCCACCTAGCCTGTAGATATTAGGATCACTGCCAGGTCCCAAAATGGGCCCATAACTACCTCTTCTGCTCATATAACTTTCATTTAGATTCTCATTTTGCCCAGAATTACTAGAGCTGGAACCTTGCAAAAAAAAAGGCTGGTTTCTCAAATTGCCACCCTGTAAACGATTTAGTCTTCCAGGGAATAGGATATCAGTCTCTTGAACCGGCCTTTCTTCCAAATGAGAATTGCCACCAGCATGGACTCCATGTGACGATCGACCACGATCCACTTTTACTCCATTCTCAAGCACATTTTGTCCTCTGGAGCTGGTTTCACCAGAATTCCAAATGCTATAGGGCTGAGCATCATGAGTCAGCCCATTAATAGATGCAACAGAAGTTACAGCATAACCAGGCCGCCAAGTGTCTACTGTATTCAACATGTTATTTACTGAACTTGGCTGACTGACATCAGTATTATTCGGAAGAGACCCTTGATCAGTGTTAACAGTTTCAGAAAACGTATCAATGGTGTCCTGCTGTCCTTGCATTATGATCAGATCACTTCAAATCAGAATTACGTTTAAGATGCCAAACAGTGCTGTGATTCCAAAGGAAGTATGGTCCAAGCCCCTGACTTCTCAGCAACAACTATCGCTCAGCTAACATAAAAGGAAAGTCTCATCAGCTTATCTGGTTTTAAAAAATCTAAAACTGGCTCACCATTGAAGTTCTCTGTATGCAATCTAACAAAAAAGAAGAGAGAAATGAAGCTGAATCCATTTTCAATCACGGTAAATCTCATACTGAGAAAAAATAACAAACCTAAAAATATGCGGCTCTCAACTCTTTAAGTGGTTTATTGAGGGAGATAGAGTGCAGTAGGCTTGAGATAAATCACAGCCACTCGAATAAAAAAGTAATAAATGGCACCTGAAAATTTGAAAGGGGATGATGAAAAAACTATATCCAAGGACAACGTATTGCCCAGAAATGCCACAGAGTGATATATCAGCTGGACTTTTAGCTATGATGAAAAAAATCTAATGTCTAAAATCGAGTTCCCTAGCTAATGGAAGCATGCCTGTACAAACATAGAAGCGGAGAATGGAGCACAAGCAAATAAAATTGCAGTCCGCCAACTTACATTCAGGATCTTCTACTAAAGAACAATGGGTTCTTTATACCAAGTGCTAGGAATTAAAGGGCAAAAGGAGTTACAGCAACAGGCTACCACAAACCTGACATTGCAGGAGCTTAGATCCATATATCCATATTGACTTCTGAATAGAAATCCACCAAACAACTGCAATTCGATGAAGCATAACTTGTAGATATTGTGGAGTGAGAACATTAACATCTGCAATAGAGAAGGACATAATTTAGCACATGACCGTGCTGATAAAGTTATCCAGGCGGCATTAGTGCTAGCTAGTCCTCCCACCCCACAATCATAAGAATCTCCAGAGGTATTTCTGGCAAGGAACGACAAACAAATAAATCCCTTCCTACTTCTTTTCTCTACCAAGCTTTTCCTTTCTTGGTTAATTTCCAATGTTTTATCTTTAAGCCAGCTCAATATCAAAATCGATTCTTTTCACCTGAGAAAGAACAAAATGAACCCAGAAATGCATGCAGATGAAACCCAACAAAATTCAAACCTACATCAGATACCACAATACGGGTCAGCCTCGATCCGTCGTATTCCCTAGCAACGAGGTGAGAAGAATCAAACGTAAACACAAGAAGCTGAAAGCGAAACTGATTTACGAATCAGATGACTGAGCACAAATTGAAGGTAAAAAAAATAGGGGAAAGCGTATCTTGATTAAGATGATTACCTTACCTGCAAAGGCGAGGTACAATTCGGAGACCGAGAGGTGAGGAAAAAGAAACGATATTAAGCAGCAGCAGCAGCAATCAGGGGGAGAGGAACAGAATTTGGGTTTTCTTCATCCTGAATTTTTCTCTCCCCTTCCTTTTGGTCCAGCTGATTCCCCTCCGTTTCTCAGTCACTATCGTGTTTTTTTTTTCCTTTTCCTGAATTTCTGATGAGAAACAGAGAGAGATGGAGAATTTGGAGATAATCAAAAGAGAACGAGACAAACACTGAAGCAAAAGGGACGAGGGGATTAATATGGAGAACAAAAAAAAAAAAAAGTCCGTGAATCTGTTTGTAATTGTAGGTATAAAACAAAATAAAATGACAAGAAATAATTTCCCCTTTTAACATACTGTTTGTAATACATTTATTTTCGAATGTTCCAAATCGTAGAATAACATTTTTATATTTACTTTCATATTATCATTTTAATATTCACCTATTCTTTCCCTTACAAACATTATTACTTAATACGTTTGTGATATATTGATACCAAGAAAAAAACTGTTAATTTTTTCCTCTTTTTTTTTAAAAAAATTGCATGTAAAATCAATTAGTATAGATGGAGTACATAGTAGGAGTATTCATGGGTGGATATAATCGGCTTCAACTAAATCCGACCTGACATATCTCATATACCAAAAACCTGATTAAGACCCTAACCCTACAAAAAAGCAGTTCAAGTTAGTTTAATATGATCGGATTTTCATATTTTCCTATAAAACATAACAACTATCCAAAATACAGTTATAAAAAAGTAACAATATGATAACTTTAACACGCAAATTCCTAGGAAAAATTCTTAATCCAAGTAAAATCCATGATAGAAACATAATAACAATAGTCAACCTTAGCCCTTTTGCCAAATTGAAAAAAAAAAACAAGTTGTATTTCATATGATAAAGTACATTAAACATTATATATATATATATTAAGAAACATAGGAATAACTTTTGGACCTTTCTAATTTCACAGCACCTATACATGTAATAAAGAACCTTCAAACCAGTATAAAACAACAGCCAGAAATAGTACGAAATGAAAAAAACAAGTCATAAGGTAACAAAAAAATAACAACAAAACAAAGCTTGACCCCTACAATGAGTAACAAGATCTTGGTTCATCGTTTAGACGATGTGATTGTCAACGAAGTCATACTAAAGGAAAAGATGAGTTTAGCTTGGATATATAGGATGACCCTGAGGTTGATCTACAGTTACCAAGACAGGATCATGGTTCATGGTTGAATATTGATGATGATGGACTACCACATCATGACTTCATGGTTCATATTGCTTTGTTGTTCATACAAAAATTATTTTTCCTATTTGTAGAGACGCAATGAATGAAAAGTTGGAAATATGATCCATTTCATCAACAAAAGCACTAGTATGAGTTGACTATCCAACTTATAATTAGGTCAATTCAATTTCAATGCAAAATCCACAGCAAATAGGTCTTTCAAGTGAACGCTTTTGAGTTTGTGAAACTTCCTCCTTAACAAGTTAATGGTTTTAACTATAGATATATTTTGTACCTTAAAATTAATTCACTTATGGATCATATAGTAGATAACAATACAAGAATAGCTTTTGTAATAAGAGAATGACATATTCTTGTACATACATTCATGGTGTTCTGTATGAAATAAATGCATATTGCTTTTGTCCTTCCTTTTTTGTTATTGTGTTTCTCTTTTTTTTTTTTCCAATTTAACTATAGTACACTTGCAAATTAACTCCCACAAACATTGCAACAAAACCCGAATTGGTTAGTCCAACAGAAACATGGACTAAAGAGTAGGTGCAATTTGTAAAAAACAAAGACAAACCAGGTGTGTGAACTAAAAAATGTAATGAAGAAAAATAAATATCCAATTCTGACAATTTCTCAAATTCTTGGAAGCGGAAGTTGGAATTGATGCTTTCATCGCACTCATTCTTGTTCAACTTTGGCCTTTGGCAACTTTTCACGTTTGAGGTCATGTTGTGTTTGGGGTTAGGTTAGGGCTACAACAAGTGGGTGTCACTATGGCAGAGCGATTCAAGAGGGGCAAAATTAGTTTGTTATGGTTTGGTAGCGAGAGGTAAGGTGGGAGGGAGGAGACAGTAGTGCATGGGTAGGCTTAACAATTAGAAAATATAAATTGGGATTAGGAGGCTGGACTCATATTTCTCGTTTTATGATGGGGGAGAGGTTCGGATAAGCATTAGGTTTAGCCATTATGGCCGTTTTGGGTTTATCAGGTTTTATATTCCAACTTGAACCGACTCACATGCATCATCGAGTTTTCATTTTTTAAACTTGAACTGATCTACATATATCACTGAGTTTCTATTTTTTTTAATCCAAACTGAGTCATGCTCACTAAACCCACATGGCCATCAGTTCAAATTAATTCAACTTATCAATTTATCGGGCTGCATGATGAACATCCACAATAAATACGAGATGGGAAAATATGAGTGTTTTTATACAAGAAATATCTTACAACCTAATTCACCATACAACCCAAACTTACACGTCGGCTATAAAGAAAAACAACTTTTTGCATAAGTTAGAATTCAAACCCTGACTAATCACATAATAAGATGCTCTTCATTGAGAGCCCAAATCATGTACCACACTTTTATCCACCACCTCATCCCATACTAACCTAATTACAACACGTGTTCATCATTTTGCTTTTGGTTTGACAAACAAAGTTGTCTAACGTTATTTTTTCACTCCGGACTAAAAAAAGAGCTGGTTAATTTTTTGCCTAATGGTCAGAATAAGCTTGTACAGTTGTGTAGAAAAAGTTATCACTTTTGAGACAAATAGTAACACACTTCAAGCTTTTAACCACATAAGTCTTAGGAAAAGTGTCACATTATTATCATTGACTTTATTCCGAGTTCTTCACACTATTCACTTTTTATGCGCTCTATGATTTTGTATCTTCAAGATTTTAGTATGTAAATGAAAAAATTTTATATATAAATGATAAATAAAAACATATAATTTTTAAATATTTGTTTTTGAATTTTTTCTAGCAAATATTAGTACAAAAAATTCAAATCAAATTTAAATAAAAAAATGAATGTTTCAAATAATATGGAGTGGGGTAGGATTATTTATTATTATTATTATTATTATTATTATTATTATTATTATTATTATTATAACTCATTATTTAAGTATTGTACAGAGTTTGAAAAATAATCTATTTGGGAGTTCAATGGATTTCTTTATAGACTTTAGGCCCAGGCTTGTAACTTTTATATTTTTTTGGGGTAAAATCAAAATTTGGTCCCTTAACTATTTAATTTATCCTAAAATAGTCATATAACTTTAAAAGTATTTATTAAAGTCCCTTAACTCAAACAGTGTGTTTAATTTGAGTTCATCCGTCAGTTGAGTCATTATTTTGTATGGAACTTGCTTATGTGGTAGTTTACCACCTTATAGTGGGTCTCAAACTGCCATGTGGATAACTATATTAGAAGAACAAAAAATTTCAAGTTGAAATTAACACAAATAAATAACCATTGGACTTTAAAAGTAAATAGCCTAACACTTCATTCTTCTCCCCAGACTCTCTCACTTGAATTTCTTTCCTCTCTTTCTTTCTTCATTCACCGGTGGATCTTGCTATCGCTGATTTCATCACTTACCTTGATCACCGATTTCATATTGCAGTTGCAATTATGTCCGCCAGTCACCGATTTCATCACTCGCCTTCGTTCTTCTCCAATTCATCGTATTTGTCACGATTTCCTTCTCCATCACCATCTCCATTGCGATTTCATCGTCCTTGATCATGAATTTCATCTTGCAAATTGCCAATTTTGTGCGCTAGTTACTAATGTCGTCGCTTGTCTTCGTCCTCCTCCAATTTCATCGTTGATTTCCTCCTCCAATTCACCGTCTCCGCCGCGCTTTCCTCCTCCATCACTGTCTCTATTGCGATTTCCTCCTCCTTGGTCACTGATTTCGTCTTGCAATCACCGATTTTGTGCGCTAATCATTGCTGTCGTCATTAGTCTTCGTCCTCATCCAATTTCATCGCCAATTTCCTCCAGTTCACCGTCTCTTTCGCGATTTCCTTCTTTGTCACCGTCTCCATCATTGTTGCGATTTAGTTCACTGCCTATGTCATTGTCGCAATTTAGTTCACTGACGTTGTGATTTCCTCCCCCATCACATTCTCTGTCGCAATTTCATCTTCAGAGAGTTAATCTGACAATTGGGGCTAATCTATATTTTAAGTCCCAAAAATTTGTGTTTGTGTTAATTTAGGTTTAAAATTTTTATTTCTATACAAAATAGTCACCCATTTTAGTTAAAAAAGAAGCCACAATGCATCATGGGCGTCACGTAGGCAAGTTTTATTCAAAATAATGGCGCAATTAACGGATGAGACTCAAATTGGATACGTTGCCTGAGTTAAGGGACCTCAATAGGCACTTTTAGAGTTAGGAAACCATTTTAAAACAAACGGAATAGTTAAGAGACAAAATTTGAATTTTACCCTATTTTATTCCTTCACTAAGTTGATAAATATTTTCACGCACTTCCAAGATCTTAAACATGTAATACTCCCTCCGTCCCACATTCTTTGAAATAGTTGACTTTTGGCCATAGTTTGACTTGAATTTATTTATATTATTGGTTGTTAGAAAAAAAATTAAAAAAATATATTTAGAAATTAGAGGTCTTTATTTATCATTTATATAGAAATTATTTTTTATTTATATACTAAAAACTAAAAATAAAAAATCATAGATTAATTGATAAAAAGTGAGTGTTTCAAAGAATATGGGACGGATGGAGTATTATAATTGAGTTAAGCTCAAAATATATAGTTAAAAATTACGTGTATATAATTCACTTAATCAGATATACTGCTATCAATCCAGTTGAAGGTATGAAAACAAGATAATGCTTTTGGCTTTGTGGTTGCAGACTTACGGTTTACTTGGTGCAAATGAAATGCAACTCTGACAGAATCACAAATGATTATGCATGTAGAGAAATTGAAAGGCATCGAAGGAATTAGGACCCCACCTAGCAACTCCTCCATTTATAATTAGGGTAAATTGCAAAAGGCCCATTATGGTTTGATCTAATCTACACTTTACCCCTATGTTTTTAAAAACTAACAATTTACCCTTTATTTTCTTTATAGTGTCCAACAATAACTTCTGAAATCCTAAATTAAACTATATAATAACTATGTTCCAATAATTTTAAGATTTTTAATTTTTTTATAATTAACAGACTTTAAAAAACATTAATATGCATTTACAGGAAAAAAAAATACATTTACAGGAAAGAAAATCTAATACTACCTCCGTCCCAAGTTCTTTGAAATAGTTGACTTTTGGCTCTAGTTTGACTTGAATTTATTTATATTATTGGTTGTTAGAAAAATATTTAAAAAAATATGTTTAGAAACTAGAGGTCTTTATTTATCATTTATATAGAATTTTTTTTATTTATATACTAAAAATTGAAAATAAAAAATTATAGATTAATTGCTAAAAAGTGAGTGTTTCAAAGAATATGGGACAGAGGGAGTAATTTAAAACATCTATTAACTATAAAAAAATATTTAAGAGACTCAAATTACTAGAAGATAATTACATATAGTTTAAATTATAGTTTCAGAAGTTATTATCGGACAATATAAAAGAAATAGGGGCAAAGTGTATGTGTTTAAAAATAAAGGGGTAAACCATATGTTAGAATAAACCTGAGGGGGGTAATTGTAACTTTCCCTTATAATTATCCCTGTTCTTCGTCCCTGACACTAACGCTTCATTACGGTCAAACACAAGAGATTACCAGCCAAGGATGTAAAGATAGAAACACGAAGAAATCAAGAAGTTTGGGTTGGGCACAGAAGAAATTGGGATTGCTTGCAAGGGAAGTGTGATGGTCTGAATCTGAAGTTAAATGAGCTGAAGGTTACCTTTCTCAAGTTTGGCGACACAGAGCTTGAGGGTTTGGTAAGGAAATGTGTTCCTTTTCGGTTTTCTGTGAGTTGAGCAGCTAATATGTGCTGGATTATAAGTGTGGTGATGCTAGACATCAGCACATGGACAGAGGACCTAGAAAGTATGTGTTCGTGCTACTGAGTGATCACAAGGATAGGATATGTGTAATTGGGCCAACCAAAGGCCTTTAAATCCACCACCGGGTGGGCGCTTCGGCTATTTTGCTGCCTGCTTATGCCACCAACGCCTAATTGATCCTTTCTCTAACTAAATCCCCTTTCTTTCGGCATAAAGTACTGCCCTATGAAATGTTTTACCTGTTAAATTTTTTTCACCCTATAATAAAATAAAATGTTGTCCTTCAATTTTGATTGGAAAACACCTTTCACCAACTTTATTTTCTTATCCAATTAAATAATAAAAATCTATATTTGAAAATTTTAATTAGTTTTTCTTTTGTCACTTCTTCATTCTTTTCTGCTTCTCTTTTCTTCGTCTATTCTCTTGTTTCCTTTGTTTCTTTTATTGTTCCTCCATGTCTTTTTTTTTTCCTTTCCTTTGTTTTTTTTTATCTTTTCCTTAAATTTTCAATATACCATATTAATTATCCCGTTAACTGTGCATATTAAGTAATCTAAATAAAGATATTTTATTTATATACTGTTGGGAAAAAATTCTCAATCACTCATCATGCGTAGTGGAGTAACAAATACAATCAAATAAGTACAAATGAATTTGACGTAGTTCAACTCTTAATTAGCCTACACCAACGGATAAGATAAATCCACTTGAATAAAATATAGAAATTACAGTAGAAGTATGCCCTTAGTGCTCACGCTAGTCTATGGATCTCCTACATGCTAATGATAATCTCAATATTTTGCTCTCACACAATTACAATATATGAGAATAGTAAAAGACTTATCGTCCTAGCCTTCTTTGACCTCTAAACATCTCCTTCCTTTTGAGACTCTCACATCTTGTCTCTTCACCGCATTGGTTTTTCTATTATGTCTAAACTTTAATACAACAAGCCTTTTTATAGGTCACACACACACCTAAACTATATCCAAATAGGAAAATTAAATCCTAAACATAAACAAAATCAAAATCCTTAACTTTATTGAATTTAAGCCAACATATCCAACAATCTTCACATTGGCTCAAATTCTTTATCATGAATATAAATATCACGAACACACGATCATGATCACAAATACAAACACCACGAACATCGCCAAAACACGAACAGAGTAACGAACGCAAATGACTACAAACAACACAAACAATAATGAATAGAAACAACCACGAACAGAACATCACAAACATTAACATCACAAGCATCAACACACATGAATAATATCTTCAATCTGCAAACTTGTACTGAGCCGTCTGTACCATATCTCAACCACTGTCAAATATTCTTAGGATGATTCCTTAGGGCTTCATTCAACAATCTAAACACTCTACCATTTCAAGCATCAAACTATACGCCCCACCATGCTAGGAACACACACAAGCTCCATCATATCAGGACCAAACCATAAGCTCTGATACCACTTGTTGGAAAAAAATTCTCAATCACTCATCACGCACAGCAAAATAACAAACATGATTAAACATACACAAGCAAATTTAATATGGTTCAGCTTTTAATTAGCCTACATCCATGGATAAAAGAAATCCATTTGAACAAAATATAGAGATTACAATAGAAGTATACCCTTAGTGCTCACACTGGCCTATAAATCCCTAACATACTATTGATAACCTCAATATCTTATCATCACATAATTACAGGGTATAAGAATAGTAAAAGGCTTTTTGTCCTCGTTCTCTCTGGCCTCTGGACCTCTCATTCTTTCTGAGACCCTCATATCTTGTCTCTTCACAACATTGGTTTTTCTTTCATGCAAAAACTCTAACACAACAAGCTTTTTTTTAAGCCCATACAAACTCAAATCATATCAAAATAGGAAAATTAAATTCTAAATAAAATCAAAATCCCTAACCTTATTGAATTTGAGCCAACATACCCTACATATACTAATCTAAATAAAAGTATTTATTTTATAAATAAACATTAATAATTACATCAAGTGAATTAAAATTATTATTAAAAAATTTTAATTACATTTTTTCTTAGAATTAATATATTTCTTAAAAACCATAGTATAAATTTTTTAGCTCTCTACCTCCCCCGTCCCGCCTCTCCAACATCTTTGACCAAATTAGGACTTGAAACAATACTCAAGTGACGTAGAAGAATCAAATTTTGCTCCACAGTTTAGTTTTCTTGGTTAAGGCATGCTTTGAGGACCTTCAATTGACCTCTAGTCATCGTATTGTTGCAAATTGGGTGATTAATCCACGGTTTCGTGCAATTTTTATCAAAATTTGCAATCGCACTATATGGTAAGTGGTTTCATAACTAAAAAATTAATCATACTATTTTGTATAAAAATTTGAAAAAAAAAAGGGATTACATAAATATAATTTGAGTGTGAGTTTTCATATGAAAAATTCATCATATTAAATCCAAATAAATTAATACAAGTACATAACATAAATCTAATTACAACAATAAAGATAAAAATGTGATCCAATCCATAAAACCAACACATATAAAAGTTAAAAGTCTCAAATAAAAATTATAGTTAAATTTATCATCATAAATCTAAATAAAAAATAAAATTTTATTATATAAATGATAAACCTTTATATATAAATGATAAATAAAGACTTATAGTTTCTAAATATATTTTTTTAAAATAAAAATTCTATCAAACAATAATATGAGTAAATTCAAGTCAAATAATTAAAAAAAGTCAAATGTTTTAAATAATATGCGATGCAAGGAGTAGCATAATTTAGCTGCAACCAACAACAAAATATAATCCCTCAATCTTTGTGTCTAGCATATCGCCTTAGGTTTGGTTTAGAAAGTTAGAAATGGTCAAGGCAAAAATGAAAAGGAGATGGACTGTCAAACTATGAAGGGAGAGTTGTAAATTGCATTGAATTGAGTTATAGCCTATTGGGATGAGTTAGGATTAGAAAAATAGAAATTAGGTGGGTTGGACTTATAAATTTAAAGTGAGATAGGGTTATATAGGGACTTTCTGGGTTTAGGATGTATTTGAACTTAATTGAGCGAGTGCGGTTTTCATCAGTTTTGATTTTGAAAAAATGTAACTGTACTTTATAATGTTCGGTTTTAAAATTTTTAAACATGAATCGTAATCGAAATCACATAAACCTGATACTATTCAATTTTGTATGAATCAGTTTCTTCGATTTAACATGTTGGCCGATTTCGGTGAGTATTCCTACTAGTGAACTCATAGGAAAAAAAAACCTATAATTGCTACAAAAAAATGATATCTAAGTTCAGTAAGTGCAAAAATGAATTACCATATAATTCATATAAAATATTTAAAATCTATCATGTCAAGTTGCATATACAAGTTTCTATATGCTTCATCACTTCCAACATAGTTGTCCATATTTGTATTTTGAGTTGTTCCATTTTGATCGTCACTTCTACAACTAAAAGACTTAATTTAGCACTTTGACTATTATACCCGTAAATCCTTATACTTGGAAAAAGTTAGAACACAAAATCATAGATGTATTAAATGAGGGCTAATATTGACATAATACTTAGTTATTTTGTACCACGATTATTGTGAATATATGTCTAAATAAACACAATAAATAATTTCAAAATTTATCCATTATTATTCTAGATAATTTTATTGCACCCATAACCTAAATCACGTTTTCTTCTTAAATCACCAGCCACCACATTTGAGCTTGAACCGATGCATTAGTTTGAGCATGGCGTTGAGATCCTCATCATTGGTGGCAGCTCACGCAACATCAGACACCTCTTCTGCACAACATTTGCCTACCCCTCCCTTACTCTATCACCGGCTTTAGTGACCACATAGCTCCTGCACGCAAGGAAACGATGCCTAATACCAAACTTTTTATCTTAAAAAGTGATACAAAGTAATGCATCTTCCTTAATTCTCAACTTCGAATTATGTGTTGTTAAATCTTCTCTACACTTCTTGTGTGTTTTCACTTCCTAAAATACTTCATTTTATTCTCATATCTAATTTTTTGTTTTATGTCAAATTGTCTCTTTCCTCCTTATGTCGTCTCGAGTTTTCTCATTTTTTATTTAAGCTATTTGTGATATTTGTCTTGGGTAAGTTGATTTTATTTATTGCCATTAGTCTCATGAATCTTCTTCTTCTTCTTCTTCTTCTTCTTCTTCTTCTTCTTCTGTGTGCTATAATTATTAGATTACAATCTTCATGTTTTCCTTTGTCTGCTTGTATTCTTTTTTTTTTTTTTTCTCCCTTCTGATTATCGACCCTCTTTAAATTGGCTATCTTTGCCAAATCATATATTTGCTGTTTCGGAATCCATGTCCTTTTATATTCTTGTAGAGTCATGCTAATACAGACCTACGATGGCTGTGTATTGGTTCGCCACAGTCTCTAAAATTATGTTAGTCTGCTTATAGCTAGTGTGTGTAAATTTGAGGTGTAGAAAAACACTCTAACATATTCATTTAGACATTTTAACTTATTTTTCGAGACACCTTAAAATTTGAATATAATAGGTTTTCTACATATTGTTATTAACTTTTACATATTGGGTTAAACACTTCTATAATTTTATTCAGACACTTTTATTTATTGCTTTAAACACTTATTTTTTCATGGTAATAAATTATTTGTATATTACTTCAAACACTTTCTTATCCGCATTAGACATTTTTACATATTGTTTCAGACATTTTTACATATTCATTCAGAAATTTTTATTTATTGCTTTAGATACTTTTATTTTCTCACAATAATAAATTATTTGTATATGATTCCAGACACTTTCATATTCTATATTAGACAATTTTACATATTGTTTCATATGTTTTTGTATTAGTCCCTATTTGAATAGCATTAAAATACATTTTTGAATGCATTAATTTAAAATATTTCCAAAATTTTATGGATAAACTAAAAAAAATATATACTAATGCGTTCAAAAAATGCATTTTAATTCCAAATGAACCGAAAAAGTAAATGCGTCAAAAACTCGCATTTTAATCCCAAATGAACTGAAAAGATAATGAGCCTGACGTTAATTACAAATTTATGTTTCACTTGTAATTTTACATCTTTTTTTTTAAATAACTAAAATACAGAAAAATCGCAAAAGAAAAGACAAAACACAAGATGGTGACTACAAAAAAAGTAGTAGTCCCTCTTGCCCAAAATTCTTTAATCATTTGCCTTTTAGTAATTATTTTATAATTTTTTATTTCTAATATTTTAGTATATAAATGAAAAGCCTTTATATATAAATGATAGATCAAAAAATATATTTTTTAAATATATTTATATTTAATTTTTTTCTAATAAATAATAATATGAATAAATTGAAGTCAAATTAGGTAAAAAAATTAAATGAAGCATAAAAAAAGCAGGACATAGGGAGTTTTAATTAATAAAAAATTGAAAGAAAGAAATAGAGAAAGAGGCAAGTAACTTAGTTGGTTGATTAAGGTGTTATTGTCAGTGAGGAGGCCGCAGACAGTAGAACGCGGTAGTGGGATGCTGCGCCGCATGTGTTGATGTCTACTATGGGGGTAAAAAAGTCCAAGAAACATATTCTGTGTGAAATGTTTCCATGCTGTTAAGCGTTAAGCTCCTAGGTCTAATTATGCACAGGCAGTGGTAGACCATAATAGGGGAGGCAGAAATTTTGGAAAGATTTAGATACAGCTACTTAACTGGTTAATTCAAAAGAAATTAGAGTCTAGATATGCATTCTTGTTCTCTGGAAATGATGAAAAAATATAAAGATGAGGGACAGTGAGGTAGGCGTTAAATAAAGTAAGGACCAAATAAATAATTATTTCCTGTAATCTTAAACAGGTATTCTAATATGGCCTAAATGCACTATTAGTCCTCCAATTTTTTTAACTCATATGAGTTGCAACCTTAACTTTGAAGTAGTACAACTTAGTCCCAATTTACAGCTTTGCCTGGCCGCGACACTGTCCCTCTCCCAGGGCTTCGTCAACTCTCCTCCGGGCTTGCCCCCAAACCAAAAATTTTGATTCCACCACTGTATACAGGTGCACGATAACAGAGCTAGTTATTTTGGAATGAAAATACTACCATATGTGCATATCGTTCCAAGTTGATAAGTGGTCTAACATTACCTTTGATTACAAAAATGGCTTTTAGCATTACAAATTAGGCTGCATGGCTGTAAATTCCCTCAAATTAGACATTAGTTAAAAAAAATTGTTGAGAAACAAAATCTTAACTATTTGAAAAGCTTGTCCGTATAATGAAAATTGTTTTTTTTTTCAAGGTTATAATAAATTTTCATATTAGCTTTCTCTTAAAAAACTTAAAAATACGATCACAGAAAATCCGCTGGAGGATAGTATAACATTAGCGTCATACGTTAGCAGAAAACATTTATTCACTTGTACAAAAAAAAAAACACTTATACCATCTTAATTTTCATTATTGTACCTAACAAAAATCCAGCACTGAGCCAAGAATTGGGCGACGTGAATGAAGAAATCCATCATTCGATTCCCCACCCCTCCCAAAAAAAAAAAAAAAACTTTGCAAAACGAGATTCCACTTTGACAGCCACAAAAAGCAAAAATCAAAGAGACAATCACAACAATTAATCCATAAAAGCCCCAAAGTCCGAATTAGTGAACCTCACGTGCGCTGAACGGATAAAATAAACTGAGAAAATACGTCAATATAGTTTGCAATTGGGATACAATAATCTTACGAACTTGTTAGTTAGTCCATTGTAAGGGATTCATTCCGGTCTAGGTTTTGCAGCTTAAGATGGGATTAGCCAAACTCGATCACTGTCTGGTTTTTTCAACTCCAACTGATGCCGTTTGCAATAGCAACTCAAGTAATTATACAACATTCTCATTGATCTTAACTAACATTTATACTCATAATAACCCCTTAAAAAATTTTACTTATAGTTTAATCTCTCATTTAATTAAACCAAAGTAATAGTTAAAACCAAATCAAGCGGTCAGCGAACATGGTCTCCACAGTGTAATTTTATTGTTTCCAACAAAAAAAAGTTCTGTACAAGATGACAAGTAGAAAAAATTAAGAAATCCATCGTGATAACGATGGATAGTTTAGATAAATTTAATTGTTTTTTCACCAATTCACGATGTTTGAGAGGGGAAAAAATAAAAAAGAAAAAATGATTTAAAATCAATTTTCAGTGATTTAACTTGAAAACAAAAGAAAAAGTAGTGCCTAAACTGAGAAATGACTTGAAGATTAGGACCTCTCATGTACTGTACTCCAAAATCTCCAGGTGTTTCTTGTCCATTTGGTTGTCCCAGATTCATTCAAGCCCCAAAAACAGAAGCCTCTGACAGAACCTCGATTCCCAAGAAAACCAAAATCCTAGTTTGTCAGACAAAAAGGCAACGACGACAATGGATTCCCGAAAACTGTCCACTTTACTCTGCTCCTTCGTTTCCCAGCTCCTCCTCCTCCTCCTCCTCTTCTTCGATTCCAGCCTCACTTCCGATGATTTCGCTTCGAATGCAGTTCTTTTTCCCATTGTCAACTACTTTCTCTCCTCCCAAGAAATCGCTGCCTCTCTCTCCCTGCTCTCTCTTCCCAGGAAACGGAAACGGGCGCACTTGTTACAGTCTGATGCCGTACCCGCCGGTGAAGACGGGGATGATGATCGCGGTCGGCGGCTGACTCGGAACCCTGACTCCTACAAGACCGTATTTAAAATGTCCGCCTCCACTTTTGAATGGCTCTCTGGGTTGCTAGAACCGCTGCTCGAGTGCCGTGATCCGGTTGGCTCACCTTTGAATCTCTCCGCGGAGCTGCGGCTTGGCATTGGCCTATCCAGGTTGTCCACCGGGTCAAGTTACCTCGACATAGCTCAGCGATTCGGGGTTCCCGAGTCAGTGGCTCGGTTTTGTGCTAAGCACCTGTGTCGCGTACTCTGCACCAATTTCCGGTTCTGGCTCGCTTTTCCTGGCCCAGATGACTTAAAATCAGTATCTCACTCTTTCGAAGAACTCACTGGCTTGCCTAATTGCTGCGGAGTTATTGCTTGCGCCAGGTTTAGTCTAGTCAAAGAAGCAGATGAATACAGCATCACTGCCCAAATTGTCGTTGATTCATCAGCGAGAATTTTGAGCATTGCTGCTGGGTTTCGAGGCAATAAGAGCGATTCAATGATCCTTGAATCTTCAACTTTGTACAAAGACATTGAAGCAGGAAGGCTTCTTAGTTCAACCCCTATTAATGTCAACGGAGCGGCTGTAAACGAATACTTGATTGGTGATGGACAGTACCCTTTACTTCCTTGGCTGATGGTGCCTTTTCTTGATTCAGTTCCCGGATCAGCAGAGGAGAAGTTCAATGTCGCTCATAGTTCTATGCGTGTGCCAGCATTAAGAACCATTGCTTGCTTGAAGCATTGGGGTGCTCTGAAGAGACCAATGAAAGAGGAGCTTAAGACTGCGGTTGCCATGATTGGGGCGTGTTCGATTTTGCATAATGTTCTGTTGATGAGGGAAGATGATTCTGGTTTATGTGAAGTGGTTGGAGATTACTCGGCTTATGACCAGAAGCATGCATATTTTGGAGGTATCAATTTGGAGGAAAGTTCAACAGAAAGAAAGGCTGCTGCTATTCGGAATGCTTTGGCTGCTAGCTTAGGTGGTGATACCAGTGGCTTGCATTCGTTTCAAGCTCACGTCAGATGAGATACGGCTTTTATGAAGACACTATCAGGTAACTGAGGATGGTCTCTCTCTAACTCTCGCTTCTAGATTATGAATGTGAAGTGCAATAGGATGATAGTTTTTCTTTTTCTGCCACTTTACCGTTTAAAAATGAGCTGTAGTGAATTTGGCCATGGAATCAGGAACTTGTTCCTCGAGTTTGTGCTAAGGCCAACATCTCCTTTCTCTGTCCGACTTCTCTGGAAGGGATTTTCCATCAGAGACTGTAGACATAATTGAACTGGGTGTTGGTTCTGATTTCCCCATCTCTGATGCTGGAACCATGGATAGATATCCTGGTGCCTCCATATTTATGTGCGGCATTGCCATCAGGGCCATCATAAAGCCCATCAGACCCGAACTTTAACATGTTGGAGTCTTTTACAAGGAGGAAATTGCATAACATAAGCAGTATCCACTGGCAGGCGTAAAACCTTAGCGTTAGTTCTGATGTCCTTTTCTGCGACATTATGAAATATCTTACTCTACCTAGCTTGGTTGCTGAGTGAAAAGAATGGATGATGCAACACCATAGCACAACTTCCCAGCCTGGTTTCAGTGCGAGTCTTATGAATAGCCACCATCAAATTGATTTTCGAATTTGTATGGGTCTGTTATACTCTCTGTCCATACGGCCAAAGATGAATAGATTTAGTCTGATGAGAAGTAAATGTACAAAGGTTTTGGCAGGGCTAAAGTTTGACCTGAATGCTGAAGGGCTTTCTCCAGAACACTCTAGTACTCCTAAACCCCGTACGTTGTTAGGCGTCTTTAAAGAGAGCCATTTCCTCAACGCATTCAAATTCTGAATATTCACAGATTTAATTTCTGTCTTGGTGGCTTCTAGCTTCTCATTGCTCTGCAAGTACAAATTGTTACAACTCTGGGAGTGTTAGATAGCCTTGAAACGATGACGAGCAAGAAGACAAGGAAAAAAGCTGCCTCTGATAGTTGATATATTCGGGTTCGGTAAGAAGACATGTAAACAAAAAACAATATTAGAAACAATACATTCTAACTTCCATCCTTTGTCTCTTCCTCCATAACAGCCAAAGCCTTGGGGTGAAAGATGATCAATAATTTTCAAACATTAAACTGTGTATACTTTGGTCATACAGGGGCAAGATTCCAGCGATTGGTGCGGAAATTTGTACCTGGGCATTTTACATCGGCAGGAGCTTGGGCTGGAGATGGGGCTTGGTACGGCCCAGCCTTGAGTTAAAGAGTTGCAGTGTTTTTCCGTCTGCATAACGTTAGCAGCAAGATAACAGCAGTAGCAGAATTTAAGGTGCTTGTTCCTCCATCTGTCCGAGCAGAACTTCCATTGGCTCAGAATGATAGATTGTCCATCAACCACCCCACCCCCCCAAAAACACACACACACGCAAGAACTATGTCCTTTCTCTAGAAAAATTTGCCAGTCTATTTTCTAAGAATATTGTTACATCCTGCTGGAACTATAAGTTTAACGAATACAAACAATAAAATGACATTCATTTACTATTTATGTTTGTGTTCGATAATAGTTTAACGAACAAACACAAACAATGGTCTGATCTTGTTTGTTTGGTTCAATTACTATCCTATGCTTGGAGTGTCCTTTGACCACCTATATTCCCTAGTTTTTGGATGGGCAACAGGAGCCCCTGTGATTTTGTACCTATTTCCCTTTGTTGAGGATAGAATTGGGCTAGAAATAGGGATGAAAAAATTTAACCTAATCTAAAGACATGACCTAATGCACTCGAATCCAAGTCGGACCTGACCCGATTTGACCAGAAAAGGTAATGACCTGAACCCAAACTTGATTGAAGTGAAACCCGAGAAAACTTGAGTCTGAATTCGAAATGACTTGATGATTAAATCCGATAAGACCCGATTTTAACTTAAATCAACATAAGATATATGGTTGGTAAAAACTTTTAAAAATTTATGATTTAATATATGTAAATGAATTTTTTCTATTCTGTTGATCTGTTTTGTGTTGTAGAGCGAACAAATGAGAGCTATATTAAACAATTAGTAATACGGTGATAGAGAGATAATAATAATTAGGTTTTAGAAATTATAGTACTCCTTCCATCTCATATTCTTTGAAATATTTGACTTTTTCGAATTGTTTGAATTGAATTTATTCATATTACTTAATCTGTCTCAAATTCTTTGCATTATTCATATTTTAATAATTAATCTATATATTTTTTTATTTTCAACATTTTAATATATAAATAAAAAATATTTGATACATGAATGATAAATTCAAGAATTATAGTTTTTAAATATATTTTTTAATTTTTAATAAATAATAATATAAATAAATTCAAGTCAAATTAGTTAGAAAAGTTAAATGGAGTAAAGAAAATGAGATGGAGGGAGATTATTTGTTAGAAAAAAAAAATTAAAAAAGTATATATTTAGAAACTATAGGTCTTTATTTATTATTTAATATAATAATTTTTCATTTATATATATTAAAATGTTAAAAATAAAAAAATTATAAATTAATTATTAAATAATGAATGTTACAAAGAACTTGGTGCAGAGAGAGTATTTTATTAAAAAATTATATATTAATATATTTTCATAAATTTTATATTCTTTTTTTTTAATATCTCATTAAATTAAATTTTAATCAAAATTAAATAAAAAATTGAATCGATTCAGCCATTTCAGTTTATGTATCAGTGAACCGAGTAAACTCGATAATCAAGTTGAATTTGGTTTAAGATCTGATAACTCGACCTGATTGAATTCGAATTCAAATAAACCCAGTCTGACCCAACCCAAATCCAAAATCTACTCAATCCAAAATCAACCTAAACCCAAATAACCCAATTTAGACCTGAATACATACTAGCCCGATTAAACATGAACTTAAATAACCTGACCAAAATCTGACCTGAACCACCCAATTACCATATCTAACTAGAAAATTTCTTGGGCTCGTGAAGTTGTTCAAGAATCTTAGATTTGATCTGATGAAGTTGAATGATGAAGTTGAAGGCTAAAGAGGGGAAATCAGATCAAGCAAGAAAGAATTCAAGTGTCATGTATGCTCGAGAGAAGGAAGCACCCTGCCTTGCGTTGGTTTTGGGCGTTCGGAGGCAAACGGGAAGCACAAGCCCGAGGCGTTGGAGGCTCATGTACAGTCCACAAATAGATATCAGGGCCATTCTAAGGTGAGTAAGCATCATGTTACAGTAAGTTGATTGTGTAAATGTTACAAAGGCTTGCGGTTGCGGGTAAATGGGATGTCGTTTTTGCATTTATTTGGAATATATTGAACTAAGAGCCAATTTATTTGAGCTAAAGTCAACTAATTTTTTTTTTAATTTTTACATCTTTTTTACTTGAAATCAATTTTATTTGAAAGCCAATGTTATGTAGATACAATAATCAATTTGAAAATAAATTTTTAGGATGTTGTTAAATTTTTATGAATTTTTCTTTTTAAATGCTTATTGAAACTACATAATATTGGCTTTTAATTAAAATTAGTTTCAAGTAAAAAAGATGTAAAAATAAAAATAACTCATTTTGTAGTCAATTGACTAAAGTTAAAACGAATTGGGTGTAAATCCATGAGCTGATGGGAGATCCAAACAGGGTGGGCGGCGCCCTCTCTCAAATATATATTACTCCCTCCGTTTCATATTAGCTGTCCATTTTACCTTTTTTTACTAAAGTTTGACTTGAATATATTCATATTAATATGAATTGAAAAAAAATTCTCAAAAATGATAATTAGAAACTAGAATCTTTAAAGTTTCATTTTCATGTAAAAAGTTCATATTTTTATGATAAATTTTAAAAGAAATAAAATTATAAATTAATTACTGTGAATAGTAAAGATGACAGCTTTTGTGAAACAGAGGGAGTAATATATATGCACAGTGGTAAGCTTTCTTATTACGTTTGTAGGTGTAAATTAATGTTTAAATACAAGAACTCATCAAACCTGATTCAAGACAAGTATGTGGTTTTTGCTCGTTCCCCAAACACGGATTGCTCATAAAACGCATGAGAAGATAGCCGGCCGGTACATATTAATTAAGCTTCTCTGGTTGTTATAACAACTTCATTCCATGCTTCTTTGATGTACATGATTCAGTTCGGCTTCAAATGGAATATTTTACAATTCTAGCTCTAGCTGTACACATATATAACTAAAATTAATTAAACTGCTCTATATTTTTAGCTAGGTATATATATATATATATAGAGAGAGAGAGAGATATGTATGTATATCTAGTCCAGAGAACCTTGTCTACAAAGCAGGCAGGGCCGGCCCCTCGATCTAGCTAGGTATGCCACTATAGCCAGACATATATCCAAATAATCAGAGCAATGGCCAAGTTTAAGGCAGAGAATGAGCAGCTAAGTGTTAACGGAAGAGAATGGCATGTTAGCCACAAGAGCCTCTTGCAGAGTGATGCTCTTTATCAGGTATATATATTCTTATACCGCCACTACTACTACTATCTACTATTTCATATATACCATTTGAGACATTATTTGATACATACTGCTACTACTACTATAGCTAATTTTGGTTAATTTATTATGAGTTCCTTTCTTGTAGTACATACTTGAGACAAGTGTTTATCCAAGAGAGCCCGAGCCAATGAAAGCTCTCAGGGAATTGACCAGCGGCCATCCCCGGTAACTAAATTATCTAACTGAAAATTAAAAAAGCCTCTCTGAACTAGCTAAATTAGTCAGTCCAATTATTATTTTATAAGTAGTAACGGACCAAAGATTGGGGTGTTGACAGGAACGTTATGAGCACACCGGCTGATGAAGCGCAGTTCCTAAACATGCTTATTAAACTTATCCATGCCAAGAACACAATGGAGATTGGCGTCTTCACCGGCTACTCTCTCTTGGCCACAGCCCTTGCTCTTCCTCACGATGGCAAGGTAGGTGCATGCATGGGCTTCATACATACTAAACAATTTATATATATTTTTATTATTATTATTATTAATGTTAATCTATATATATTAATTGATCGATGATCTTAATTGCATATTGTAGATATTAGCAATGGACATAAATAGAGAGGATTACGAGTTGGGTCTGCCAGTAATCCAGAAAGCCGGAGTTGCTCATAAGATTGACTTCAGGGAGGGCCCTGCCTTACCGCTTCTTGACCAGCTCTTGCAACATGTATTATACCAAGATAATTTCGTCACTCTCCTAGTCCTATATATATATACCCTTTATTTTTGTACATATACTTAACGAGTCTTCAAATTTAACTGCTTGTCAAACAATCTCATTATTTATATATAAATACGTATATATAGTGCGTAGCGTACTACTTTAATTGCATTGCCCTCATCGATCATGGATGGGTGGTTGGTATTGGTATGCAGGAGGAGAATCATGGGTCGTTTGACTTTATTTTCGTAGACGCTGACAAGGGAAATTACGTGAACTATCACAAGAGGGTGATCGATCTGGTGAAAGTGGGAGGAGTGATCGGATACGACAACACCTTGTGGCTCGGCTCTGTGGTGGCAGCACCATCACCATCAGACGCTCCACTCCCTTGTGAAATCATGCAACAGAAAGATTTCGTGTTGGAGATTAACAAGGTGCTTGCTGCTGACCCTAGGATTGAGATCAGCATGCTCCCAATTGCTGATGGGATCACTCTCGCCCGTCGGATCAACTGATTATCAATACATATATCCCTTCCCCATTGCACCTGAATCAAGCAACCTAGGCCAAGGCCTAAGTTAAGTGCCCCTGCTAGTTCCACCTTGCCATGCATATCTTGTTTATTAGTTGTCTCTCTTACCACCAAATAATTATTAATAAATTACAACTTTGTACGTTGTCTCTCTTTCACTTTCTTTGTTTTTTTTTTTTTTGGCAACAGAATCTTTCGAGATACATGAGACGTCTATGGATATGTATATATAAGAAAGAAAAGGAGACTGTGGTGCTTAATTGCCTTCTAATACTGAAGAACACTAAAAGCATAAATATCTGGTCCAAAATAATTCGCTTAATCATTATTCAAGCAGAATTATGTACATCACTCGTTTGAGTTTATCGTACGCTTCAATAAATCTTTACACATGAATTTGTAAAATTTACTTGTTACAAGTACTGAAGCAGAGAAGGAATAATGCTATACTTACAAATTGATTCTATAAATTGATGTAGAAGACGTATGCAAAACTCATTCAAAATTAGGGCTAAAAACAAATTGAGTCGAGTAATAGGTTAATCCTATTCAGCTTGAAATATTTATCGAGCTTGATATCTAAGCTCATGTTTAGAATAAAAACAGTATGAATGAGCCATAAACGTGTTTTTAACCAATTGAGCTCGACTTGCTCAAGCTCGTTTATTTAAATTAAGGGAAAAAAACTAAAATTAGATCAAACTGATTCAAGTAATAAGTAAGTCAAGTTTTGTTTGAATTGTGTATCGCAGTTGAATTTTTGTCCAGACATGGTTTGGTAACAATTTGAATGAGCAATGGATGAGCTTTAACTCAAGCTAAACTCGAGCAATTTGTTCATTTTTTAACCTGTATTTAAAATAAAACTATTCGATGGTTGACCAGTCGCGAAGAAAACACTCATAGAACCTCAAAATTTGTTATGATTTTACATAAGGTAGACAGGTTTGGTAACCAAAATTAAGCAACAAGTGAAATTAAAGAGAGGGGATCAGAAGTATCAAGTGAACAAAAGTTTTACAAGAGGGCACATGCAATGCTAGAATCATGGAAATTAAGATACTAACAAAGTCCTCATTGCCAATCCCAGTGATCGCATCACTCCCTGCAATCCGGAGCAGATTAAAAGCCAATTAAGGATCCCAAATCTAGCCAATTATGGATCGAGAACAGTCGCACATTGCCCTTTGGGGCCAACCGTAAATTTTTTAAAAAAATTAAGAAAAAAAATAAGGATTGAGAACATTGGCAAGGAATATTAGGGACTTTCTTCATGATTTTGTCAACTTCACCTTTCTAAGTCATTAAGGCAGCGAGGAATATTATCGAGTTAACTTTTTTCTTGGTAATCAGAATAAAAAAAAGAAATACTATAATGGGGAAGAAAATGGCTAAAGACAGTTCGTTGAAGATAAGACTTCAGCCAAAATGGTTTTAAAAGTAAATATTACGCATGTGTAATAATCATTGGAAGTAAAATTTTATAACGTTATTAAATTTTTATGAATTTTACTTTTTTAAAGAATTAAAAAAAAATCACTAAAATTTAACAACATTATAAAATGAAATTTATTTCAAGTCAAAAAATGTAAAATGAAAAGAAATCAAGGATTAAGTAGCTTTAAGGTGAAACCAATTAGTGTAAAAACACAACTAGGATTATCATTGGCTGAGCCCGCACAACACAACGGCAAAGCTTGACAGAGACCAAAGATGCCGCCCTAAACCACACTGAAAACGCCTCAATGGACCCATCGATGATCGAACCACCTGGACCAAGAAAGAAGAGCGCAAACAACTCCACCTTAAACGCCAAACAACCAACCGAGGCCAAAATCGGCATTGGCAAGGGAATCCGTTAGCTGCGAAAGAAGATGCGCGGTTGAGCCAATGAGCACAAACGCCATCGAGTGCTAAGTTGGGAAGTGGGCTGGCTAGCTCAGGAGGAAGACCCAGGGCCAGTCGGGAAAGAGAAAAGATAGCGGCGAAACACCGCTGATGGGTCTTCAGAGAGAGAGAGACCTGAATCCCTTTGTTATCTTTTAAATCGTTAGGCACACTTAATACAATGGCGACATTGTCTTTGGAAGCTCAATATCCTCATCATATTAAAGGCTTTAAGTACTAGCAAAGCTCCCTGACAGCTAAATCCACGCCAACTCCAGCTCAGGCTAGAGTTATAGCAAAATCAACACAGGCTCAATATAAAACTCGATAGAGATAAGACTCTGCCTGTGACACCGATTGTAGAGAAACATTGGTGCGCCTTCACTTTGACCATATTGCATTAAATGGTTGCAATTCTTTAGGCTCAAAATGAACTAGCAAGTAGAAGGTAGAGCAGCCACTTTAAAGCCACATAACATATAAGCAGAAGAAAACATCCAAGATTAAACCTACCACTTGGGCAGAGCATCCAATATAAGCATGAACTAGAAAGGATTTGCAATTCCTGAACAGCCCGAACAGTCCAGGACTACAGATGTTGACCACAGTTCAGTCGGATCAGTAGGGGCTCTACTACTTTTCCATGTAAAGATGCCCAAGTACTTCTATCAAAACTTAAAGAGTTGAATTCAACACAGACTGAAATTCCGCTGCCCCAATACATGCCTAATTGATCATTCCAAACGAATTACATTAAGATGCAAGAACTTGATCAACCCTCCATTTCGTGGGCGTAAAAACAATAACATGGCGGCTTTGAACCCAAGAAAGAAGCGCATTTTACCAGACACAGGCTAATCGAGTAGGAAATTCATAGTACCCAAGAAATATCAGTTTCCAGTAGACAACCAGATCATATTAGAACAAACAAAACTTGCATATTGATCTAGGGTACTTTAACCAATCATAACCACGAGTGCTAGTCTCACGCAAAAGATAAAGCGTTCATAAACTTAAAACCCAAATAGACATCTTTAACACGAACAAAACCTTTCAGAGGCCGTTTCCCAAAACCAGCAAATAGCTCAACGGTAACTCTTCTGGAACCTCGCCCTGGCACCTCTACCGCCGAACTTCTTGGGCTCGCACCTCCTAGGATCTGCTACAAGCAAAGTCCTATCATATCTGACCAAAATGTCCTTAATCTCCTTCTTGCTCTGCTCGTCAACATACTTCTGGTAGTAAGCGACCAAAGCCTTGGCGATGCTCTGGCGGATAGCGTAGATCTGTGAGGTATGTCCTCCGCCTTTAACGCGGATCCTCATGTCGACGCTGTTGAAGCGCGGCCTTCCGAGAAGGAGGATTGGTTCCATGGCTTTGCTACGGAGGATCTCCGGCTGCACGAGCTCAATGGGGCAGCCGTTGATCTTGATCAGGCCACTCCCTCGCTTGCAGTGAGTCACTGCGACCGCCGTCTTCTTTCGGCCGAAACACTGGACAGCCTCCACCGGAGCCTTCTCTGCCATTCTTGGGTTCCTCTGCTGATCCGCGGCGCGAGTGACAGGTGACCGAAAACCCTATCGTGATAAATGACGGAGTGTTGACACTCGAGAGTTTATATATTCTGTAAGCTAGGGTTTTGATTTTATTTACCGAAGTACCCTTCGCTTTACGGGCAATCTACAAAGCGAAACTAGGCTCGGGAGGGGTCGGGTACCATAGGCTTTCAATTTGGAAACCGAACCCGACCTAAATAAGCCTCAGATTATGGGGTTTTCGAGTTCGTGGGTATTCGAGCGGGTTGCTATCGGATTTTTCAGGTTGGAGCGAAACCCAAATTTCTGTTCTGGGCTATAGTTTGAATCTGTGTTGAAACCTATAATGGGCTTGACATGAGATCCAGCCCACAGTTTTATGCGTTTTTAACCGGTTAAACTTTCAGTGCTTGTCCCCATACTATAAGCTGTTACAGTGTTATATGCCTAAGAAATGAAATACTCCCTCCATCCATTATGCCTAAGAAATAAAATACTAATATCTTTGTGATCATTCCCAAACGATCGTTGTGGCCATTACAAATGGATTATGGTATGTACTAGAAATAATTAGCGAGTATTTTTATAAAAGCAAGTATTTTTAATTAGTTTTTTACTTTTTAGGTTGGATAAGTTAAAAAATTAATAAAAAAAACTAATTTATTTTTACAAAAATATATTAAAAGTACAATTTTGAACTTCTTAAAGGACTATGTTTTAATAAATTGAAAATTTGGATAAACAACTACTTTATATAAAAATAATGCACAATAATGAATTAAAGTTAATTTCAAATGAACTGGATATGAATACTTTTAAGTAATATTTTATGAACGAATATGAAATATGAGTAGTATTAGGTACGTATAGTTTTTGGAGGGAAGGATATTTTCATCCTACAAGTTTGCCTATTTTCCTATTGAAATTCTATGACGATGTTTAGATGTGGAAAATTTTCCTTTTTTTTAAAATATAATTTTAAGTATATGGTTAATTTTAAACATGGAAAAAACCTTATTTTATAAATTTTGAAGAGCTCATGTTAAAATGGAAAATCATATTTTAGATGTTTTCACTTTGATGCATGAGTTTTTTTTTTTTTTAAATTTTCCACATCCTTAAAATTAGCTAGCTATTCACTCAAACTTTTATAAAATAAAATTCAAAAAAGGAGAATTTTTACACAACTAAATGCCAACTAATTACTTTTCCAAATAAATTTTAAACATGCAATCGGGTAAACAGTTAGTCTGAAAGCTTTCCGTAATGTAGTTGACAGAGAGAAAGAGACAAATTATAACAATTGCTTGACATTATTTTTAAACAAATATAATTTAAATTACTTAGTAACTATCTTATAATAAATTTATTGTGTAATAATTTATTAATAGTAAATGGACCATTGAAATTATAAAAACTATTCTTTGTAAATCGCATCTTCATTCATTAACTATATGACCAACTGTAAGCTTCTTATCAAAGTTTTAAAGTTGATTTAAAAAAATAAAAATTTTAACATTAAAATTGTTCTTTCAAGTAATGTAGCTAACCAACAAGTTTAAAGATAGTTTATTAGTAGAAGATGGGTATCGCATAATTTACGTTAAAATTTATGAAGAGCAGATATATATAATAGACCTACACTACAATAAAAGTGCTTATGTTTAGAGAATAAAGTGTAGGTTTTTGGAAGAAACGATGGTACAACATAATTCTAGCCAATACTCGAGAGAGTGGGAGACTCCGGGCTTTTCTATAATTAGCTATAACAAAATTTGCGGACAAAGTTTCCGGGGAAACAGCCGGAAAGGATGCTTCTTTTTCGCTAAGAAAGAGGGAGCTACTGCTACTGCTTGCGCTTGCAAGGTTTGATTCACATTTTCGGGGCAACTACAAGCCCTGCTTCAACGTGACTCTGCCTGACCTTTTATAGCAACACTCCGGCTCAAGGGCTACTTTACAACGTGAAAATTGCAGGGTCTTTTCACCGGAATCTATTCTTTCTTCCATAAATTGATCCATTTTCGACACCTGGTCCTCACTTTTAACTTTTAAGAAAGTAGCCGTAGCAGGACTATCTTCTCTAGTCAGTGTAACAATTACTTTTTCATGGCTATGCTGGCGACGGTCTCCGACGAGCCGGTGACTCCTGCCGGCCGTCTCTTCCTTCAGCCTGAAATGAATACAGTCATCCACTGCATACTTCGCACCAAAGACCCGATTGACTTAGATGTCGTCAATTCCACCTTTAGCTCCTCCTTGTTGCTCCGGCACCCCAGGTTCTGCAGTTTACTGGTCCGTGACCGGGACGGGCTCGAGCACTGGCATCGAACCCACGTCGACTTCAGCAGACACCTCATCGTTGTTAACGACCCCATAGAAACAGAGGAAAATTATAGAGACGACGGCGGTGGAGTTGATTCTGCCGTGAATCGCTACGTGGCCGACTTGACGATCAGTTCACCGCTGAGCTTTGACAAGCCCTTGTGGGAATTGCACATCCTGATGGCCCACCGTTGCGCCGTTTTCCGGATCCACCACTCGCTTGGCGACGGGATCTCCCTCCTGTCAATGCTGCTGGCGAGCTGCCGAAGGGCGGACGACCCGGAGGCGGTGCCGAGAATGTTTTATCCGGCGGCGAGGAGTAAGGGTACGGAACCAGATGGCAGGAAGGTGAGGGAGTGGCTGAGGTTTTTTTGGAGGCTCTTGAAGACGGTTTTGTTCAGCTTGGTATTTGTGGCGGATTTTGTGGCGAGAACTGTATTGTGGGTTAGGGATCGGAAGACGGTGATCAGCGGCGGCCATGGAGTGGAGCTCTGGCCGAGGAAATTGGGCACCGCCGTTTTCTCGATCCAGGATATGAAGACGGTGAAAAACGCTGTCGCAAATGCCGTAAGTGATCGCAAGCTAAGTTGGATTTTTTGCTTTCCCGGCCTAACATCACGACACGCCCGACTTCTGAGGTATATAGTACTAATGATTTGTTTAAAGGCAGACCATTAATGACGTTCTTCTTGCGGTGGTTTCTTGTGGGCTATCCAGATATTTGGAGCACAGATCGCCCAACTGTAAGCTAGTTTTAAGATTTTCTTAGATTTTTTAACTAGAGCTTAGTACTGAAAAAGTTTGTTCGTAGCCCTTGGAGAGGGCCATCGTCTCACAGGTATGGCTGTGGTTAATTTAAGAGAGCAACCGAGTTTGGAGGTCAGTTATGATCTCATTAATCTTATGAGATGATTTGTGCAGCTTTACTAGCTAGGTGCATTAATTAATTCATATATATAAACTAACCTACGCGTAGGTTACTGTTGTTGTGATTAGGAACTGTGTGATATGATGAAACACGAGCCAAGATTTCAATCGGGCAACAAGTTCGGGGTGATTCTTCTGCCTGTATACTACCATAAAGCTGGTGAGGAGGATCCTCTGTATTTTTTGAGGAGAGCCAAAAAAATGGTTGACATGAAGAAGCATTCTCTAGAGGCCCACTTCTCCTACAAGGTTGGGAGCCTTGTCTTGTCTTTGATAGGCTCAAAGGTACGTAGTTTGGTGGAGCAAGTGAATGATTTCTCCATAAAACCAACCAGCCTGAATACAACTGATGGTTTCATTCCATATATATATTGCAGTATGCTAGTTTATTGAATTACAGGCTTATTTGCAACACAAGCTTCACCATTTCCAATGTGGCTGGTCCGCCCGAGGAGATAACCATCGCAGGCAACCCTATAACTTTCTTGGGCGCCACCGTATCCAGCTTGCCCCATGTAACAGTCCAACCATCTTAATTAAAGCCCTTGTTTGTTTTTGGGAGCTAAACGTACAGAAAGCCGTTATTACAGCTTATTTCTAATTTTTGCTTTTTTTTTATAATTAATTTAACTAATAATCACTTGATTCATTTTTTTTTTATAAAAAGACTAAATCTATATATTTTCTTTCTTATTCAACTAAAGAAAATGTTTTCGAAAGTAATTTTTGAGCTTCTCGAAATACAGAATTTCAATTTGTGGACAAGGTAAATAAATAATCACTACATATATATATATATATATATATTACTTATCAACATCTCCCCAGATGATTTATTGAGTTCTTTACCCTAGCTAGTTTTTGTATGAACCCGATTTATGTTTGAGCATATATATCTTGAGGTGATTCTGTTCTATTCAATTTTGCAGGCACTCACAATGCACATGGTGAGCTATGCAGGAAGGGCTTACATGCACATCTTGGTGGCCAAAGACATCATTCCTGACCCTGAATTTCTGGCCAAGTGCTTTGAGGATGCTTTGTTCCAAATGAAACAAGCGGCTATTTCTACTGTTAACTTATAAACGTGTGTCTGATCTGGGTGTTTTTTTTTTTTTTTTTTCCTTCAGTCGATTGTAATTTCATTATAATATATAAATAGTTACAGTATTATGGATGAACAACAACAATAACGTACAAAGAGTCACCAACCTCAGCAATGAAAAAGCAAGTGAACAAACAAGCCTGGTCCACACCATCTAATTATGCGTTTTTCTAAGATCCAAACTTCACCCCTTTAGTCCTCAAATGGTCAATTGTTGTCAGGTGGCTACAATGATCTCCCTCACGTACGCATGTTCGACTAAACATTTCCAAAAATTTGTTAAATTCGATCGTTAACTACTGCACTGGATGGTATCTTTCATCATCTTCGTCCATTTTTCCGGTTCTCGTCCATCTTTATTGGCATTTTTCTTTCTCTATTTTTTAGGTACTCTTCTAGTTGTGTTATTCACTTTGACGTTGTTGTTCTTGTGTTATTCTAATTTTTTGCAAGTACAATAAAGTTAAAAAAACCTTCCAACCAAAAGCATAAAAGTTAAAAAAGAATTGGGAAAATTGTAGTTACTTCAATAGATTTCTTTAACATTACCTTTATAGATTATGTTTTAAAAATCTACATTTCACTTCCTTATTACTTAACAACATTAGCCAATTTTTTTTCTTTTAATACACAGAAGAAAAGGAAATGAAAGATTAATAGAGAAGAGAATTGGCATGGTGATAAGTCTCGTTAACTGCATTTCTAAATAACATCATTAAGCAGAAAAATGGAATACGCTCCACTATCATGTGAATCTTTTTCTCCAACTATTTAGCAGTTTTTTTCATGGAACCTATGAAGACAAATGATATTAAGAAAAACATTGGAACAGTCTGCAATGTTAGTCAACTAGTAGTATTTATCAGCAACATGGAAAATACATTTTGTCCTAAATAAAAGAAAGAAAATTTTAAAAAATTTTAAACGCTTGAATAATAGAGCGATGGATTTGAATAAAATAAGGGGAAATCTAAAAACTATAAGAATTTTTGTGATTTGAGTCAAAACTCAGGAAAGTGTAATCGCCCGAAAAACAAAAATCAGGCGACGACATTTATGTCATAGATGGTGGATACTACCAATAGCTATAGGCTAGCAGCAAAATGAAAAATTAAAAGAGTAAGGTATCAAATCAAATAGTAGCACGTCATTTTGATTTTCAATTCAAACCTAGTAACCGACAAAAAACACTTCAAATGAATTAATCTATAAAATGAGGGGCAAAGTCGGCATCACAATACCAAAAAAAAAAAAATGAAATAAAGACCTTAACTTTCAAACCCGATTCGCCTCTAACTTTGACGATTAATCACGCGAAAAGTGCTTGATACCCTCAAACTCACTGAGCCGACTCGCCCCATGGAGATCTCCCAGGCGCCGCCGCCTCCTCCTTTTCGTACCATCGACGGCGACTCATCCGCCACCTCTGGCGATGGAGGGCAGCATCAGCCATCATCTTCGTCCGATTCGATAAAGAAGGAGGAGACCGCGTCGTCGTCGTCATCGTCGGCTGTGGTGTCTAGGGCGGCGAGGTTTGCGATGGAGGACGATGACGAGGGAGATGTTTGCAGGATCTGTCGCAATCCGGGGGACGCGGAGAATCCGCTTCGATATCCTTGTGCGTGCAGCGGCAGCATCAAGTTTGTGCACCAGGATTGCCTCCTTCAGTGGCTCAATCACAGCAAGGCTCGCGAATGTGAGGTTGGATTTTGTTTACTTTTTCTTTCCTATCTAGATGCCCCTTTGAGATTTCAATTTGTGAATTTTGATGTTAGGTCAATTTGATTTTTCGATTGGATGATTTGGTTGCTTAAATTTTTTGGGTCATCTTTCTTTATACAAAATTTATTGTGTTCTATTTTTTTCTTTTTTCTTTTTTGAAAAAGATTATGTGATGTATGTTGGTTTTACAGTAATTCACTGATCGGTTTGTTTAGTTTCTCCGGTGGACTTCTTCCCATCTTACGCTGCCAGATTTTTTTTTTCTGTATATTTTTACTTTATTGCCGTTTTTGCATTAATTGGTTTCTGGGATGGCTTGCAGAAATGAACTACATGCGTTTTCTTATGTGTATGTAGCATTCAACCGGATTGATGTTCTCTACATGGAGTTAGAATGACGAGTTATCATTATGTATACCTGCTTTTAGCTGGCATTTGGTTGGAGAATCTGTTGCCTTTCAATCATGTTCTTTGAATGCTAGCATGAAGATTTTACTGTAATATACTGCTGATTTTCTTCTTTTAAATGCGACAAATGCTAGAGTAAGCTGGTATTGGGAAATTTATGGGAAGGAGTATCTTCTGAAATTTCAGTTTGAATGTATATATTTTTGGCATCCCCATGAGAAGCATGTATTAGGTGGAGGGTGTTTTTGGAATTTAGGCATGTTGGTTATACTTGCATAGTAATTTGTCATTTGTCAACCCAAATGCTCGTTATTGCTTGTTTTGTTTGTGAATCCACTCTACAAGAAACTGGTTTTTCCTGTCCTTTTTTTTTAATTTTACTGTAAAATCTCCCTTTTTCATTGCGTTTTGCATATTATATAAAAACTTAAGGCTGGGAATAAATTTATGTTATTGATATCTTCTGCAGGTTTGTAAACATGCCTTTTCATTCTCCCCTGTTTATGCCGAAAATGCGCCTGCCAGGCTTCCGTTTAAGGAGTTAGTGGTCGGAATGGCCATGAAAGCTTGCCATATTTTGCAATTCTTTTTGCGCCTCAGTTTTGTACTTTCTGTGTGGCTGCTGATTATCCCCTTCATCACTTTCTGGGTGTGGCGGTTGTCATTTGCGAGGAGTCTTGGTGAAGCACGGAGATTATTTCTGAGCCACATTTCCACCACTGTTATTCTTACTGATTGTTTACATGGGTTCCTACTTTCTGCTAGCATTGTGTTTATTTTTCTTGGAGCCACATCTTTAAGGGATTACTTCAGGCATATGAGAGAAGTTGGAGGACAGGATGGTGAGCATGAAGAAGATGGGGACAGAAATGGTGCTCGTGCAGCAAGGCGTGTACCTGGACAAGGCAATAGGAATGCCGTTGATGGTGTTCCCGAAGGTGCCCAAGCAGCTGGAGCTGGTGGCCAGCTATTCCGAAGAGCTGAAAATGTGGCTGCTAGGTGGGAGATGCAAGCAGCTCGCTTTGAGGCACAAGTGGAGCAGATATTTGATGGTTTGGACGATGCTGATGGGGCAGAGGATGTACCATTTGATGAACTTGTTGGCATGCAGGGGCCTCTGTTCCATTTAGTTGAGAATGCATTTACTGTAAGTCTGCTAGCCTTTTATGTTTTTATGTTTGTTTTTGTTTTTCTTAGTATCTTGGATGAAACGAAGATACATTTGGCCCTATGTATGGAACAGTTGTAAACATTGGCTGAAATCGCTAATAATTGGGTAAGTCCTGATAATGGAGTTAAAAAGCTTATTTGTGTTGTGTGGTGGATGATGGTAATATAGGTCTTTTGTTTATCCTGTTACGGCATGCCTATATGCATCAATTTGAATAATGAACTATTTGCAATGTATTGCATTTTTTTTTGCGGCCATTTTAAATGCAAACTTCCTCACAGTTTACTGTTTTCTTATTCTTTTGCAGGTCCTCCTAAGCAACGTGATATTTCTTGGTGTTATTATCCTAGTGCCCTTCTCTCTGGGCAGGATTATACTCTATTATGCATCTTGGCTATTCTCTTCTGCCAGTGGTCCTGTCCTATCAGCAGTTATCCCTATTACAGACACTGCATTATCATTGGCAAATATCACATTGAAAAATGCATTAACTGTTGTCACTAATTTGACATCTGAAAGTGAGGGCAACAGACTGCTTGACCAGGTGGCAGAGATGTTGAAGGTGAATGCTAGTGGAATAACTGAGGCTTCCAACAACTCCAGCGCTGCATTTTCTGCTGGTCTTTTGAAGGGAACATCTATTGGAATGTCAAGGCTTTCTGATGTCACGACTCTTGCAATTGGTTACATGTTTATATTCTCATTGGTGTTCTTCTACCTTGGCATTGTGGCACTCGTTAGATACACCAGGGGTGAGCCATTAACTATGGGGAGGTTCTATGGAATTGCTTCTATAGCGGAAACGATTCCATCTTTACTAAGGCAATTCTTAGCAGCAATGAGACATTTGATGACCATGATTAAAGTTGCTTTTCTCTTAGTCATTGAACTTGGAGTATTTCCATTGATGTGTGGATGGTGGCTAGATGTTTGTACCATCAGAATGTTTGGGAAATCAATGTCTCAAAGGGTCCAATTCTTTTCAGTTTCGCCTCTAGCAAGCTCATTAATTCACTGGGTGGTAGGGATCGTTTACATGCTGCAAATAAGCATTTTTGTCAGCCTTCTTCGAGGGGTATTGTTCTCTCCTGTTCTATGAACGAAATCTTTAATTCTATAGTTGCTTCTTAACCATCTATCTGTGCCAGGTACTGCGTAATGGAGTTCTTTACTTTCTTCGAGATCCAGCTGATCCAAATTACAATCCATTCCGTGATTTAATTGATGATCCTGTGCACAAGCATGCCAGAAGGGTTTTGTTGTCTGTTGCAGTTTATGGGAGTTTAATTGTGATGCTGGTCTTTTTACCAGTCAAACTTGCTATGAGGATGACACCTTCTATCTTCCCTCTTGACATTTCGTAAGACCGTTATTCATTTTTCAAAGCATTTTATTATTCTTTTCATTGCAGTTCTCAACTGTGAGTAGATTCTATTTGTGTTAATGTACGTCTTCTGTTCATTGGCATCTAATTTTCTTGCTCATTTATGGCAGGGTATCTGATCCATTTACCGAGATCCCGGCTGACATGCTTTTGTTTCAGATATGCATTCCATTTGCCATTGAGCATTTCAAGCTACGGACAACAATCAAGTCACTGCTTCGATTCTGGTTTACAGCAGTTGGATGGGCACTTGGCCTTACTGACTTTTTACTCCCAAGACCTGAGGACAACAGAGAACAAGATAGGCAAGATAGAGGGCAGGCAGCACAACTGGGTGGGCAGGAACAGGCATTGGTTGCTCTTGCAGGTCCTGGTGATTCAAACAGGGTTGCCCTTGCTGACGAGCTTGACGGTGATGGACAAACTGATTCAGAGTATGTTGTTTGATGCTTTAGATTTACAGTGATGGAATGTTTTTTTCCAAGAAGAATTTCAGTCATGGTTGGGTCTGATTTACATCATTTGTATTTGCATCCCTGGTCTAAACGTACGTTTTTAACTTTGACTGGATTGTGAAATGGTGCTAATAGTGTTGCCTCTCCTAGACCCATGCATTTCTATTGAAGTGTTCAGGATCTTATATTATTCTAGAATTACGCAAAGCTAGTGGCAATTAATAAAGCTTATGAGAAATATACCTCAATCAAAATCATTCTTTCTTATTAATATTGGTTTTGCACACTGTCTTCTAACAAGAATTTACGTAACATAGTTGGCAAGTTCAGATTATGGTTTTTACATGTATCTTCTGCTGTGTTTTGTTTTACATGGCATGAGGACACTTATTGTTCATCTTATATAGATTTTCTTTTTTGGATGTGTGAAAATGAGGATTTGTCACCAATCAGTCATTGATTTATTTGCATATTGCCTCCCAGGAGAATTGGAACTTCTGCATTCCTTCATCTCAATGCATTACTCCTTATCAACAAATTATTTGTTGTACTGAACTTGTTTCTTGTTTCCTTTTGGATCCTGTCTTCATGTGTTACCTTTTTTTAGGAGATATGGTTTTGTACTGCGCATTGTCCTCCTGCTGGTGGTAGCATGGATGACTCTACTTGTGTTTAACTCTGCGTTGATAGTGATACCAATTTCCCTTGGACGTGCCCTTTTCAATGCCATCCCGCTACTCCCTATAACTCATGGCATAAAGTGCAACGGTAATAGTTTGATACAGTTTTTTTATCTTGTTTTCTTGTTCACCTTTGATTCATAGAGCACACCAAAAGCTTATGGTTGTTTGAATTTTGTAACTTAAACCATTACACCATCTTTATTTGGTTACTGAATTTGTTGAAGTTTTGCATCTGTTGTATGACAGTATGAGCTTATTGTTTTTCCCACATGTTTCTTGAATTAGATCTTTACGCTTTTATTATTGGAAGCTATGTTATTTGGACTGCTATGGCTGGAATCAGATACACCATTGAGCACATTAGACTGAGGAGGGCTAGAGTTCTTTTGAGCAAGATTTGGAAGTGGACTGGCATTGTTGTCAAGAGCTCCCTGCTTTTGTCCATATGGGTAATTGTGCTGAAATAATGATTTCATCTTTTCATGGTTAAATATTAGCCAATTTCTAGCTCTTATTTCCTATATGCTTAAATTCAGATTTTTGTCATTCCCATCTTGATTGGGCTGCTGTTTGAGCTTCTGGTGATTGTGCCAATGAGAGTGCCTGTGGATGAGAGCCCAGTTTTCCTCCTGTATCAAGATTGGGCACTGGGACTTATATTTCTTAAGATCTGGACTAGACTGGTGAGTTCTAGTGTTCTTTGTTGTTAACTATGTTGCATGCAAGATTATTGATCAGATGTTGCTGCTATATTGGTAGATCATAGTTTTGAGAAAGATGAATGCCAACCTTTTCAATTATTTAGGCTTATCTGTTTACCCTTTCAATGTTTCCCCTTTCTTTTTGTTCCTTGAGCTTGCATTGCTTGGCTACTGCTATTCAAATAGAAAGTTTCTCCCATGAATGTAACCTTAAGTTGCTAATATATTTGATGGATTATTGCTTTGAGAATGAGGGAATGCACATCCCTTTTCTTGTTTAGTTTAAGCATAGATGTACCCTTAAGATTATGTATCGAAAATGTGTTCCCATATTTCCCCTTGAGCTTAGGTAGCTTGGTTATTGTAATTCTCATTAAACTTTGTGCCCCATGAATGTGATTTAAAAGGCGCAACAATTTCTTTCGGTGGTTTGGTTCTATTATACTTTGTGATTCTAGGTTCTGTTTTTGAAACTGTGATGCAGAATGATGCATAAGGTCTCCAATCTTCTTTCCTTGTCTCTTGATTGTTCAAACAGGTCATGTTGGATCATATGATGCCACTGGTGGATGAGAGTTGGCGTATGAAGTTTGAGAGGGTGAAAGAAAACGGTTTCTCTGGACTGCAAGGTCTGTGGGTGTTGCGTGAAATAGTGTTCCCGATAATTGTGAAGCTGTTGACAGCACTGTGTGTGCCATACGTGTTGGCCAGAGGGGTGTTTCCCATTTTCGGATACCCATTGGTAGTGAACTCTGCTGTTTACAGATTTGCCTGGCTAGGATGCCTTTGCTTCACTCTGCTGTGTTTCTGTGCAAAGCGCTTTCATGTCTGTTACACCAACCTTCACAACTCCATACGTGATGACCGGTATCTCATTGGTCGTAGACTTCACAACTTTGGTGAAGGGCATGAACAGAGACAAGAAGGAGCTGAGATATCCTCTGAATCACAACATTTGCAACCGACGACCGGTGATGTAATCCGGCATCATGGGGAAGCAGATGTGGGTTTAAGGTTAAGGCGTGTTTAACTCATCGGAATATAATCATCAGGGAGGTTAAGGAGTACGCAGTTATTGCGCATGACTTGTTAACTTGCAAAACTGCCTCCGAATCACTCTTGAGTCTTTTAGCAAGGAAAAAGGCTTATCTAGTCGAGTGGCTGGATACATGTTGCTCTCAAGTCGTCCTGGTGTGTTGAACTTCGGAACCTGTCCATTCTGTGGACCAGGTTTCTTACCAGGCCTTGTTATGGAGGCAGTGAAATGTAAATTGTTTAGACTGATTTTGTTCCCCGTCATGGAACATGGAGTAGGGATGTAAAGGCCAGTCCATTTATATCAGTACCCTATGTATGTCATACAAATTATAGTCCTAAGGCAGCTGGTTAAGGGTTTTTTTTTTTTTTTTTTTGATGGGGGACGCTTTTTTTTTTTTTTTTTTGATGGGGGACGCCTGGGGGGATTAAGCTGTCCCCAACGACGGAGCATCAGTTCGCAAAACAGTTGTTTCGTGGTGCTAAGAGCATCGTCTCCTGAAACGTTGACAATCAGAGTAAGCAGCGATTGGGTTTGTTTGATCAAGCACAGGCTTATGGTAAAATTCGATCGACAGAAACACCTGTATCTGTCTGGGAACCATTTTTGTTTTGAGCATTAGAGTTGTAAATAATTCATTAAGTGTGGACGTTTAAAATCTAAATGTTGTTATTAGGTAGTTCTTTCTAGATTCCCTACGGAAACACGATGTCATGTTCCTGCTTCCATTTGAAATCCCTTGATGTCCCGTGTCTAGAGATTTGAGATATACATACTTATCTCAGATGCATAGCACATTGTTTGTAGAAATCTATGGACTGACGAACATTCAGAGACAACAAACAAATATTTTGTCCCATTTTCAACATGCGCGAACAACAGACGAACAGCTTTTATGGATATAGATCTAATTATACGTAGTTTATGATTTTTCAAATTTATCCCTCACTATTCTGGTTAATTTCCATCGCACCCCTAGCGTAAATAGCGTTTCGATTCCCAGCCCCACAGTCATCGTCGTCGTGATGCCGTAATTCAACGATGCCAACATGTCGCCGATCAGCCCCTGCCGAACCCTCAGTTGCGATTCTACATGGTACCTTCCCACCAAAAATCTTGTCGAAACAGTCCAAAACGGCTTTAATCGACGAAGCCAAACCCTCCTCATCTCTTCACTTGTTCCACACAATTGAATCTCCCGTTTCCGGCGTTCATTTGTCGGTACGCGTCGATCAGATTGGTTTTGCATTTTTCTCTCCTTGGAGTTCTCGCAGCCGAAGAGAAGGTATCCGATTGCCGTCTTCTCCGGTAATTTAAAGTTGTTGTTCAAGTAACAAAATCTCCAGATTTATACATGTTAGAGATCTCTAATTGAGTCCCGAGGTTATTGATTTGGATGTGTTTTTACAATTTATCTCTCGTGTAATTTATGTCCAATCCTCCTTGTTTTGCTGCAAAAGTTCTTGGCCTAAGTACCCTGCCGGTCCTTGAACTTGACCAACTCAAACGATTTGGTCCCTCAACCAGAAATCCACTTATGTTAGTCCTTAAACTTGGTAAAACGTGATGACTTAGTCCCTAAAGTGAGTTAAAGCGCCACATGTCCTAACGGTGATAACGGCGTTAAAGCAAATATGATGTTTTTATGGGGTTGATAGTTTTCCAAATTGACTTGAAACCTACTGGCGGCCCTGATTCTACAAGGAGATGCACCATTCGCTACAGCGGGTTGGGGATTGATCTCGACCTAGCTCTATCGGAATATCCGGAAGGAGTATTTGGAATGGAGAGAGGTAAGAAGGACAGAGAAAGGATGAGGAGAAAGAAAAAGAGGTGTGGTGGAGGAGAAAGGGGAAGAAGAGGTACAGTGGCAAAGGAGAAAGTGAGTTCAGTGGAGGAGAAGAGGTGTATCAGGCAGAGGAGAAAAGAAGAAAAGGCGTGGCGGAGGAGAAAGGGGAAGCAGAGATGCAGTAGCAGAGAAGAAAGTGAGTTCGGTGGAGGAGAAGAGGTGAATCAGGCAGAGGAGAAAAAAATAAGAGGCACAGCGAAGGAGAAAGGGGAAGAAGAGGTGCGCTAGCAGGGGAGAAAGTGAGTTCAGCGGAGGAGAAAGGTGTATCCGGCAAAGGAGAAAAGAAGAGGAGAAAGAAGAAGAGGTGGGACGGAGGAGAAAGGAAAGTCCGGCGAAGGAGAAAGGAGAGGAAGTAGCACAGCGGGGGAGAGAGCGAGTCTGGTGGATGAGAAAGGAATATGAGAAAGAAAAAGATGTGCGTCTGGGAGAGGAGAAATGAAGAGAAAAAAGAAGAAGAGGTGCCGTGGAGGAGAAGGGCAAGTCCGGCAGAGGAAGGGCAACGATGGATTATGTTTGAAAGGGAGGCAATGACGGTATTAAGCACGTGACCTCACGTTCCACTTCAAATGGCTTAAGGAACTAACTTGTGACAATTTGCGAAGTTGGAAGACTAACTTAGACCGAGTTCTGGTTGAAGGACTAACTTGTGTGAGTTGGTCAAGTTAAGGGACCCCTGAGGTAATTTGGCCAAAGTTCTGTCAAAGGTCTCATTTAGAAGTTCACGCCTAGGGGTGATTATTCGGTTTTTTCGGTTTAAAGCAAATCAAATTAGTCGGTTTATTCAGTTTTCAATTTTGGATGAAAAGAAACTGAATTAATTGAATTAGTTTATAAAACCGAATTCAAATCGAACCGAAATATTTTGGTTTGGTTTGGTTCAAATTGAATTACCCAAAAAAAAATGGAAGTGAAATTTTATAAGAGATGAAATGAGAGAGATACATTATTTTTTTTTTTCAAATTCCATTCAATATAGAAGATTCATTGTCTATGGAAAGAAAGAAAATAAGAATACAAGCTAATTTGGGGTACTTTGTAGCTTTACAGCCAATTCGTTTCGACTTTAGCCAATTGGCTACAAAATGATTTTTTTTTTTATTTTTACATCTTTTTTACTTGAAACTAATTTTAATTAAAAGCCAATATTATGTAGTTACAATAATCAATTAAAAATATAATTTTTATAATCTTACTAATTTTTTATGAATTTTTCTAGTTTCAAGTCTTAAAAAATAAAAATTCATAAAAATTTAACAACATCCTAAAAATTTACTTTCAAATTGATTATTGCATCTATATAACATTGACTTTTAAATGAAATTGGTTTCACATAAAAAAGATGAAAAAGTTAAAAAAAGTCAGTTGACTTAAGACGAAACGAATTGGCCCTTATTGTTCATGAAAAAATTAAAAAAAAATCTGGTATAAAAAATTTTGATTAATTCGGCTACTGAATTAACCGAATTCCAAAATAAAAAACGAAACAAAACCAGAATTTTTGTTATTCGGTTTTAACTGAAACCGAACCGACTTAACCGAACTTAATTTTCAAATTATTTCAGTTTTTCAATTTTTTCTGTTTGAACCGAATACTGATCACCCCTACTTATGCCTAAGAGAATACTGTAATTTAGGCAGCTTATAAAGAGTAGTTAAAGAAAAAAAACATAGACACAGACACACATACCTATATACACACACACACATATTTATTAAAATACTTTTATTTTATTTATTGTTTCAAACACTTTCATTTTTAAAAAATAATAATTTTTTTACATATTACTATAGATGTTTTAACATATTTATTCAGATACTTCTACATGTTTACATATCATTTTGGTAGATACTAAATTGTTTGTATATTGTTTGGGGAGAATAAATAGTGTACATATTATTCCAGATACTTATATATATATATTTACCAATTATTTTAGATATTTTACAATTTTGTCTTTGACACTTATACAGATGCAAGTAATGATGGAAGATGTGAGCTCTCTTTTCTCTTTGGAACCTTCTCCCTCCAGCCCCCACCCTTCTATAGTTCATCCCCTTCTTGCCATAATTCGGCCACAATCGACTTCACAGTTAGTTTCCATCCAACACTTCCTCTTTACGTTTCAATTTTTCCTTATCTATAGATAATAAACTACTTACATGGGATTTTTTTTGCTTGAATTAATTTTATTTGAAAATCAGTGTTATATAGGTATAGTAATCCATTAAAAATATAATCTTTATAATTTTATTATAATTTTTTTATTTTTAATAACTAAAAAAATACAAAATTTATAAAAATTTACTTTTGAATGGATTGTTACACCTACAGAATATTATTTTCAAATGAAATTGATTCATAAATGTAACAATAAAAATAAATCATTATAAATTAAAAAAAAGTTCAATTGGTATAACTTGTCTTTTTAGAGATCAAATAAACTGTAAAACATAATATATATTTAATAATTTCTTAATAGGAATAATTATAATTTGCCTTCTAAGGTTTAGGTGAAATTACACTTTGTCCCTCCTATTTCAGAAATATACACTTTGCCTCTACTTTTTTAATACAATCCAAAAGCAACTTTTAAAATCTTAATTTGAATATTAAGGTAGTCATCTTTTAGCAATTCTAATCTGTATGGTATTTTTTTAACAGTTAATAGACATTTTGAATTATGAGTCTTTTCTTTCTATATTTCTTTCAGTTTTTAAAACAATATTTTTCAGTTATTTTCATTATTCTTTCCTTTTTCTTTTAGTTTATTGTGCCCCGCTGTTTTTATTTTCTTTTCTTTTTTCCCAAACTTGTTTCCGGATCTTACATGTACTTATGTTTTTCATTTTTAACAGCAAAACGAGATTTTCATAAATTATAGTACCAAATATTTACAAGCTAAAGGCTGCAGCAGGGTGCTGAAAGGCAATAAACCTATATATGTAAATAACTAGCTTATCCAACCTACCTTAACTTTGGCCAATTATTAATAGCCAATCATCAGTTATGGCACAATTCAGACCAAGAATAATATGCTGTTGCACTCCTTTTAGTTAGCCAGAAATACAAGTAAGATTGGATTTGTGAAAATATTTTCCCACCTACAACATTGCCAGCTCGTTCCTTCATTCCGTATCACAACATTCCACCAATTAAATATCTGCTTCCAAGTCCACATCAGAGTCTGACAACTAAGAAAAAAACATCACTTAGAAAAAAAAACACAAAGTAATGTATAAATTTGCTGGTTGAATTTGGATAATTTATGTAACAGAGGCGAGGCTAATATGGAGTAGTGTTTTACGTTGCCCCGCTCGGATACTTGATCCCCAGGAAATTATAAGGGCAGCATTAATTTTTCCCTGGGGACAAAAAAGAAACTACAAATATAACGTGCATATGGTCAGTGACACTAACAATCTTAACCATCAAGCAAGTATAATACAAATTGTTAAATACCGTTACTATTAGGTATATACTATGCTATATATCATTACAATTTATTGTAAAAAGAAATTTAAAATTAAAATATTACTTTAAGATAAAATAATTTAAATAAATTTTTTTTTTTGCATATTTTTACATGTATTCTAATTTTTCTCATCATAATTTGTTAAATATAAATAAAATATACTCTCTTTGTCCCAAAATAGATAAACCATTTATCTGGGTATAGATATTAAAGTATATGTAATTTATGTTATTTTTTTCAATTTTACCCATGGAACTAAAATTAATTTTTTTTGGATTATGTATAGTGAGAGTTTAAATAATAATTTTTTTTTTTTAGTTTTGTGCAGTAAGAGATTAAGTGAAGATTAAAAAAAAATTATTGGATTTTGTGTATTGATAGTTTAAATGGGGGTAAGAAGGTAAACTGATTGTTTAAAATTTTATAAAAGAGGAAACGTTTCAACTTTTTTTGTACATTCTAAAAAAGCATACGTTTCATCTAAATTGGGATGGAGGGAGTATATAATAGAAGATTTTTTTTATATAAAAAATAAAAAATGTTGTATATAGAGAAAAATAAATATTAGTAAGCAAAAAAATAAATTTATTGATTCAATAGGAAAAAAATAATACTTTAATAATAAAAATATATTTTCTAATACCCAACAAAAAATGGAAGCAAAAGTAAAAGAAAAAGAAACCAAAAAATAAAAGTAAATATTTGTGTTAAAATATGTGTACTGATTATATTTTACAATTTTTTATATTTAAGTATGATATTTTGATGTAAAATTACAAAAAAAAAAATCTCAAATGTCTATGGAAAATAAAATACTGCGGTATGTATATTGCAGTATTTATGATATATCACAGTTTTTTTTATAAAATATATGAAAAATATAATTTTTTAAAAATTTTCTAACAAAAAATAATATGAACAAATTTATGTCAAATTTAGTAAAAAATTCAATATTTCAAATGATATGGAACAAATGGGGTATTTTATAACAAAATAGCACATAATTTTAATTTTCAATTGTTGTGTAGATTTTAAACCCACTATTCCGCAAGTGCACGGTAGTTGTGTAGATGGGTGAGTGGATATCGTGTTAGTGTTGTGCCCAAAAGCCAATCATGAGATGATTGTATTTTTGCATATTGAGTCATGATATTTTATTAAGGCATTAATCCAGCAATTATGTTTGTTGTTTTGTTTCTGCGTAACTTAACAAACATAATCATAACCCTAGAATAATGATATTCTTAAACGTCCCTGGCCTAGTATTATTGTGGAGCGGGTTGTAATAATACATAATGACTAGCATATGTGGAGACTAATATGAGATATGTAGTCTACATATGGGTACAAGTTGGAGAACTTGTGTACTGGACCGACCCACCATGAGAACACTACATGGATCGTTATATGAGTGTCATAAGTGATTCTCATAGTGATCATGGTATATGTAGTCCTTCGACCTAAGATCATCAAGGTTCCCTACATGTGAGTCACATACTTTGATACTTCCCTTTGTTGCTCGTAACTGAGTGAACTTGAAGGAGGTCATTGGGTATGTCAAATATCATGCGGAGGGATTTGTATGATCAAGATGGGATTTGTCCCTCCTATGTAACGGGAGTGATATCTTCGGGCCCCTTGATAGAGTGAGACTTAGAAAATGCATGGCCATTCTCGGATGAGTTGATATACGATATCAATGTCATCAGCTTAAGTTAGTCTACTTGGTAATCAAGAAACCAAAGATTGGGCTATACGAGAGTGACACATTCCATGTCTCGTGCTTAGTCTTGATATCTTGGACAAAGGGACAATGGCATATATCGGTGATGATCATAAAGGTTTAGTCGAATCACCGACAATCTTGTCACTTGGGTAGCAATGATGTGTTGCTAGACACCGCTCATTGCTTATGATCATAAATGTGATTTATGATCATTGCCAACATGGTAAGAGCCTATTGGGTCGCACACATAGAGCTATTTGGATCATTAGAGTGCATGGGCTAATTATTTGGGTTATGGTTTCACTTTAATTTTGTATTAATAATAGGCCCAAGAGTTGAGCCATTATTAAGCCCGAAATTAAATCCTAATTGGATTAGGGCTTTGAAACCCATTAGGCCTGGAAGTTGAGTCTCACTATAAATACAACTTTTAAGTGAGAAATTCACAGGTCTCCTTGCCCTAGCCTCCAAAAAGGACAGCCGCACTCTTTTCTTGCAATTCATTGGAAGACGCAAGCTAGCACTGCGAGCGCAAGAGAAACGCATCTACCAGGACGTGGTGGAAGCGTGGTGATCTCGAGAGGATCGTGTGGATACCATAGAGAGCCTGAACACGTCAACTGTTCAGGTTTTGTGATTCGACTCTACAGTTGAGTGAGAGATCTCAATCGAAAATTAGGTATGAAAATTTTTGAACACCCGGTTTACCCCGTTTCACTTGGATCCTGGAGGGTTTCGGTTAAATTCCGCTGCGCTGTTTGACTCCCGAAACCCATTATACCGTTCCCACGAAGATTAATGAAATTGAATGCCAAGTACCACTACTCAAGTTAAACTTTAGCTAAACAATCAAAGTTGGATGACAATATAGGCAACTTAAACAAGTGACTAACCTTAGCTAAATGGAATACTATTAACCTAGAATGCAAGTATGCAATGTAAAAATTGTAGTTTTTATCAAATCATGAAAGAACACTTCGTATGGGTTCACTACTTGTCTTGATTTGTTGGTGAACTTAGGTGAGTGGGTTAATTTCCAATGTATGTTGATAAAGTTATTCAACTAAATTCTTACTTTTCCAAGTGAAATTAATCTCTCTAATCTAAACTTAATAAGGATTTCCACCCGATTACAAGTTTAGAAAGATGCATTAAAACTCAATTTACCTTTACCTAATGACTTAGACTAATTTTCCAACAAGTCCATAGCCATTAAATTCTTCTCCTAGGTCCAATAGCTTCTAATCTTTTCCAAGAGTTTAGATGCAATTTATAGTGCAACTAATTGTGGCCATCAACTAGCTAACACAACATTAAGCTCAAGAGAAGAATAAACATACATTTAGTATAAACTTAACATCACATAACCATGAATTCATCCAACATAATCAATCCAAGTAGCTACATCCATAGAAAGTGCAAAAGAAGACTACTCCATAACTAAATAAAACATAATCATGAAAGTAAACATAACAGCATCCATGAAGAACTACAAGGAAGATGAAAGAGTAAACCCAAGATGGCTAGAAGCTCTTGAATCCAAAGTCTCCAAGCTAGTCTCCTTGAGCACTCCAAGCAATCTCCAAGTTAGCTCCAATGGTCACCAAGAAGAAACTAAGAAAAGCTAGGAAAACTAACTATGGTGGAAAACCCAAAAACTAGTTCTAGGAAGCTAAAAAATGAAGATGAAGAAGATGAAGCCTCCTTTCTCCCTTGCTAGGTTCCAGCTTTTTCCACTCTTGAGGACGTCCCTTTCACTTACCAACCCCATTGGATAAAAATCCTTGACCAATAGCAAGCTTGAGTTCAAATTTGAGGTAGGGGACCACCTTTCCCGGGTGACTGGCGCCTAGGCGCCAGTATGGGCATCTCTGGCGCCGCAGCGCCAAAGCGCGATGGTGCCTGGCGCCTAGGCGCCAGATGGCCTTTTTCTTGGCAGAGGACTTTGTACTGTGGCGCCTAGGCCTCGTTCCTGGCGCCTAGGCGCCACAGTTCTAATGTCCGTTGACTTTTACGTTCCCGTTTTTCGTGCCGCTTGTCCCGGTGCCATTCCAATGCTATGGTCCGCTTCTCCAACCTACAAAATGAAGGGTCAAAGCAAGAATTGGCCAAAACTATTGAGTGATGAGGTAGAAAATTATGGTAAAAGTTGACAAAAAGTCAACATGTTTGACCACAAAATTAACATTTATCATCAATAAATCAAGTGCGTAATCAAATCATTCAAAATTTAAAGTTAAAATCCCAAATATTCCAAAAGTTTGCATGAGTAATTAACTATTTTAGTTTTAAAGATAAATCCTATAAAGTATTTGTTGGCCCAAGTGCAACCGAAAGGATGGGTGAATTGGTTATTTTAAAAACATTAGCAAAATAAAATTTTACAATTAAATTCCCTCAACCAAAAATCAAGAACAAACCAATTAATGTTAAGCTCAAATAAAGTAAGTAAATAAATGAGGATAAAGAAAAGAGTGCACCGGGATTTATAGAGGTTTAACTCCACCAACCGGAATCTACGTCCTCTCCTCAAACTTGCCTAACTGAGATTTCCTCCACTATGTCTTCATCAAAATTACAATGATGTTTTTTTCAAGGTTCACACCTAACCAATCACTAGTTTTCTCCAAAACTAACTAAAAATCACTCCCTAGTTTTCTTCAATGATCACTACAAACCCCTCATCACACAAGAGATTCTAAGGTTTAAAGTGTTTTCAAACTCATAAGCTCATACAATAGCACTTTTTGCTAGATATACAAATGAAAGTGCAATAACACTAATAATTTTCTCAAGGTAAGCTCTTTCTCTTGGATTTGATAATGAATTTTCACTTCTAATGGTTAAGAGTTATCTTCAAGGTGTTTCTCCATGTATTTATGCTCATTTGGGGGCCAAAGAGACGTTGAAGAACCGTTGGGAAGGTAAAAAAAGTCTCCAAGAAAGCAGGTGACCGTTGTTGTCAAATTTGACAAATTTTTGCTTATGTTGCCCAATTTTACCCGGTGAAAAACTTTCACTCGGTTGAAAATTTGGTCTCATAGCGAAACCCTAGGTTTAAACAATAACGGCTATATGTCAGCACCTGGTCCACGTGACAATCTGATGTGGCATGATTTTAAAAAGATTTTTCAAAAAAATTTCAAATCGAAAAATCACACGCAGGTCTAGAATCACGTTTCACCTGGTTGAAAAATTTTCACTCGAGTATTTTCTTGTTCCAGAACCAAAATGCTCTCAGGTTTGAAAAATTGCTCCAGTTTCACTCGATTGAAAAAAATTCACTCGAGTGTGTTTTTGTTCCAAAACCAAAATGCTCTTGGGTTAAAAAAAATACTCCAATTTTAACACGTTAAAATATTTTCACCCTGTTGAAACTGTAGCTCCAAATTTTTCTCACTTCCAAACTTCCAAACCTCAATGAATTTTTCACCAAAAATATTTCTTCCTTCACAAACAATGCTTGAATCACCATAAATACTTCAAATATACTTAAGAGATAATTTTCCTTCCAAAGATCAAAACTTTACCAACAAGAGACCAATGTATAAATCTTTAGATAGAGCTTTGAAATACATAAAATAAATATATTTTTTTATCATCAAAATCAAATATATATATAATAAATATATAATAGTAGCTACTATTGTCATTTGTGTTCTACCTGTCCAACTTTCTTTCTTTTTCTTTCTTTTTAATTTTGTTTCAATTTGAGGCCAATTAAACATCAGCCCAACATAATTAAGGAAGTTAAGCTGCAAAAGCCACACTATAAAAAAAAAAAGTTACATGCCCACAAAATCTATCCAAACCCTAGGTGAAATAGGACTATAGTGTTAAATACCACGGTATCCTGCAATATTTAATACTATGGACTGGTACCGCGGTATATTGTTTATCGTAGGTAAGCACTATGGTGTACAAATGTTTTCACATTTTGTCATTTTACCGTACGGTATACCAAGTTTTTTTGTGTGCCGCTCACTTTTTGTATACATTTTGTCAAAAAATTGTGATATACCGTAAATACCGCGTGGTACTTCCGTGATATTTTATTTTTTACGGTTTTTTTTTTCATTTTTTTCATTTTACATCAAAATATCATAAATATGTAAAACATTATAATATAAATAATGCACATATCATAAAATAAACATATACTTTTATTTTTTTGTTACTTTTCTTAGTTACTATGAAAATTTAATGGATGGTAGCAGCTTGAGGGTCCTAACATAAGTTCAATTGGTGATAGTGGTGTATGGATCATATGGATATCCACAACAAATGTTATCATCTTTAATCGAAGGTTTATCATCATCGGCCCCAATCTTTTTCAATAATCTATTCGGTGACAATCATTATATTTTTCGACCACAACATCATGTTAAACAATATTCCCCGATTTGATTTCTGATGCATACTATTCCAATTGAATATGTTGCTTTTGTAGAACAAGTTAAGAAAGAAATATCTTTAAACCAACTAGGAACTCAATGTTGTATTAGAAAATGTATTGTTGTTATTAAAGTATTATTTATTTTCTATTATATCAATAAATTAATTTTTTTAGTATTATTTATTTTGCTCTATATATAACATTTTTTTTTATGTTTTTTGTATTAAAAAAATATCTTCTATCATATATATTTTTTATTTATATTTGATAAATTATGATAAGAAAAATTAGAATATATATAAAATGTATAAAAATAAATCGTTGAATAAATTATGTTATCTTAAAATAATATTCTAATATTTTTTTATGTAAAAATAGTAACAAGATATGATGCCATATACCATATTAAATATTTTTAAAATTTAAGGTGTGATATACCTAATAGCAATAATATTTAATACCTTGATTACCGGTCTAAATGGGTCACTAGGGTTTTTCGGCCTCCTAAGTTTGACCGGGTTTTGACTAAAGTGGATGTAAAGATGCCGCTCAGCCTGTTGTGCCCCTAGACCCGGACGGGCTGGGCCAGGTTTGATAACACCGGGGATTACCAATCGCTGATAGTACAGAAGACAAACACCACTAGAACACAAAACAAACAGAAGGGGGCCACTTGATAGTATATAAGGGGGGAAGATGAACGAATTCGCACGGTTTTTGGTAAAGAGGGAGAGGCACGGCTCCGGTGGGTGACGAACGCAACTACGTATGATATGAGTCGTGTGATCTCTACAATTGGTGCATTCGAATTCTAAAATCGAACCCACCGGAAACGCCACCAACGGAAACAAGCAAGAAAATTCCTACAAATTTCCTCGTGACGCTCTCTCTCTCTCTCTCTCTCTCTGTATATATATATAGAGCAGAGTTACAAATCCAAGCAGGCGCCAGCGAGTTAAATAAATTGCGTTGTCTCTTCTCCCTAATAATTTGCTCCATCATTTTCCAGAAACCTCCTCCGACCCAATATGGGCACCGAATCAGCACCTCTCCAATCTCACAAGCTCCACGTACTCTTCTTCCCTTTCATGGCCCACGGCCACATGATCCCCACCATCGACATGGCCAAGCTATTCGCCCGCCGCGGCGTCAAAGCCACCCTCATCGCCACTCCTTCGAACGCCCCTCTCTTCTCCAACAACCTCCGCCGGACACAAGACGCCGGCACCGACATCCACATCCGCACCCTCAACTTCCCCTCCGCCGTCGTTGGCCTTCCCGATGGCTTCGACAACCTCGACAAGATCACTTCCGCCAAACAATTCAGCCCCGACAACTTAACTAAATTCTTCCAAGCAGTCGCCATGCTCCAGGGACCACTCGAACAGCTCCTGCAAGAACTCAACCCCGATTGTCTGCTCGCCGACATGTTCTTTCCCTGGGCCACCGAAGCCGCAGCGAAATTCGGGATCCCAAGATTGGTATTCCATGGGACTGGCTTCTTTCCCTCATGCGCATTGGAATGTGTTAGATTGTACGAACCTTACAAGGCTGTGGAGTCCGACTCGGAGCCGTTTGTCATAACTAATCTCCCCGGAGACATCCAGATGACGAAGCAGCAGCTGCCGGATTTCTTGTTCCAAAACGAAGACTCACCGCTAAAGAAGATATTGAAAGAGTCCAAGGAATCGGAGCTGACCAGCTATGGCGTCGTTGTGAACAGTTTCTACGAGCTCGAGCCATCGTACGCTGATCACTACCGGAACGTTTTGGGCAGAAGGGCATGGCACATCGGCCCCGTTTCCCTCTGCAACAGGGCTGCAGAAGATAAAGCAGGGAGAGGCAAGAAATCGTCCATTGACGAGCACGAGTGCCTGAATTGGCTCGATTCCAAGGAACCCAATTCGGTCGTTTACATCTGCTTCGGAAGTATGGCTAACTTTACAGACGCCCAATTGAAGGAAATCGCACTTGGGCTTGAAGCTGCAGGGCAAAATTTTATCTGGGTCGTGAGGCGAGAGAAGGAAGAAATCGAGGAATGGCTGCCAGAAGGATTCGAGCATAGAACTGAAGGGAAAGGGCTGATTATCAGAGGATGGGCGCCGCAAGTTATGATACTTGATCATCCCGCGGTGGGCGGGTTCGTGACTCATTGCGGGTGGAATTCGACGCTGGAAGGGATATCAGGCGGCGTGCCTTTGGTGGCGTGGCCAACGGCGGCAGAGCAGTTTTTCAACGAGAAATTTCTGACTCAGATTCTGGGGATCGCCGTCTCCGTTGGTGTGAAACGGTGGGTGAGAGGAACGGGAGATTTTGTGAGTCGAGAACAGGTGGAGAAAGCAGTGACGGAGATAATGATCGGAGAGAAAGCAGGGGAAATGAGAAGCAGAGCCAAAGAGTTGTCAGATATGGCGAAAACGGTGGTCGAGGACGGTGGCTCTTCTCACTCCGATATGAACAGTCTGATCAAAGAGTTGAGCTTGCGCCGTCACTAGCACCAGGTGGACGAACAAATTTTTGATTGTGGACGTGATCTGGTTTGTACTTGATTTTCCTTTTCCTTTCTCCTCTTGTTGAACCTTTTTGTCTGTTTTGTTTCGAACAAAAATCTTCTGTCCCACTTATCTATGTGCCACGTCTCCCTAAACAGCATCGCAGTGAAGAACAAGAATCTTTTCCTGTCACCGGATATCTGCCACAAGTATTATTGTGCCATGTATTCCTCGAATTTTAGAACCACACGAAACAAACGGCTAACATTCATAGATTTTCTATTCATAACAAAACTAAAAGCATTTCCAACATATTCTTTATTCGGTGGTTGTTCTATATTTTACAGAATATTTAGTATTTTTTCAATCAACAGTTTTTTCATCTCATTTCTCAAAGGCTGATTCTTCTGTGCACCCGGCGCACGCGTAAACCATTTTCCCAAAGTTATTTCTTATGTATAACTTAATCCCTAAAATTTAATTTTTATCTCATTTCTTTGATTCAATGAATGGTCGAATTTCCAAAATTTTTCTCCTACTAATAATTAAATATTATTGTTAGAAAATTTTCAGAATATCACCAAAGTTGCGTAGCAATTGTAAGACCCGTAGTTTATATGAAAGGACAGTAAGATTATATAAAACGTTGACAGATAAGCTAATAAAAATATTAATACTAATTGATAATTATTAATGAATAAAATTTTTAGAAATTTAACTAAATCTGCTTCAAAGAGACAAGAGGAAGAAGAAATTATGGGGAATAGAATAATGAATAACTCACAAACTATATTTAATCAAATATGTTGAAAAGAAATTAAGAAATTGGAATATTCCTAAAATGGATAAATGGGATGGTTTATAAAAAATGGACTTTTGATTTCAAAATGACAAACATGAAGGAAAAAAAACAAACAATATTTTTTAAAAGAACAAACATGTCATTCTAAAATAACAAACTTACATTCTGAAAGAACAAATACCAGAAAATAAAAGAACAAGAAGTTTACAGAAACAAGGTTATGTGTAAGAACAAACAGTGTCTTCTATAAGAAAAAACACTTAAGTAACAAAAAATAAACATGTAAAAGAAAGAACAAGCAATCTCTTCTAAAAGATCAAACATATCATTCTAAAAAGACAAACATATTCTTCTGAAAGAACAAACACCGGAAGACAAAAAAAAATAAGAAGTTTACAGAAACATGGTAATGTATAAGAACAAACAATTAAGTAATAAAAAATAAATATGTAAAATAAAGAACAAACAATGTCTTCTAAAAGATCAAACATATCCTTCTAAAAAGACAAACATATTCTTCTGAAAGAACAAACACCGGAAGACAAAAACAAAATAAGAAGTTTACAGAAACATGGTCATGTATAAGAACAAACACTTAAGTAATAAAAAATAAATATGTAAAATAAAGAACAAACAATGTCTTCTAAAAGAATAAACATGCCATTCTAAAAAAACAAAAACATACCCTTCTAAAATAATAAATCCCAGAAAACAAAAGAATAAGAAGTTTACAGAAATATGGTCATTTATAAGAACAAATAGTTCATTCTATAAGAATAAACATTTAAGTAACAAAAAATAACATGTAAAAAAAATAATCCCTTTTACAAGAACAAACATGTCCTTTTACAAGAACAAACATGTCCTTTTACAAGAACAAACATACCCTTCTGAAAGAACAAACACCTGAAGACAAAAGAATAAGAAATTTACAGAAATAGGGCCATGTATAAAAACAAACAGTGCTTTTTATAAGAATAAACACTTAAGTAACAAAAAAAAACATGTAAAAGAAAGAAAAAATAATGTCTTCTAAAAGAACAAACATACCCTTAGGAAAGAACAAACACCAGAAGAAAAAAGAAAAAGAATTTTATAGAAATAGAGTCATGTATAAGAATAAACAGTATCTTCTATAAGAACAAACACTTAAGTAACAACAAATAAAAATGTAAAAGAAAGAACAAACAATGCCTTCTAAAAGAATAAACATGTCATTCTAAAAGAATAAACATACACTTCTGAAAGAACAAACACTAGAAAACAAAAGAAGAAGAAGTTTACAAAAACAGGGTTATGTATAATAACAAACAGTGCTTTCTATAAGAACAAATACTTAAGTAATAAAAAATAAACATGTAAAAGAAAGAAGAAACAATATCTTCTAAAAGAATAAACATGTAGACAAGAAAAAACAAACATTACCTTCTAAAAGAACAAATAGGTCTGTAAGTATAAATACCAAAACATAAAAGAACAAGTAATTTATGTAATGCCTGAAAATGTAAAAGAATAAGCATGCCTTTCTAGAAGAGCAAACAAAGCTTTTAAAAGAACAGAAAATAAACATATCATAAAAGAAGATAAACAGTACCTCATCAAAAGAATAAACACTTATGTAACAAAAAACAAACAATGTCTTCTAAAAGAACAAACACGAAGATAAAAAAGAACAATAAATGCATTCTCAAAGAATAAACAATACCTTTTAAACGAATAAACATATCATTATAAAAGAATAAGCACAAAGAAACAAAAGAACAAATGGTAGAGAATAAAAAAAAGGAAAAAAGGTAGACATATGACATAAAAGAACAAGAATAAATAAGAATAATATCATAAATCTAAGTAAAAAAAAGGTGAAAAAAATTATTTTAAGAAAATAAGAAGTAAAACATGAAATAAAACAATAGACAAAACTTGAAATAATACTAAAATAAGAAAAAGAAAAAGGGGAAACTGGAAAAAAATGAGAAAATAAAAATGGAAAAGGTAAATATACAACAAAACTAAACAAAGAAAAAAAATAAAAATAAATAAAGAAAGAAATAGAAGAATAAGAGAAGAACAAGAAAACAAATTTAAAAAAAAATGAAAATGGGGATCGCTGGCATTCGATCCATTGCCTAACTTCCCCCAAAATTAAAATATCAGTTATGCTACCCAACTAAATAGTTTGCCTAGTTTGCCTAGTTTGCCCTAAAGTCGCGGAAAAAGAAAAATCTACTATATTTCATGAGGGCATGATTGCTTACTTTTCTGAGGAATGAGGTCAAAATAACAATTATTATATTTTTTAAGGGTGGCGAACGATATAAGCCTGGTCTACAGAAAAGTTACTCTTCCCAAAAGAGAATAATCATTTCCCTATTCTTGCATAAACGCTAAAAAAATTTCGCGAACGAAAAAACCACGTTGTCCTCTCTAAAACAATTCTGCTGCGTATCAACTCCCGTTTCCCAGCTACACCACCGTCCTCCACTCAATCTCTTTCTCTCACCGAACTCACTCCTCCCTATATCTCTGTCTCCCGCCAAATTCACCCCGCCATTTCTTTCTGTCCTCAGCAGAATCCACCCCTTCTTTTTCTTTTTCTCTCACAAAAATCACCAACTGCTGCTTTTATGGAAGCTGTCGATGGCTGTGGGTTCAACTTAATTGGCGAATGACATACCCAACATGTCTCCGGGTGCCAGTGAATAGATCAGCTCTAGGGGCCGAATCGTCTCTGACAATTGGCGCCTGAATCGTCTCTGGCGGCTGGCGCATAGACTCGGCCCTTCTCTACGCTCCACACACTCTTTTGATCCTCTCCTGCCTGCCGCCGAGTCAACTATAGAATGAGAACTTGAAGGAAGAGTCCAAGGAAGATGTCAAAGATGAACATATGTTGACTGCTTCCATATCTGAATTTTAGATTCAGCTAGAAAGAAGAGAGGAGCACTTGTGTTCAGTTTTCTATTTTATGTGTTTTGTGCAAGCTTGCGTTGAGATTCGGGCGAATAGAATAGGGGCAATTGAACTAGAAAAGTGCAAATCTACGAGAAGCCTTTTTTAGATTTGATTTTGCATTTGCATTGAAAAAGTTGTGTATGGAGCACAAAAAGAAGTCGAGTGTAATTTCTCAATTTCTGGGCTTCTTATTTCTTAATTTCTTCTTATAATATAATTGGAATTTGTAATATTTAATTATTATGTAATAAATATAAAATTCTATAAAATAGGAAAGCTATTGGAGTTGAAGCAAAAAAAATATGGAGATTTTACTTTTTACTTTCCCATTTTATAAAAATTATGGATAAACTGTTGGAGTTGCTCTAACAAATACTACATCTCTCTCGTATTTTTTACACCATTTAGTTTTTTTATATAATTTGACTTAAATTTATTTATATTAGCATTTATTTTAAAAAATTTTAAAAAAATATATTTAAAAACTATATGCCTTGATTTATCATTCTTATATAAAAATTCTTTATTTATATGCTAAAATTTTGAAAATAAAAAAATTACAGATTAATTGCTAAAAAGTAATGATAAAAAAATTTTGAAACGGAGTGAGTGTGTTTTAATTTAAAGTTTTTGTTCAAGTAACAAAATCTCCAGATTTATACATGTTGGAGATCTCTAATTAAGTCCCAAGGTTATTGATTTGGATGTGTTTTACAATTTCTCTCGTGTAATTTACATCCAATCCTCCTTGTTTTGTCGCAAAAGTTCTTTCAAAGGTCCTGTATATAGTCTAGGCTCTGGCTAAATGTTCATTTTTCAATTTAATTTCATTGTTTGTTGAGCAACATGATGTCTCTGGTTTTACTAGTGTGGCTAGTGGGCCAACCCAGCCGGGCTTGGGTCGGAGTTTTTGGACCCGGGCACGGCCAGCGTCAAACTGGGGGCGGGCCCAGGCTGGGCCGGGACAGGTCCAAGCTAGGTCGAGTTAATTTTATTTTTTAAAAAATATATTTTTAATCGTTGTTTGATAATAATTTTATTAAAATATATAATTTTTTAGAAAAAAACATCACAACCTGTGCAAATTTTATTAATAAAAAAGCCAAACGGCACCTACATATTTTGAAATATTCCTTATAGTTGAAAATAGCAAAACGTTCCATAGAAAAAAATGAAAATGTAAAATTTAATATATGTGCTTAATAGCTTAATCAAATCAGTTACATTCTTTAAATTGTAATGAAAACCTACAATCTACTATTGTTGCTCATCATCAGAAGGGACCTCATCATCGAAGCTTTTAATATCTTGTTTCCTTAAAGCAGCAAGTGCCCAATCCCGGTTACAGACGCAAACCTCAACGGTTTTAGGTATGAGCCTTGCTTGTTTCTCCGAGATAACTCATTTTCTTATACTAAAGGAGGCCTCGGAGGTGACAGTTAAGACCAAAACTGCCAAAATCTCTTGCGCCAGTATGAATAAGATCGGCAATCTTCCTCTTTTGTTTTTCCACCGCTCGAGGATGTCTTTTTCATTGTTTTCAAATGAAATGCGAAGGTAATCATCTCATTCTGTCAATCCCGGGTTTGTGGGTCTTGGTCGTTTGAAGATACTCGCCGCTGGGTTGAACCTCGATGATGATTAGGAGGTGGAATGTCGGGCGAGTGTTGGATCGGATGACCTAACCTTATTAGAATGCTTAACGGAGTAGAGTTTGTATAACCGTCTTAAATTGTGGTCAGCTTCAGCAGAAATAACAAGTGCAAAAACTTATGTTTAACCTAAATATGTATGATAGTATACTTCTAATAATTGTAAACAATCCGTGATTTTGACATTTAGATTTAATACACATGCAACAGGATAAATTTGTGTGATTTTTTGAAAATAATCAAGCAATTTCTTTTGCATTGCTTCAACAGTTGGTTTCAAAATCTTATCGTCCTTGTTTTGGTGGAAAACATATATGATGTTTATAAAATATAACATTCCTTGGTGCACTATTGGGTAATAAACTCTAAAGAAAAAGTTTGTTGCCTCATAAAAATATCTAAGCAACTCAACTAACTTAAGACATTTTTCCCAAACCTCATCCGTTAGCCAGTCGCCTTACACTTTTAAGTTTACAAAGCAAGTAAAAAGATTTGCCCATGGTTGAGCGTCATTTAACATTTCAAATGTTGAGTTCTATTGAGTGGGGCAATCGATTTTTAACCTTTTTCAAGAAAAATTCACCCCATTTTCATTACAAGACATTTCAAATTCACGAGCCAATTTATTCCTTATTTTAACAAAAAGTAAAGCATTCCGAATTGGCTCAATTTGGTTTTTGCAGCAGTTGTAAATCATTTCAGACACATAAATTCAAAATGTGACACAAGCAACAAACTTGAAAAAATTTCCATCAAGCGGTGGTTTTATTTCTTTTATCAATTCTCTCATCGCCGAGTCATTATTTGAAGCATTGTCAAAATAAATAGACAAAACTTTATCGGTAACAAAAAATTCATACAAACTTTCAATAATGCAGTTGAAAATATTTCAACCTATATGATCAGATTCCATACATTTGAAAGCAATTATCCGTTTTTTAATAACCTATTCATCATCTATCCAATGAGCAGTTACATAATAATAATTTTTTCCTATTGGAGATGTCCACATATCATATATAAATGGTAGACAATCATTAACGGTAGAAAAATATGCTTGTAAATCACTACTCCTGATTTCATACAATTTAAAAATTTCTCTTCTAGATGTTTTTTTATAAGCAGGATTTAGATTTGCTTGGATGAATCTTTCTAAGTATTCATTCTCAGCTTGTTTAAATGGTTTTTCAGTAATCATCATCCAATTAATTAAACCTTATCTAACAGTTTTTGGAATAAATCGAAAATATCTGGATCGCCGAAGCTGCTAACACCCGTCAATTGTGTTTGTTCACTGGAAATGCCACCGATGTCTCCATGAACTTTGCTCAAGTGCCTCATGAGGGTGTCTGCTGCACTCTAGCAGTTGTAACATAAGTGTATGTTGTCACAATTAATAAAATATCGGGAGTCCGAGTATTGAACCACAGGGAAGTAAATTAAGAAATACAAATTAAAAAAGTGAAGGAAGGTTTTTATGAAATGTGTGAACAAGTGTTGATTAAAAATTCAAATTCAAATAAAATAACTAAGGTTAGGGGATCCACTTTTAGTATATCGGTTATGATTAATTTTAGCCCATCTTACCACTCAATTAGGATCCACACATAAAGGAGGTCATAATAGGGGAATTTAGTTAATATTAACTTTCATTGATCTTAAAACGCCAATGCTTGCAAATGGGTTCAAGTATCCATCATGCCAACCTTTGTCGACAATAACTTAAGATTCTAATATAGCTGGTAGAGCCATGTTCTATAAAGGGAATCAAGCAGCTTTTGTGCCAATGATTGACTATGATGAATCAAAATTCCCACTTAATAATGATGAAAGTTAAATAGATTAAGGAACAAAATACCGTTAACGTTGTGATCCATTTAAGTCATCATAACCTCTATACCAAAAGCTTCACCCTTTCACCTTAGTAAAAAGAAAATTAGTTAGCCATCATAAAAGTAAACAATATGTAGAAAGATGAAACGAACATGGATTAAAAGATCAAATGAAGAATAAGAAGAAAAACGAGAAAACACTTGAATAGAGCTTCGGTATTGAAAACAAAAACAAGAACAAAGGAGAAAATCTAAAAATGATACAAGAAAATAGAAATAGCCTAAGAAAATGGCCTCCTTCACCCTCCCCCAAGGTGCCTATTTATAGAACGTTGGGGTGGGTGAAATGGTAAAAATAAAATGGTAAAATGTAGGAAAATACAAATTAATAATGGCGGGCTGCAACTTCTTTTAATTTTTTAACCATCATAGACATCAGATTAGCTCTTTCTCAAAGAACAGAAGTTGTAGATCTCCTCTTTAGCTTCGAATCAATAGCTTGCTCATTCAAATCAGACATCCGTAGCTCAAGTTATGATTTTTCTACTGAAATTGCTCTTCAGCACACAAAATAACAAAGGGTCTCATCTATAATCAGATTTCGGCAATGAAAACGATCAAATTAGCTCGCAGAATAAAGTAGAGTTGAAGATCTATATGTTGGCTTTCAGATGAATTTGGAATCACTCAGTTCCAACAGTTACAGCTCCAGATATGATTTTCCTCATGAAGGATCGCCAAGTGAAGATTTTACTTACATAAAAAATAATTATTTAATATTGATGAATAGTAAAATGCATATGAACAGTAAAATACACATATGAATAGTAAGTCAATGAATAGTGATATGTGAATAGTAAAAATGTGTATGAATAATAAAAATGCATTAATAGTAACCCGGTGAAAAAAATGCTTATAATATAGAAATTAATCATAATCAAAGTGTATAATAATGATTTAAACCCTTAATAACAATACACTTATGAGTATTCATCAGTGCCCGTTCCGGAGTTCAATTTATGTGTAAATTTGTTATCACAATGTTTGCACTTGGCATACCTCATTTCGCCTTCCCAAACTTGATTAAAATGCACCCAAATGAAAGCTTTCAAATTCCTGCTTTACTTGGCTCCGCTCAGGTTGCTCGCTTTGTGGCGTCGATTGGGACCCTTCGGCACTGAGGTGGGTCGGTAGAATTTTCTCAATGTCATCATTAAAGAGTTGATCGTCAAGGCCAATGTCGTATGCCGCCATGTCGATGTTTGGATCATTGTCGGCAATTTCTTGTGAATGTGAGTCTCAATTTTTGCAGAACAAACGTCATCGGAAAAATGGATCGACCCCTGTGTCGGATGAGGAGGAGGCAACACCTTTGCCCTTGCAGGAGTTCTTCCCTCGTGAAGCCATTAGTGGAAGAAAATAATTGAAAATATGGAGAGATGATTAAGAGGCAATTAAGAAAATATTAGTGAAAGATTAAAAAACTTATAGAGAGATAGTAGAGAGAATGAGAGAATATTGTAGGAGATTGGAGAAAAGAATATTGGTGTGAGGAAGTGTGGGAAGGAGGCTACCTATTTATAGGAGAAGAAAAAATTTGTTTTACTTAAAAAGCCCTAAAAAACTAGCCGTTAGTGGCTGTTAACTGAGGATAAAAACTCTGGGGGTCAAAAAAATTCTGGAGCCATTAGGGTGGCCAGGGTGTAATTTTACCATTTTTCCAAAAATTTTGAAATATGCCAATAGGAATGCAAATGATTGACCCGGCTCAGTTGGGTCGTGGGCCTGTCCGGTCTGGGTTCACGCGGGTTCGTAGGCCAGTCTACCAAGCACAAACTCGCCCCGTCATCTTCCAAGCCCAATCCGTGCTAGGGTCGGACCCGGGTTTGAACGTGCCGGTCTGAGTTTGACCCGGCCCAGTGGCCGCCTATAGGTTTTCCAGCAAGCAATCAATGTGGTGGTGTTAAAGTCCAATTTGGTTTCCTTCTACAAGTTTGACTAACTGGGAAGATCAGGGATCACCAGTATCTGATATTTCTAAGATGGTGATTGAGGGTGCTTCTACTAAAATGGACAAAGCATTTGAAGCTGCATATTATAATACTGCTTGAAGTTACAAAGACTCAAGTGGTTCTGCATCTAAACTTGAAGTTGGGGAATCGTGTTACAATGGATGCAATTTAAAGAGATCAAAGAACAACAATGATACTCGCATGTTCATGAATGAGTGCCTGAAAGTTTCAGAGGTGGCGTCCCCTAATCCAGTTGAAGATTCACATGCTAGGAGCTTAACTACAATTTGGTCTTTTCTTTCTCTGGTGGACAAAGATTGTGATGCTGAGTTGAAGTTGGAACTTGAGGTAATTGGAGTTCCTTGGTTGGCAATTGAAGTCTTTGAGCGTGGGCACTGGACCGAATTTTGATTTTCTTTGTTTTTTAGAGTTTGGCTTAACGTTAACGGGAGTGTTCTTTCCGTTTGCACCGACACCTTGTTAATTTTAATATTAAACTTCAGTTAAGTATGTACATGTGGCATAAAAATGAAAGAGACAAGGAGGGAACAGAGAAATTCAAGACAGAAGAATTGGACTCTCATTTCAAAGCTCACGCCTAAGTGAATACTATAATTTAGGCAGCTTATAAGGAGTAGTAAACACACACACACACACACACACACACACACACACAGATACTTTTATTTATTGTTTCAAACACTTTTATTTTTTAAAAATTATAATTTTTTTACATACTACTTCAAACACTTTTACATATTACTATAAATGCTTTAACATATTTATTTAGATACTTTTACACATTTCATATCATTTTGGTAGAGAATAAATAGTTTGGATATTGTTTGGGGAGAACAATTAGTGTACATATTATTCCAGACACTTATAAATACTTATATATAGATATATATATAGTATATATATTGAAAGTATATTTGATAGAAGCAGACAGGAGACCATTTTATCAATTATTTTAGACATTTTACAACTTTGTCTTTAACACTTATTCAAATACAAATAATGATAGAAGATATGATTTCTAGAAAGAGAGACGAGAAAAGAGAAGAAGGAGAAGAAGAAAGAGAGAGAGAAGAGAATCTCGGAAGAGGAGAGAAAGAGGAGGATGGAAGAGAAGCGTGGTCGGAGGTAATTTTTTCAAAATTTCTAGATCTAAGTGAATTATATATTAAGAGTTAAGGGTTGGTTAGTATGTCTAACTATACATATGTCTAGTTAATGATATAAAATCTAGAAGATGGAAGATTGATTTTGTTGTTAATTTTTCATTAAACAAAAATCAGTATTGTTATGTAAGACAAAAATTAATTGTCAGTCAACTCAATCGATCTAGGAGTTTCGAGAGTGACGATTGTTAATCTGAGCTTTCTTTCCTCTTTAGCATCTTCTCCCTGCGGCCCCCACCCTTCAATAGTTCATCCCATTCTTGCCATAATTAGGCCAGAATCGACTTCACAGTTAGTTCCCAGTCAACACTTCCTCTGTACGCTTTAGTTTTTCCTTATCTATAGATAATAAACTACTTAAATGCGATCTCTTTTTGCATGAATTAATTTCATTTGAAAGTCAATATTATATAGGTGTAGTAATCGATTAGAAATATAATTTTTATTATTTTATTATTTTTTTATAAGTTTTTATATTTTTCTTAATAACTAAAAAGATAAAAAATTCATAAAAATTTACTTTTAAATGGGGATTATTACACTTACAAAATATTATTTTCAAATAAAATTGATTCATAAAAAATGTAATAATAAAAATAAATTATTATAAATTAAAAAAAAGTTCAATTGGTATAACTTGTCTTTTTAGAGATCGAATAAACTGTAAAACATAATGTATATTTAATAATTTCTTAATAGGAATAATTATAATTTGCCTCTTGAGGTTTAGGTGAAATTACATTTTGCCCCTCCTATTTCAAAAATATACATTTTGCCTTTACCTTTTTAATACAGTTCAAAAGCAACTTCTAAAATCTTAATTTGAATATTAAGGTAGCCATCCATCTTCCAGTTATTCCAATCTGTATGGTATTTTTGTCATAGTTAATAGACATTTTGAATTATTAATTTTTCTTTCTATATTTCTTTCAATTTTTAAAAAAATATTTTTCAGTTATTTTCATTGTTCTTTCCTTTTTCTTTTAGTTTATTGTGCCCCGCTGTTTTTCTTTTCTTTTCTTTTTTCTCAAACATGTTTCCGGATCTTACGTGTACTTATGTTTTTCATTTTTAACAGCAACACGAGATTTTCATAAATTATTGTACCAAAGATTTACAAGACAAAGGCTGCAGCAGGGTGCTGAAAGCCAATAAACCTATATATGTAGTTATAAAATAACTCGCTTATCCATCCTACCTTAACTTTGGCCAATTATTAATAGTCAATCATCAGTTATGGCACAATTCAGACCAAGAATAATATGCTGTTGTACTCGTTTTAATTAGCCAGAAATACAAGATTGGATTTGTGAAAATATTCATTGCCAGCTCCTTCCTCCATTTCGTATCACAACATTCCACCAATTAAAACATGGGAAAAATACAAAAAACCCCCTGTGGTTTGATTTAACCTACAATTTACCCCATTTATTTTAAAAAACCTACACTTTATCTCTTGTTTGTTTTACAGTGTCCAACAATAACTTCTGAAACCTTATTTTAAACTATATGATTACAATGTTCTAGTAATTTTAAGATTTTTAATATTTTTTTCACAGTCCACTGACCTTTTAAAAATATTGATATGTAATTATAGGGGGGGAAATATATTTACAGAAAGAGAAAATTGATAGTTTAAAATGTCTATTAACTATAAAAAAATATTAAAGAGATTAAAATTACTAGAAGATGATTATCGTATGGTTTAAATATAATTTCAGAAGTTGTTATTAGGTAATGTAAAAAACACAAGAGGCAAAGTGTAGGTTCCTTAAAATAGATAGGGTAAACTGTAGGTTAGGTCATATCTGAAAGGGATAATTGTAAATTTCCCTTAAAATATCTGCTTCCAAGTCCACATCAGAGTCTGACAACTAAGAAAATACATCACTTAGGAAGAAAAAACACAAAGTAATGTATAAATTTGCTGGTTGACTTTGGCTAATTGATGTAACAGAGGCGAGGCTAATACGTATGGTATGATCTCTACAATTGGTGCATTCGAATTCTAAAATCGAACCCACCGGCAACGCCACCAACGGAAACAAGCAAGAAAATTCCTACAAATTTCCCCGTGACGCTCTCTCTCTCTCTCTCTCTCTCTCTCTCTCTCTCTCTGTGTATATATATATATATATGGGAAAGTTACAAAACCCCATTGAGGTTTGATCAAACCTACAGTTTGCTCCCTCTATTTTCAGATACCTACACTTTTCCCCTATATTTTTTATACTGCCTGATAACAACTTCTAAAACTATATTTAAACTATATGATAATAATTTTCTGGTAATTTTAAGATTTTTTATATTTTTTTCACAGCCAACTGACCTTTAAAAAATACTGAATATAATTACAGGTAGGAGAGTATATTTACAAAAGGAAAAAACTGATAATTTAAAATATCTATGAACTATAAAAAAAATATTGAACAGATTGAAATTACTGAACAATGATTATTTTATAGTTTAAATACAGTTTTAGAAGTTGTTATCAGGTAGTATAAAAAATATAAGGGGTAAAGTGTAGGTTTCTCAAAATAAAGGGGCGAACTGTAGGTGTGACCAAACCATAGGGAAGTTTTTGTAACTTTCCCTATATATATAGAGCAGAGTTACAAATCCAAGCAGGCGCCAGCGAGTTAAATAAATTGCGTTGTCTCTCCTCCCTAACAATTTGCTCCATCATTTTCCAGAAACCTCCTCCGACCCAATATGGGCACCGAATCAGCACCTCTCCAATCTCACAAGCTCCACGTCCTCTTCTTCCCTTTCATGGCGCACGGCCACATGATCCCCACCATCGACATGGCCAAGCTCTTCGCCCGCCGCGGCGTCAAAGCCACCCTCATCGCCACTCCTTCGAACGCCGCTCTCTTCTCCAACAACCTCCACCGGACACAAGACGCCGGCACCGACATCCACATCCGCACCCTCAACTTCCCCTCTGGCGACGTCGGCCTTCTCGACGGCTTCGACAACCTCGGCAAGATCATTTCCACCAAACAATTCAGCCCCGACAACTTAACTAAATTCTTCCGAGCAGTCGCCATGCTCCAGGGACCACTCGAACAGCTCCTGCAAGAACTCAACCCCGATTGTCTCCTCGCCGACATGTTCTTTCCCTGGGCCACCGAAGCCGCAGCGAAATTCGGGATCCCAAGATTGGTATTCCATGGGACTGGCTTCTTTCCCTTATGCGCATTGGAATGTGTTAGATTGTACGAACCTTACAAGGCTGTGGAGTCCGACTCGGAGCCGTTTGTCATAACTAATCTCCCCGGAGACATCCAGATGACGAAGCAGCAGCTGCCGGATTTCTTGTTCCAAAACGAAGACTCACCGCTAAAGAAGATATTGAAAGCGTCCAGGGAATCGGAGCTGACCAGCTATGGCGTCGTTGTGAGCAGTTTCTACGAGCTCGAGCCGGCGTACGCTGATCACAACCGGAACGTTCTGGGCAGAAGGGCATGGCACATCGGCCCCGTTTCCCTCTGCAACAGGGCTGAAGAAGATAAAGCAGAGAGAGGCAAGAAATCGTCCATTGACGAGCACGAGTGCCTGAATTGGCTCGATTCGAAGGAACCCAATTCGGTCGTTTACATCTGCTTCGGAAGTATGGCTAACTTTACAGACGAGCAATTGAAGGAAATCGCACTTGGGCTTGAAGCTGCAGGGCAAAATTTTATCTGGGTCGTGAGGCGAGAGAAGGAAGAAATCGAGGAATGGCTGCCAGAAGGATTCGAGCATAGAACTGAAGCGAAAGGGCTGATTATCAGAGGATGGGCGCCGCAAGTTATGATACTTGATCATCCCGCGGTGGGCGGGTTCGTGACTCATTGCGGGTGGAATTCGACGCTGGAAGGGATATCAGGCGGCGTGCCTTTGGTGGCGTGGCCAACGGCGGCAGAGCAGTTTTTCAACGAGAAATTTCTGACTCAGATTCTGGGGATCGCCGTCTCCGTTGGTGTGAAACGGTGGGTGAGAGGAACGGGAGATTTTGTGAGTCGAGAACAGGTGGAGAAAGCAGTGACGGAGATAATGATCGGAGAGAAAGCAGGGGAAATGAGAAGCAGAGCCAAAGAGTTGTCAGATATGGCGAAAACGGTGGTCAAGGACGGTGGCTCTTCTCACTCCGATATGAACAGTCTGATCAAAGAGTTGAGCTTGCGCCGTCACTAGCACCAGGTGGACGAACAAATTTTTGATTGTGGACGTGATCTGGTTTGTACTTGATTTTCCTTTTCCTTTCTCCTCTTGTTGAACCTTTTTGTCTGTTTTGTTTCGAACAAAAATCTTCTGTCCCACTTATCTATGTGCCACGTCTCCCTAAACAGCATCGCAGTGAAGAACAAGAATCTTTTCTGTCACCTGATATGTGCCACAAATATTATTGTGCCATGTGTTCCTCAAATTTTAGAACCACAGGAAGCAAACGGCTAACATTAATAGATTTTTTATTCGTAACAAAACTAACAAATATAACTCCTCTCCGGTATTTTTTACACCATTTAATTTTTTTATATGGTTTGACTTAAATTTATTTCTATCAATATTTACTTAAATTTTTTTTTAAAATATATTTAAAACTATATATCTTAATTTATTATTTTTTATATAAATTTTTTTATTTATACACTAAAATATTAAAAATAAAAAAAATATAAATTAATTACTAAAAAGTGAATAATCAAAAGAATATGAACCGGAATGAGTATGTTTTAATTACCTAGTCTCCCTCCCACCCCCATCCTAGGTCCTATATTAAAAAACAAATAAATAATTAACCCATCAATGGACACCTCGCATAAATTTTTTTCTTAACATTTTCAGATGAATTAGAGTAAATTTGTTTTAACTTAAGTCAAGTAACTTATTTTTACTCTTACATTTTTTTTTTCTTGAAACCAATTTCATTTGAAAGCCAATATTATGTAGATAGAATAATTCATTTTATAATGCTGTTAAATTTTTATAAATTTTTATTTTTTAATACCTTAAACTAAAAAAATTTATAAAAATTTAGTACGATTACAAAAATTATATTTTTAATGGATTATTACAATTACATAACATTGATTTTTAATTAAATTAGTTTGGGATAAAAAAGACGTAAGAATAAAAATAAATTATTTTAAAGTCAATTGAATTAAATTAGAATGAATTGGGCCTTAGTGTATATTGATTTGGTATCTCCACGTTTTCTTATTTTAAAATTTATTTATCAATCTATAAATGTGTTGCCCAAATCTGAAATTTTTTTATTTTGCTGAATAGGAAATTTTCGTAATTTAAAAATCGAATCGTAAAGATTTTCCTTATAAATAAGGATATAACAATTCAATGTTAAGAAAGCTAAATAAATAATGTAATCGAAATGTGTTCTGCTTTAGCGTGTTAATAAAGCATTAAAGCTAAACAACAATTTGAAATTGTACAGTTCAAACAAGAAAAAAAGAAAAGAAAAGAACGCTTTTAAAGCTTGTTATACTTTTATATTTTAATTCTAAAACTTTTTGGTTTTCTAACATATTTTAAAATTTTCTAAGTTGTTAACATTTTAGTTATAGATTAGAAAATAACTATCAAACAGAAACACCAACATGGGTTATAAAAACAAAGACTAATAATTTAAGTGGGCCATTAACCAAAAAAAATATTGATTTTTCTAAGTTGTTAACACTTAGTCATAGATTAGAAAATAACTATCAAACAGAAACACCAACATGGGTTATAAAAACAAAGACTAATAATTTAAGTGGGCCATTAACCAAAAACAATCTTGATTTTTCTAAGTTGTTAACATTTAGTCATAGATTCGAAAATAACTATTAAACAGAAACACCAACCTGGGTTGTAAAAACAAAGACTAATAATATAAGTGGGCCATTAACCAAAAACAAACACCAACCACATGGTTTAAATTTGTCAGAAGATAGTCATCAAATATTGTGCTCCGAAAAATGAATGTTAAGCTTACTGTGATTTATTTATTTTTACTCTTTATCAACCATAGAATGGAAAGTTTTAATATACTGTTTACAATAGAACTTACCTAAAACAAATAAAAAATTTTATGGCTTCAATAAAAAATGTGTAAATTTCGAAGACTAGAAGCGTCATTTCTAATACAAAAAGCACAAAAGACTTTGTGGATGTAAATAAAGCTAATCGTATAATGTAAGTATTGCTTCCTCTGTCCTAGATTGTTTGAAACTTTTCGATTTGGCACAAAGTTTAAGGCAGCCTCACTTTTTACCATTGGTTCTAGTTTTTCCTGTTGTCTTCTCTGCCGTTTTAAGCCTTCACTTTCGGCCAGACTTGTCTCCATGTCCGTTTTGGTTCTAGTTCTTGTCCTAGTCCCTATGACAGCGTGAATTGGTCTATTGAAGCAACCAAAGTTGGGGGAGTACAATGATTTACCTCAATTTGTCGTTGCCTCATGGCCTCTACCCATTGCTTATCTTTGCTATTAAATCCTTTTCTATCTCCACCATCAAATTGTTGTCCGTTGCCTAGTTGCTTGTTGCCATCAAATCGCCTCACCCGCCATCGAATTGTCATCTGTTGCCTATCTCAGCCATCAAATCATTATTGGATTGTCTTTGATTGCCGTCGTAATCTTTGCCAGAATTGTAGCTGAATGAAAGAAAAGGTGAGAGCAAAGATGAAAATGGTGAAGACAGAGCGAGCAAGCGAGCAAGAGAGAGGGAGAGAGAGAGAGCGAGAGAGAGAGAGAGAGAGAGAGAGGAGTTAAAATAGGGATATTATGGTGAATGAGATGAGAGAAATTTACTAAATAAAAAATATTTTAAAGAAATTGGGATGATAAAAAAAATATTATAAATAATGTTCGACGGATGAAGTATTTTTTTTCTTCATGTGATGTGAGGGCCGAAATGGGGAAGTGCAGGTCGACTAGGTCACCACGGTAGTTAAACGTTTTCCTATTAGTTTCTTTTAGACAGGAAAATCAGCCAAACTCAGTAAATGTTAGTCATTCACTTCGTGCAGTTTTAAAAGTTAAGTGGACACATGGCACAATTATATTAGTGGCACATATAGGGTGATAGGAAATGTGGGACAAAAGATTTTTGTTCCCTAGTGAACGTACTCAACAGAGCCAACGAAGTACAATAAACCAAGCTCTTGAAAAAATAAAACTAAACTTATTAATTGAACAAATCCTCAATAAAAAAAAGAAAAAAAATTAATGGAAAGGAAATCTAATTCCTCTGGAATCAAAATTAGTTCATCAAATCAGGTGTTGTGCTTAGTTATGTCATCCGTCGAAAACTTTTACGAGACGATCAATTTTTTTACTCAAAGAGCAACAGGAACTTTAGTTTTAAGGAGTTTTAGAAGATGATTCGGACACAAATCAGTTGAAATTTTTGTCATACTCAATTTTGGAGAATTTGTTATTGGGTGTTTTGAGATTTATACTTTTTGTTTAACGATTTTCTTCTATCTTTTTACTTATGTTCATTTTTGCAATATTACTGTTACTAGCGCTTAGGTATTAGAGTTGTATGGCGAAGGGAATAATAGCACTGAGAAAAAGTACTAGTTGGAAACAAATACACATGCACTCTCTGTGAAAGCAATTTTTTTTTTTTTACAGGTTTTTGAATTTGAGATTGGATTTATTTGTAAAGAATAGAGTAAATTGTGGAAATAGTCACTAACATTTAATTATCTTTTTGTTTTAGTTTCTAACCTATTGAATATTCTGCTTTAGTCCTAAACCTATTAAAATTGTTTCATTTTGGTCCCTCAGCAGATAAAATTCATTAACTCAGAATAACTGTTTAATATAAAATTTTGAAATTTTGATTTAAAAATTTAGTAATTGTCTCTCAGTAAATTTAAACAGTTTAATATTTTTTTTGTAGTAAATAGACAATTTAAATTAGTAGTTTTTTCTTCCTGAATAAAATAAGTTCAATTTATAGAAAAAAAATGATTTAAATTTTCCATTAACTATAACAAATTATTATACAAATTAAATTTATTATAAGACAGTTATCATATAGTTTAAATTATGATAAAAAAATTTTATTAGATGAATATTTTAAGTTAATATATTTTATCCAATGGGGACCAGAATGAAATATTTTTAATACATTTAAGATCAAAACAAAACTTTTTAATAGGTTTAAGACTAAAACAGAACATTCAATAGGTTATTGACTAAAATGAAACAACAGTTAAAGGGTAAGGATCATTTATGCAATTTATTGACAAAGATTTTTTTTTTCCCTTATGGTTCAGTTTTTTCCCCATTTTTCTTGCTCTGTGCACTTCCCTTGGTTGGTAATGGCTCATTCAATCTTGTTATAAAAGGAACACATGACAACTTGTAAGGATTGGGATAGAGGTTTGGCACAGGAAAATGGCACAAAAGATTTTCGTTCGTTTCTTTTTGCTTCCTTCCGTTTTGTGAGTATCCTAAAAGGTGGAGGCTACAAATTTAGTATACAAAAATTAGGGGTATGGTAGCATGATGTGTCACTTGTCATGTCTGGTTTTCATAAAGTTAAGGGTTTTTTACAGTTCTCCCCTGAACTTAAGGTGATATTACACTTGCCTCCTAAGGTTTGAAAATTTACACTTACCCCTTGCCTTTTTAATGCCGTCAGTCAAAATTATATCCAACCACCTTGAATTTAGTTTGATTTACAATTATACCAAAAACTTTAAAAATCTACAATTTTCTAAGATTGTCCTTCCTATCCTCGTCTCTCCACATCCATTCTCCTCTGCCTCCACTTCAATCCAGCAATCTCTGCCCCTCCTCACCTCTTTATGCGACTTCTTATTCTGTTCCAATACCTCTTTACTGTTGCTCCTCAGGCTCTCAAGAATGAACTTGCAATTGTTGCATTGAGACTAACCCATACCAAAGCCGCTAACTTGGGGTCCCTCATCTTCACTCTCTTCACCAGTGCCACCTACACTGCCAAGCGTGGGATGTTCCAAACATATCAAGACCGTAATAGTTACACCGTCCCCCAACCTTTAGCAGCCAACAATGAGTTTAATTCTGATTACTATGATGCCACCATGGAGGATGTCAATACGGTGGCCAATGCCACTTGGAAATGTAAATATACAGCCTAGGGGGTCGGCCCTGATTGAGCTCAACTCTATCTTCCTCAAGCTTTTTGAAATTTACGTTGTTTCTGCCAACTTTTTCAGTCTAACAAATTTGAATTTGCTTCTTAACTAAGAGCCATATAAGTCATATATGTAGGTCTTACTAGAAAAGAGATCTATTGATATATAAAATTAATAAAAAAAATACGTAATAATGATATCAATACAAAAAACTGTAAAGTTCAACAAATTTTGTAGAAGTTTGCAAAACACTTCTACCCATATTAGTGGAAAATACAACATGAGCCTCTAATTATTTCAATTTAATTATTAGAGATAAATTTTTTATTTAATTTTTTATTTGTCCCATCATATTCTAATTATTAACAATATAATATTTAGTTCCAATTATTTGCCTCCAATTTTGAATAGAGTTTATGGAGTCAAATATTTTATTTGATTCATTTTATTTGTCTCCAATGTATATTAATTAGTGACAAATATAATATATGCTTCTAAGTTTTTGCCTCAAATTTTGAATATAGGTATTGGAGACAAATGCGCTATTTGCCCCATTATATTTGTCTCAAAAGCTAGTTCCTCATGTAGTGAATTCAAAATAAAATAAAAATAAAAAATAAAATGAGAAATGTTGAAAAATAATTTCTTTTGAAAATACAAGGTAAAGCAACATTGCTACATGTTTGACAATGATTCTAACAAATGATTTATTAATAATTATTTTAATATATAGAGATTATTCACTCAACTTGAATAATATCGATTGAAACTTTATATTGAAAAAGGTTGAAAAAGTTTTTTTTTAACACCTTTTGGAAAATCTTGGTATTTCCTCTTAATTGTTCTTTCATAGTTGGCTGTAAAAAAAACATTTTTCTAAAAAAATTACTCACGTAATTATTCATTAGATATATTATTTTTTAAAAATATTAGTCAAGTGATTATTAATTAAATATTTAAATTATATAATTCTAGATAAAAATTCAATTTAAGCAGTTGGAGGCATTAAAGCGTGGGTCTTCCTCTTCTCTCCTTAGATTTGCATCAATTCATGGAATGACAGATGAGATGAATTTAAGGTGGGTCTTCCTCTTCTCTCCTTAGATTTGCATCGATTCATGCGAGGTGAAGAAGACAAATGATTTTGGGGATAAGGTCGAGGAAGGAGGTGGTGGAGCAAGAAGGCTGGGTCAGATAAGGAGGCAAGGAGGCAAGGTAGATGGATGGGGTCGAAGTGGTAGTAGCGAATAATAGAAGTAAATAGATGAGAAAAGGAAAAACAATCATGGAAAACTGTAAATTACAAAAGTTTTCAGTATAATTGTAAAGTAGACTAAATTCAAGGTAACTGATTATATTTTTTATTGATGGCATTAAAAAAACAAGAGAGTAGGTGTAGATTTTTAAACCTCAAAATGCAAGTGTAAAATTACTTAAAGTTCGGGGGTAGTTATAAAAAACCCTAAAATTAATCGTATAGAAATTTTAGATGGACCAGCGGAGCATGACCGCGCGATGCTATGGGCAAGGAGAGGTGCAGCAGCATTTATCGTTTGTATCTATCATTTACTATATTATACTAGGTGAATGGCCCGTACTTTGCTGCGGAAGGAATTCTTTTATTGGAGGCTGACATGAGGGGAACATGGAAATCGATCTTTAGCACACAATTTACAAACAGAATACTTATATTTAACATGCATATAGATGTTTAGTACAAAGACGCGTAGTTTGCTTTTATTTATTACTGTTCAAGAGGTATAATTAATAACATCGAAGAGAGCTAGGCTGAAGATGACATTTCTGCGTTCGTATTTATTTCGTAGGTGAGTCTGTCAAAGACCTCTGTGTGTGTGTGGAAGAAGATGAGAGTTAATGTCATAGGAAGTTCTGCCCTAGAGAGAGTTTTAGAGGAAGAGAGGCTTACAATCGTCATCTTGACAAAAAACAAAATTATTGCAGACAAACTCAGCGCAGAAGAGAACTTCACAGGCAAAAATATCCGCCTTCCAAATACATACCTTAAATAGTCTAAAACATGAACAACACACTATGAAGACCAACTGAAATTCTCGTATCTCTCTGTAGACTGCCAATAACCCCAAACTGCCTATATATATACAGAGAAAAGAAAACAGTTGTTGGCCCCTTGTTTTTGTCACTTTCAGGATTTACAAAATACCTTTCTAGACTGGTTTTCGCGTTGCATTTAATGCACTCTAGTGATCTAAACTTTTAGCACATGTTAGCTAATGCAAAACATTCGTATCAATGCACCTGAATGTTAGAATCACACCAACCTTCTTGCACAAAAACACGTACATCTCTCATTCTCCCCCACGTTGCCACGTTCGATGACCATACTTTGGCAGCTCACCCTCGGTAACAAAAAAGCAAAAAAAAAAAAGAAAATGATCTTCATATAATTATTTCAGATTTCAAAGCTGAGCTGTCCCTCCAAGTGTATGGACACCTATGCATGCATACATACATATATCTTCATACACTTATGTTTGTATGTATGTATTATAATTTGTGTAAAACATGTTATATATCAAATGTTGTTGTTGTTGTTGTTATTTGTAAAAAAATATTTTCAAAATACTGCTTTACTTTATACAATTATAAAATTTATTGATTGACTAACACCTTTTTCCAACGGCTTTCACATTTGAAATTTTCAACGGCCTAGCTGTTGAGAGTTGAAATTTTGAAATTTCTAATGGCTAGGTCATTGGAAACTTTTAAATGGCTCAATGCATTAGAAATTTTCAATGAATAGACTGTTGAAAATTTGTCTCTTCTTTTTTTTTCGATGGCTCATCGTGTTAAAAATTTTCAATGGTTTGACCGTTAGAAAATGCATGTTTTTAGTAGTACTAATCTTGGAAAACGTTTGAAATGAAATATGAAATGGAGGTACATTCTTTAATGGAAAATTTTCAAATTTTTACAACAAATAGTTTTCCATTATAATAGATAGGGGTGAACATAGCTCTGGTTAAATCAATTGTTTAGTTGAACAGACCCAAATTGAAACACTACAGCACAGATGTAAAATCACAATTGAAAATTCAGTCGCATTTTGGTCGCGAAATTACCCAAAAGCAACTGCTTTATGACTGCAAATGGTAGTTGTATTTTTTCAAGTTGCAATTCTTTTCGCGATTGAATTTTGATTACTAAAAGCGACTAAAACTTTTAGTCAAGAATTAGTTGCATATATTGCAATCTGCATTGAACCTTGTGGCTAACTACTTCATTCACTATATTAGCACTTTTATCTCTTAAATAAATATGTTAATATTTAATTAATATTATTTAATTTAACTGGGTATTTATTTCACCTGTTATTTAATGAAAGTTAGATTAAATTGGTATGCATGTTAATTTATTATTATTATTATTATTAATAAAATAGTCAAACAACGAAATCAAAATTTAAATAAAATACATTTATATTAATATAAAAGTCAACATACATACCTAAATATAAAATTTAAAAAATCACAAAATTCACAATTCATAATTCATAATTCAAAAAATTTAAAACTCGGATCTAGAGGCGAATGAGGCAGAGGATGCCGAAGGCGAGGCGGAGAAGACCGAGGCAATGGCAACGAGGTCGAGATGGACACGATAATGATGAGGTTGACACCAAGGCCAAGGCAGAGAAGACATGGAGACTGCCGTGAGGTTGAGGCTGAGGTAAAGAAGACCAAGGTGAAGGCGACAAGGCCGAGGAAACTAGGTGATGGTGGCGATGACGGATGGCGGACCGGCAAGGTGAACGGACAACGATGCGATGGGTGTGGCGAATTGGCTAACGTGATAAAAGATAAGAGTAAGATGAGAATAAGATGGTTGAAAGAGATGAACAACAAAAATGAGAGTGAGAGATGAGAAATGAGACTAAGTGATGAGAATGTTGGGTTTGAAATGGGTAAGACAATCGGGTAAGAAAGGAAGTAGTTGGGGCAACTGAATTCTAACTGCAACCTGACTGAGCCTTTTTCATTTTGACTGCTTAGCACCTGAACTCCGATTGCAATCCGATTGAACCCCGACTAACAAGTTCAGTCGCAAAAGCTAGATGAATACAGTTTCCTTATAAATGAATGTAATCGAAATTCAGTTGCTATGTTCATCATTTTTCCAATTTTTATACTTTATATTTTCAAACATATACATACATACATACATGCATACATACCTACACACACATACATATATATGGAACAATCATAAATATGTGTGTATAAATGTGTGTGTGTGTTTGTGTGTACAAACATGCAGGGTTGATCACTATTTGGTTAAAATCGCAAAAATCAAAAACCAAAAAAAATTAAAAAATTTAGTTTTTCAGTTTAGTTTTGGTTGAAACTGAATAGAAAGGCTATTGTTTTCGATTGGGAGTGCCGGTTATTTCAGTAACCAAAAAATTAAAAAAATTTCATGTCATATTTGAGATTTTTGTGTGCTAGTTAACATGTTTAAAAGGATTAGGGGTTGAGTGGAAGATAGATAGAAGATTGATGTCTTTTTTGGGGTTTGAACATCACAAGACAAAAAGCAGCGTCCTCTTCTCCGCCAATCACTCACCTCCGTCCTTCAGGTTCACCTTCCACTTGCCTCTGCCTTTGGCCCCGCCGTCTGCCCTCGCCTCTGCCTTCTCCCTCACTGTTTACCCCTACCTCCAACATTGTCTTTTTCTTGCCTTCACCCCTCTGACATCTTTCTTCACTCGCCTCCATCTTCTCGGATAGCCGCCGCGAGAAACGACTCTCCCACCTCGACACTACCGAAAACGGTGCCAACCAAACTACTGGCCAAGACAGCTTCTGCATTTAATTTGATGGAGAGGAGTTAAAATCTTCCGAAATCTTCAACTGCCATCGTTGTGCTTTTCAATTAGGGGAGATAAGTACAAACCCCAGAATGGTTCACAATTTCTTGCTATGCAGTTGTTTAAGCCAACAACGTTTATCTATGTTACAAGTGCATCACTGTGTTTAAATGTGACTTTTTTCAGTTATTTCGATTTTAAACCGAACCAAATTGAATATTTCAATTTGGTTTAGAGGCTTAGTTTGGGTAATTCGGTTTCTAATCATATTAAACCAAAAACCGAATAAATCGAATAATTAGCCCTATAAACATGAATATAATTACATATGTGGTACAATCATAAATATATATAAGTTCATGAAATTTTCTTCGTATAGATAATTTCAAAATTTAAAATTAATAAAGAAATTATTTCATATAAAGGAAAGTATGAACCATAAGAACAATTCCCATATATTAATAATTAATTCAACTTTATACATGTAAACCTTAAATTAACTCTTAAACCCTAAATTAAACCTTAAGACCTAAAACCCTGAGCCCCTTAAGACCATAAAACCCAAAAGCCTAACTTTATATTCTTAAATTGTAAACCTTAAACATAATTATATACCATGAACCTTAATGCCCAAATCCTAAATACAAACCCTTAAATCCTAAACCCTAAATTAAACCCCAATATCTAAAACCCTAAACTCTAATTCTATATCCTTTAACCCTAAGACCCAAACCCTAAACTATACTTCTATATATCCCTAAATCTTAAACCCTAAACCTAATATACCATTAAACCTAAACCTTAAACCCTAAATATATATATATATATATATATCCCTAAACTCTAAAAAAACTTCAAACCCTAAATTGTGAAACCCTAAACCCTTTGGGGCTTATTTAATTAGGATTTAGTGTTTAATTAGGGTTTAGCATTTTTATTTAGAGTTTAGGATTTAATTAGAGTTTGTATTTAGGGTTTAGATGTTAGGGTTAATGATGGTTAGTTTAGGGTTTAATTAATAGGGTTTAATTAGGGTTTGTATAAATGATTTAGGGTTTAATTAGGGTTTAGAAAACCCCAAACCCTAACTACACAAAAACACAAAAACCTTAAACCCTAAATCCTAAACCATAATTAAACAATAAACTCTAATTCTTTACCCCTAAACCTTAAACACTTAAAATAAACCCTAATTAAAACCTAAACCTTAATTAAACCTTAAACCCTAAACCCCAAATCCTAAATACAAGCCCTATTAATTAAACTCTAAACCCTAACCTTAACTACCAATAATCCTAAACTCTAAACCCAAAATGCAAACCCTAATTATACCCTAAACCCCAAAAAACAAACCCTAACTAAAACCTAAACACTAATTAAACCCTAAACCCTAAACCTAACTACCATTAACCCTAAACCCTAAATACAAACTCTAGTAATTAAACCTTAAACCCTAACCCTAACTACCATTAATCCTAAACTCTAAACCCCAAATACAAACCCTAATCAAACCCTAAACCCTAACTACTATTAACCCTAAACCCTAAATATACAAACCCTTAACCCTAACCCTAACTACCATTAATCCTAAACTCCAAACTCTAATTATAAACCCTAAACCCTAAACCTTAAATATGCCCTAAACCCTGAATACAAACCCTAACTAAAACCTAAACCTTAATAAAACCCTAGATGCAAACCTTATTAATTAAACCCTAAACCCCAAACCTAACTACCATTAACCTTAAAACCTAAACCCTAAATACAAAGCCTAATTAAACCCTAAACCTTGTGCAAACCCTAAACCTTAATTAAGCCCAAAACCATAAATACAAACCCAAATTAAACCATAAATCCTAAACCTAATTTATACCATTAACCCTAAACCCTAAACCCTAAACCCTAAACTTAATCTATATATACCATTAACCCTAAATCCTAAACCCTAAACGCAATTCTCATACCCTAAATTTCAATACCTTAATACTTAATTAATTAAATACCCTTAAACCATCTTAATTCTATACATATTCCTAAACCCTAAAAAGATTCTCAAACCTAAATTAATCATAAAAATCTATAAATTAATCCTAAAATAAATCCCAAAACCCTAATATTAAATTGATTCAATTAATACCCTTAACTTTATACTAATTTGAAACCCTAAACCTTAAAGAAAAATCTCAAACCCTAAATCTATGTCCAATACCCTTAATCCCTTAAAAACCCTGAATCTTAATTCTATATTCCTAAATCCAAAAAAAAAAAAAAATTCAAACCCTAAAACCAAAAAAATCCTTATACACATATCCTAAACTCTAAAAAAATCTAAACCCTAAAACCAAAAAAATCCTTATACACATATCCTAAACTCTAAAAAAATCTAAACCCTAAAAACCCCAAAATTCTAAATCAACTTAGCCACTGAAAAGGCAACTGAGGCAAATTGGACATCTAAAAATGCGACTAAAGAGCGATTGCAGTCAAATCTCTTAAATATTTTCGACTGAAAGGTAACTAATATTTTTACAACTGAAACTTTTAATTACCTATCAGTCGCAATAAAAAGTGATCATTTTTAATTCTGACTGATTAGCGATTGAAACACATGGCGACTGAATTTGAGTCGCTATTTTCAGTCTCAATTTCACATTCGTTTTGTTATGAAATAGTCATGGTTCTATAACAATACAACTCAACTAGATAACTTAAAAGAACCAAACACATGTTTCAATTTTTTTTGTTATTATTCTTGGTTCTTTTTTTTCTGCATCACATACATATAACAACAAAAAAATAAAAATATATATAATTCAAAACAAAAATTGGAGAGTTGAAAATAATTGAATACATCAACATTTACCATATATAAAAAAAATATCTAGCATGTTTCACAACTATTTCCAAGTTTAAATACAATGTAATTAAGATTGCAAAGGCCAATGGGAAAAGTTAACAACAACATTAGGTCATATAGGTAAAGTCTTGCGTTTGAAATTAAAAGCCAAAAGCCCCTTATGTGTACAAAACTCTTGACGAATTTTGTTGAATACGTAAGTGTTTTGCACAATTGATATCTTTGACAAGTAGTCAAGGCTTGTCACTTGTAGTTACGTTGTTTCTATAATATCCAAGATTAAAAAGTACTTCCTTCGTCCTATATATAATTAGGGTTACGTTAAGTCTAGGTTGAGCTGCTTTTATATGGGTCACTTTTTATTTGAGATAAGCCAAGAAAAATGAAAGGTAAAAGGAAGGGCACACTAATAGTCTTCTTTGATAATATTTTCTTAAAAAAAAAAATAGTACAACTAATTTAGAACAGCCCAAAATGAACAATAGTATAAATAATATGGGACAGATAAAGTAATATGTCATGCTTATTTTCGGAACCACTACATAATGAAATTGTGTAATACAAGATTTCGTACAAGTTTTAATATAAATTTTTAGTTCTTTTGGTATTGCAATACTGCTTATCTTCAACAGCGAGAAAGGCCCGCCTTGATCACTTGGCCGCTAAACCGAAAACCAACAATTTTTTATTCTTCTGCTCTAGCTTGCTGTTAAAAATTCGGAAGTCACGTAATTAGAGCCCGAAGAAGCAATTATTCTAACTCGGCTTAACGTAAGAAGTGAAGACCATCCAAATGAGAGGAACCATTTACATAGGGACCAATATGTTTTTCCCTTGGGCCATAGAAGGACTAGTAATACCTTGTTGGGCTGGGCTACCTTCGCCTTTGACACTGAAAAATCTGATGGGTTCGAATAAAATTTTTACATAAATACTAACCCATAAAAGTATAATTCTATCAAAATAACAGGATAATCAAATTAATTGTAAAAATCAAGGAAGAGAAAATGGGCTTCCACTCATAAATAACGAGCATTAATTTCTTCCCCTATTTAGAAATTTCATTAAAATGACTAAAATTTTATTATGATTTTAAACGTCAGCTGTATTTCTAACGACAGCGTGAAGGTCATGCGGCCATCAAATCCCAAGAGGGGATATGCCAATCTGATAGACGGAAGCGGCCGTTGAGTGGATAGCCAACATCTTTTGCAAAAGCTGCTGCTGCCTCCAAGTCAGGTCTTTATTCTTTCTTTCTTTTTAAATTTTACGCCATCTGTTTCAAAATTTTTGTTCTATTTGTTTTCAGTAATTAATTTAAAATTTTTTAATTTTAATATTTTAATATATAAATAAAAAAATTTATATATAAATGATAAAATCAAAATATGTGGTTTTTAAATATTTTTTTAAATTTTTTCTAATAAAGAATAATATGAAAAAAATTAAATTAAAATAAAATAAAAAGTCAAATGGAGCAAAAATTTTGAGACGGAAGAAGTAATTAATCAAAGATACTCCATCTGTCATAATTTACTTGAAACGTATTACTTTTTGGAATATCCAAAAGGTTGAAACGTTTTTTTCTTTTGAAAAAGTTTAAACAATTAAATTATTTAAAAACCTAATAGAGACTTTTTTAATCTCCACTCAATCTCTTACTGCACAAAATTCAATATTTTTTAATTATTATTTAAACTTTTATTATATAAAAAAATAATATAAATTATATACATCTTAATTTCTGTGTCTATAAAAACATTTCAAGTAAATTATGACAGAGGTAGTATTTGTTTTTGCTAAACACTATGATTACCGCCTATAAGTAATCTTAATAGAGAGCGGATGGGACCGATATCCAATACCATGATAACTGCTTCCTACCTCCTTTTCCTTTGACACATACAAAAAATGAGGCGCTTCTTTTAAATCGCTAGCTAGCGCTTGGCCTTAATCACTTGAAATCCTCTCTTCAATATTCAGAAATCACATTATGCTAAACAAATTAAAGCAACCCCCGTTTTTTCTTGTTTTTTTTTTCTTCAGGAGACAAATAAGAAAGGATTTAGCCAGAGGCACCACAGAGGATGGAGAAGCGAGACAAAAAGCTAGCAAAGAGGCGAGAGAAAACAGACACATGCATTGTGGTTTTCTGTACACCTGATCAGAGTGATACAAACTGTTTCAATGATGTAATTAGGCAGTTAGGTTGCAGGCATACTTTTGAAAGTTAGGTGTAAGAAATTGTGAATTTCACCTTAGGAATAGAAAATCTACCACCTGTGAATTATGAATGATCCCTTCCCATCTTATGTGTTTAAAAAATTAAATAAATTACAGTTGAAGTCTACTCTAAACGCTAAAATTGTAATGAATACAGTCTCAGCGTGCGTGGATATATGCACACACAAACATCAGTTTTATTTGAAAAGTGAAGTGGTGCTTTTTCTAGTGAAGATTGTACCGGGAGAAAAAGGCAAAAAGCTGAACTATATAGTATCTAGCCATAAGCTAGCAACATATATTGTAAAACTTAATCCACATCCATAATCCAAGGGTCAGTGTACAGTACCCAAATCAATTTCAGGTCTCACCAACATCAAATCAAATATGAAGAACAATTCCAACACTAAACTGATCCTCCTCCATCCTTCCCTTCTCTATCTCTCTTCCCCTCTCCTCTTCCTACTTCTTTTCCTCATAACCTTCTTCATCTTGGCCTTCACAATCACTCTTCTCTCCAATTCCGCCTCCAACAGCCCTACCCGCATGACCCACTCCACCGCCCTCCCTTCCTCTGTCGCCGCCGCCCTCCTCCACTACTCTGCCGCGGCTAACTCTTCACAATCAATTTCTTTTCCCCTATAAAAGAGAGAGTTTTTATCGCCTATGCTATGAAAAGGGCTCATCTAATAATAAATATCTCTCAAATGGCTCATCTAATAATAAATGTCATATTGATAAATCATTTTTTTTGCCTTTTTTTATCAATTTATGGTAATTTATTTTAAAAATTATAATTCTTCACCATACAATTAGTCTTTGAAATTTTTTAAAATATTACCAATAATATAATAATTACTCAAACAACAAATTTTAAATAATAGCTATTATAATGGTGACACAATGAGTATCAAACTGATTAATTAGCCATTATGTTTGGAAATCAATTGATTTACTTTTATTAATTGATCAATTAATGATAATAATGTTTCTTAGTTTATTACTCATTAGTTGTAATAAGTATTTTAAGTGCTTTTATTAAATAATTTGATTATATTATATGTCACAAATAATAAAAACACATATGAAACTAAATAAATTTAACCTAGATATGGACTAAAACAATAAAAAATGAACTACAATTACCTATTTTTTGAAAACAGAGAGATAAGGATCACATGTGAATTTTGCCTCCAACACCATGAGGTGCATTGGACTAACTTGTACCATTTTCTAAAGTTTGAAGGCTTAAATATACTGAGTTGAAGTTGAGGGACTAACTTGTGTGAGTTACCTAAGTTGGAAGGCTGCTGGTGCATTTTGATATATTTTCTTTCTTGCCGAGTTTTAGATACCCATACATTACCCAGATCTCCATTGCCCAGGTTGAGGATAAAAGCTGATTCCTTGCTTTCAATTCAAGGTTTCACATCTTTTGCTGCAATCATAGCCCATGGTCTAGTCTGGACATTGTGCAAAAATATGGTAGTATCTCTCAAACATGGTCGATACACGTGGCTGGGCAAATGAACTTCAAACATTATTTTGTAAAATGTGAAAAATGATATTTTGGAGAACTCGTTTCAAAATATTTGATCCTAAAAGTAATGTAGTGGTACTAATCAGACTTTATTGTGGATCGGTTAATAAATACATAAAATTATCATACTAAATACATTTATATTGGAAAAAATGTTTAAAAAGTTATGAAAGTGAAAAAAGTTTTGAAAAACTTGAAATGTTTCAAAGGTATTGATAACCAATTTATTTTAGAATTTAAGCACCAAAATGAATTCGTCATTATAACTCATTCAAGTTTGTGAGTCTAAAACATAAAAATTAAATATTCAGCACATTTTTTGTGTTTATTGATATTGACTTAATAGTATGATAGAAATATCTAATTTCAAAATTTGAGGATCAAAAGATATCATCATAGATAAGTAAAGTACTTATTAAGTAGAGAGAGAGAGAGAGAGAGAGAGAGATCCACTGCAGCTAATTTCGCTTTCAATCCGTAGGACTTTGGGCTTACAAGTTAGATTTAATGATTGCCAGATATTAGGCCATCAATGGAGTTGAAAGTTGAAACAATCCCGTGGAACAAGAAAATGGGTTCAGTATTTCAACTTTCAAATATGTGGGGCTAAATGGGAATAGTGCTTTTAATTTATCTGTTTTCGGCCGAAGAGATGGTGAATATTGAATACTAGTTTTTTTTTTTTGCCATATGATGTATAGGCTAATTAATTTATAATATATTTTCACTTATAAAAATATATATATTTTTTAAAAAGGTTATATTTAAAACAACTTTGGTTCATATAATTGGGGTAAAAAGTAATTAAAACTATATATCAAGAGTGACAGTGCAATTAGCCATTGAAAAAATTATAAGCTTGACTTATTAATTCATGTTATGAAGTTTGATATTATCATTTTTAATAGATTTTGAAAAAGTCTCAAACAATACTACAAAAACAATATGAGAGAACAATAAAACAATTATGGAGAAAGGCTTCAAATAAACAACGACAATGGGATTGTGCATGAAAATAGATCACAACTATCTTCTTCTTTCTTGTGATTGGATTAAATAAGTCGTGTTTTGATTTGTTAACCTTGAAGCTCTAGAGTATTATTAACCACCATTAGCCGCTTCATTGTTTTACACTCAAATTAATTATAGTTTGTCACCTAAACAGAGAGAAACTAGTGTATACCCGTCTTGTCCTTTTGCTTGACTTATAAATTGTGGGCTGTGACGGCGGCATCTAAACGACATTAAGATGATGCAGCATTTTGGCTAATTGAGTGGTGGGCACGTTTGTATTGCTAAATTGGCCTATGAAGGCCATTGGGGTAGTGCGTTAATAAAAATGTTGGACTGAAAGCTTTCTTCCGGTTTACTTTAAAACCACATTTGTAAAGTGCAACTATTGTCAAATTTGGCCAAAGGAAATTTAATGAGATTTAATTGATAAAAAAAAGTAAATAATTTGAAATTACAATTTAACTTATAAATTACAAGTGGTCTTAATTAGATTTCGAGGTTATGTCATTTTTAATTGACATATAACTATAAAATCTATATACATATATATAAAGTAGAAACCCACTCATTCTCCAAGACTAATTCTTTTAGCATTAACTTCATAATATATTTGCAGCATTAATTTCAAAATCCATTTGTGATAATCAATACTTAAGTCATTATATAGCCCTCACTCCAAAGTTCACTCATTCCCCAAATATGCTTCTTTTACCATTAATTGTATAGTGTATTTGTATTGTTTAATAACTTGGGCTCTCATACAGTTATGATTCCAAAATTTAGATTTTGAATTATAATTCTTGGTGGGCTCTTTGTGTCATAGTAAACAGTCTTTAAAATTCTATTTTTCATACATTTTAGTAATTGAATTTAAATTTCTATCCTCTTAGTATAATAGAACGCCATTAGCTTTTATTTCCTTCTTAATGATCCACTAATATTATTGTCCCTTAATCAATTGTTTTAAATCAATTTTATCTCTTTGTAGCCATTTAGTAGCTTTAATTTATACTAGAATGCTTTGATTACAATTTTATTTGATTTCAATGATATTAATATTGTCCATCTAACTTCTCCAAAAATACTTCATTTAGCATTAATTCGATAGTACATTTGTAGCATTAATTTCAGAATTTATTTGTAATAGTTAATACTTCAAGTCCCTATCTAGCCTTTATTCCAAAATTCACTCATTTCCCAAGACTACTTCTTTTACCATTAATTAACCAATTGTTTTAAATAGACTACATTTCTTTGTAGCCATTTAATAGCTTTAATTTGCATGAATACTCTTATTACAATTTGATTTGCTTTCAATAGTATTAATACTGTCCACTCAACTTTCCCAAGAATACTTCATTTAGCATTAACTTTATAGTACATTTGTAGCATTAATTTCAAAATTTATTTGTAATAATTAAAACTTAAACTCTCTATATAGCCCTCACTCCTATATATAGATCATCGCACTTGCTTTTAACACACACTCAATATTATCATTTCCTCCTTCCATTTCTTCCTGTCGTCTCTTGCTACCTTTCTCTATTTCTTTACTAATTTATATTTTTAGATTTTCATCAATGCCAAAGATAAGATAATTATTTAAAAATAACGATAGAGTTTCTTAATATTTTTATTTCCTTGTCTTTGAATTCCTACAATAGATGAATATGTTTTGTTTTGAATTTTTTCTTATTTTTATAGTCTTCCAACGAAACATGTTATATTGAAGGAATTGTCTCCTGAAATAATTGACCAGACTATTCAAGTAAGGGGGTGTCGTTTATAGGATATTTTAAAGTTTTTAAAAGATGACTAATTTATCAGTACTGATGTTCTACCTGGGGGTGCGAAGGTATTCTTCTTTTTCTCTATTCTACTGAATTTTACAATTTTTTCTCCTCTCCCTACTATAGATATATGTTCATGTTCTCTTATTAGCTAATATGTCTTTTGTTTACACATGAAGGGTGTGACATTTTATGGGTCTATAAAAAATTTCTTAGCATACATGTTTAAAAGGAAACTTCATGAGGAAAGTATGTATATCTTCCAAATTTTTAAAGTTCTTTCAAAGAAGAAGATTTATCATATCATAGATACATATCTATTTATGATCAACCTTACACATAATACACAAATCTATGATGTGAGCCATGAGCCTTGTGATTTTCCTATGCATAAATTTGAGTTTGTTACTTTTGATTAACTTAGCACGTGCGTGGATCAAGAAAATTTTCATACAACTTTCTTAAATTTTTTTTGAAAATATAATTGGATGCTGCTTATACTATCTATATAACATAATTACCATTTGTCTTTGCATGCCATATATTGTGGAAGTTGTTGTAGAAGTTCATTTGCCAATACTTTTTTTTTTCGAATTAACTTTATTGTGCAATTGTAACATTAATTTTAGAATTTATTTGCAATAATTAATACTTAGATCCTTATATAGCCCTCACTCCAAAATTCACTCACTTTACCATTAATTACAAAATGTCTTTTTATTATTTAATAACTTAGACAATCATATAGTCATGGGTTTAGGGTTTTGGGGATTATTGTTTTAGGCCACCCTCATTTATTATTTTTTATTCAAAATCTTTCTCTATATTTGTTTTATTATTCTTTAGTATTATTTTTGTGGTAATGTTTTAGACTTTTTTAAAGGATATAAAAAATGACAATAACAAGCTTTAAAACATGAACAAACAATATAAGTCAAGCTTATAATTTTTTCAATGGTTAATTTTTTTAATAGTTCTAATTAATTTTTACTCCAATCTTAGAAACATATTCTTACCTAAAGTTATTTTAAATATAACTTTATTAAAATAGATATATTTTTATAAGTAAAAATATATAAATTAATTAGCCTGTGCATCGCATGGGCCAAAAAAACTAGTGGCTAAATATGATAAATTACATTAGTGTAGGTTATTGTCTATTCATAAATTACATTAGTTTGAATTAATATGTTAGTTACAAAAATTGAATGTATGGCATATAAGGATTTCATTATTTGTTAACATTTGAATCCATATATTCATTTCAAGTTTGTTAATATAAGTATTGTATTGAATGAATTAAAAATAAGTGGTCATTGTATTGAATGAATGAAAAAATAAGAGACAAATTTGGAAAAGATAAAGAAATTGAGGATTTATATTGTAACACTATCAGTAGTAAGATAAGAAATTAAAAGTAACAAACTACCTTACCTAATTCATTTGGGAATACAAGTTCAAAAATTTACTAATGTGCTAAAAATAAATATCCCTAAGAATATTACCAAGGTTTTCCCCTTATATAAAAGCTCATGATTCATGTGTATAAAAGATTAAAGTTAGAGAGATGTAAAATAAGACATATAAAGGCTTGAAAAAATTATTACTCAGTCATTAAATTATATTACTATTGATACCCATGTATAAAACACTAAAACACTATAAATGAAAATATCACATTAATGGTAATAAAAAGTGATTAAATAGATAAAGAGAAATTAATGTTAATAGAAGTGACTTAAAGAAATAAAGAGGTTTATCCTTTACATATACATATATGGATGGGCTTCAGCTTCAGTTGGAAATTTGTACAAATCCCTAAAGTGGATATGATTCATAATGGGTCAATATCTTATGTTTAAGCTATGTTTTTATTTTTTTATTTTTTAAAAAAAGATAACTGAGTATGCTCTTTCTGATCCTGAGAATGATGAATGTTATCAGGGACAAGCAGAAGTTCTTATTGGGGGCAGTTGAAGACTAAGACAGAATCCTTTATAATTACAGGGGTTAATTAACAACTACAGTTTGTAAAATGGTGTATCATATTATAAATTTTGGATCATAAAAAGTTGTTAAAGATCATTTTTTGGAGTTTAGGAATGCAATTTAGGTGCATATAAATATTTTCCTTTATAAAAAATACAATAATAAATTCTTCCGGCTACAAGAAAAAGACATGGGTTGGAGTTACAAAGTGGCGCACCCCAGCCCTGACTCTTATCTATTGGCTCAGACAACAAAATTTCATGCTAACAAAAAAAACTCTAATGTGAAACGAAGGCCATAGGCTAGTTTTAATGGAAACCACTGCAGCGTTTTATATATATCTGATCTCTATTATCTTTAATTTTAATATATTAAAAGTACAAAGATGCACAATATTAAATAATTTTTTATCTTAACATTATAAGTTATTTTATTCTCTTAATAAAATCTAATTTTATCATTATCTACTTAATTAAAGTTATATTAGCACTAGAACACTAAAATTGACCATTAACTTGGCACTAAATTTTATTTTTTTTTATAAATTTACTCGCACGTGATTCTATATTACAAAATTAAATATTGTGTGTAACTTTTTTACATTAATCTTACCTTTAATGGCGACAAATCCTAGATTGCCACTAAAGTTTTTTTTTTTTTTTTTTTTTGCATCAAACATTCTGCTTTTGGTTTTATATTTCTATCAAATAACTATCTCAATTACAATAAATATTTTATAAAACTTAAAATTCCAACTTAACAAGTATGACCTAAGTTTGTTCTACTATAAAAAAAATGCATGTGAATATAAAATTTTTGACAATTAATTTTTTGTCCAACTTGGATGAATATATACTATATGAAAGTTTAAGTATTTGGTCCATCTTAGAGCAATAATATAATTCAAGTATTATCAAGCATTTATTGTAAAAAATAAAAAATTATAATTATAGCAAAGGTGATTAGGAAAAATTTTTAGGAGAAAAAAAGTTATTGGCTATTAGAATTAGTTGCTTACATTATTAAAAAATGCACTTTTAGTAGCATTTTTTATGTTTTCCAATGTTTTAAAATATTATAAAAATTGTAAGAATTTTTTTCACATGGTTTTCCCTTTTAATATTGTAACACAAATTTTTATTCTTAGAAATTAACACTTTTTCTATACTAAATAATATTAAAATATTAATTTCATTTTTAATTTTTGTAGAGTCAGTCAAATCTTACAAGATGTTAAAAAAAATTAAAATCAATTTTTATTTGAATATTATATTTCATGGTAAATACTCATAGCCTAAAAGTAGTTTTGAAGTTGTTAAGAGATGAAGTTAATAATTTTATGTTGTGATTGCAATTTTTTATTTTGTTTGAAATTAAGTATAATAAGTAGAAAACTTTGGAGATTTGTATGTTCAAAATTTATAATTAAATTACATATATTTATGTTGTAATTGCAAGTTCTAACCACATAGGGGATTATATATATGGAAAATGAAGAAGTTAAAGGATTCTTAGGAGAACATATAATAACTCTTACCATAACAAAAAAAAAATCACATGTACGATATGTATTGGATCAAAATTTTATTCATTTTTATCCAAAATATAATGTTGTTGCCCTTGGTTCTATATTACTATCAAATAATACCTCAAGTACAATAAATATTTTATAAAATTTAAAATTTGAACTTATCATTTCAACAACTTTAATAGCTAAATATTTTATTTTAATAAAAGATTTAAATATATGGTAAAACTTAAGCTAAAATTTTCACTACTAAATATTTTATAAAACTTAAAATTTCATAGTACACATTGTACCCAACCAAAAGTTGTTACATAATAAGTGAATACATCATACACAGTAACTAATTTATATATGGAAAACAATGATAATGCAAGATTTTTTTGAATTTTTTTAAAAATATTTCCCAATTCAAATTTCTAATGTATAAATTATCAAATAATTTAAAATAATTCTCAAAATTTGATGTTACATAGACATAATTACTCTAAGTTAATAAATTTCATCCAATCGGGGACTAGTATGAAATAATATAAAAAGTTTAGAACCAAAAGAGAATACTAATAGGCTAAGTTTTAAAAAAATTACCATATTTGTATGTTAGCAATTTCTTTTAAACTTGGATAAAAATATTGTACTCCTACTATATAGTATTTTATTTCAAATAAAAACCAATGGTATTTAACATTAAGTTGTGCTTTAATTTTTTATATCTATAATGTGTGTTTTCTTTTCTTTCTTTATTTCTTTCTTTTTTTCTGGTTATGCCTATTGTGTTTTTTGATATATCTATTAAAAAATTTTAATTTTGAAATATATTATAAAATATCACTTATCTTATTAAAATTTTTTAAAATATATTTAATATTTAAAATGTTAAATAAATCTATACCAATTATATACACTTTATTTATGTTCGAAGAACATGTCAATAACTAGTATTATAAAAAGCACGGAGGTGCACAAAATGTTGGATGACCATTTTGCCCTAAAATTTTAATATACTATAATACTTTAAATAAATTTATTGTTTTAATTTAACTATTTTAGGATAATTTTTAAATTCTTTAAAACACACCGACCTTTCAATTCTTTTTCATTTGAGACCTTATATTTTAATCTATTGTCTTTTCCAATGCGAGACCATTGAAAAAGTTTGTCAACATTATGCAACGGCCCAATGCATTTGCCAATCGGAAAATCATAATTTTTTTTACATATTAGATACTAGCCTTTCAAGGTTTAAAATTTTCTATTGAAATTTCAAATTAAATTTTTATCAATTATTGAGGTATTAAAGCTTAATTTTGCAACAAACTTCTCCTTTATCTCATATTATTATTAAACAAGACCTTAAGCACAAGATTTATCAATTTCATTATCCTTTAACTTCAATGAAATATTTTTGTTAACATTTAAAAGTACATTCATTGATAAATCTTTTATTTGTCTATTTTTTTCTTGTATGTTTATTTGTCTATTTAACTAATGCATACATTCAAGATAAAACCAAAAAGAAAATTGGATGCTAGGTGCCCCATGAAAATTAATCCAAATAGAATATTTATTTTTTAAAATTTTTAACTTAGATAAAATATACTATTAAAATATATAATCAAACTACTGGAAAAATTAATTTCTTTCAATATCTATGATTTATCTAAGCTAAATTTCATCCTAAACTTGTATCTATTATTTTCTCATTCTAAAAAAATTGAAAATATTTTAATTTATCCCAATAGGTTCAATTTGTTAACCCAAAAGTTGTTACATAATAAGTGCATACATTGTTCACAGTAATTATTTCATGTATGGAAAAAAATTTGATAATGCAAGAGTTTATTTCATTGTAAATAAATTATTGGGATGAATTATCAAATAGTTTAAAATAATTTTAAAAAATTGATAATACATAAATACAGTTACTTTAAGTCAATAAATTTCATATAGTTCAGGACTAATATAGAATATTTTAAAAATTTTAGAATCAAAAGAAAGTACTAATAGGTTAAGAATGGAAAAGAAGCATAAATAAATTAAATTTTAGGGACCATATGTAAAATTTGTCATATTCTTTATGTTAGCAATTTTTTTAACTTGGATAGAATATAGTATCATATATTTTATTTCAAATTACATACATTTTATTCACATTCAAATTATATATATATATATGGGTAAACATCTCAAGTCTTCTGAAGACACATTTCATCGATCATAAAATATATATACCAAGGGGTTTTATATCATAAAAATCAAGTAATACGGTACCGGAAAAAAACAGAGGAATTTTCTCTGCGCTGTTTGTTTGGCTGTCGACAATCAGAAACTAATCAGATCAGATCACTAGCATTATCTCAATGTCGAGTTTGATCGCTCTTGGTCACCAGCTTTTGCGTTTTTGGGTAAGCGTCGGGCTCTAAAATTAATTTTCTATACGCCAAATCATTTTCAGAACTCATTATTTTTTGGAATTTTGAGAATAAAATCTGCCACGCGAGAAGGTTTTTGGGAGAAGATTTTGGCACAAAAATACTTCTATGAATACCAATAATGAGATTCTTCAAATCAATTTAAAGTAAAATTGCAAAGTTCCCTTGCAGTCGCTAGACATGGATAATTCAGCACCTGTACACTTTTTTCCCTCTTTATTTTATTTTTTTTATGAAATGTCTTCTCCTTCACCAGGTTCTCTCTTTTTCTTTTGGCTGGATTTGTCCTTTTCTTTTATACTTTGTTTCTTCTTCTTTTTCTTCGTATACATGATTTTATTTATCAATTTAAATTTGAATGAATTGTTCCCTGCTTTAAATTGTACATAATAATTATTTCATGCATGGAAAAAATTTGATAATACAAGAGTTTATTTTATTGTAAATAAATTATTCAGAGAAATTATCAGATAGTTTAAAATAATTTTAAGAAATTGATAATACATAAACATAGTTACTTTAGGTCAATAGCTTTCATCCAGTTTAGGACTAATATAGAATATTTTTTAAAAAATTAAGAACAAAAAGAGGATACGAATAGGTTAAGAAAGAAAAGGAAATATAAATAAATTAAATGTTAGGACCATATATAAACTTGAATAGAATATATTATTATATATTTTATTCCATATAAAAACTAATGCACTTATTACGTACATTTTATTCACGTTCAAAGAAGGTGTCAATGACTAAGTATATATATGGGTAAACATCTCAAGTGTTTTGAAGATACATTATATATATGCCGAGGGGCTTTTTTATCATAAAAAATCAAAGTAATACGGTACTGGAAAAAGCAGAGGAATTTTCTCTGTTTGTCGTATTAGGAAAAGTTTCTCCAGCCAGTGGCCCCTATGAGACGTTGGTTGTATTTGGAGGGAAAGAAAGGAAAGCGAAACAAGGGGAAAAGAACAAGGAGACAGTAGCAGAAAGAAATGCAAGTTGGCATGAGGTGGGGTAGCAGCTTATGTCACGTATGGAGGAGTGAGTGTGAGACATGCAACTGCAGGTCCAGGTCCAGCTCCAGATGACCGTCGGTGCCTCCGCCAACGCCAAGCTAATTGCTATTCCAACACCAACGATAACAGAATATTCTCAAGTCAAGTCATCGCTGCATATGTAACTTGGAATAGTTTATACATTATCCACCCTTTCTTTTATTATTTTCAATGTAATAAATAAAATTTGATGATAAATTAAATCCTAGACGATTTAACTAATTAACACCTATGGGCATGGCTTTTTAAACATTTGTAGGATTTCTTAGCGTTAGCGGACATATATATCACCCACTGCACTTGCACAGTTGCACCGGGCTTCTTACAACATTTCCTTATCATTATTAAGTACTCCATCCGTCCCATTTTAATTGAAAAATATTTTTTTTTGGAAGTTCAAAAAAAATTGAAACATTTTCCCTTTTGGAAAGTTTTAACCTGTCAATTTACCCTTTTACCCTTACTGAATCTCTCTTTGTAAAATTAACGTACGTACAAAAATCCATGAATTTGAAGTTTTTCACAGACATACCATTATCCCTCTTCAGACAAAATCCCTAGCTCCCTGTTGCGAAGACGAAGACGAATGCAAACAGCCACATCAATTTGGTCGTTTGAAGCGCCGATCAAGGCCATAATCTGCAAATTTCAGCATTGACAGTGACGTTGAATGGAGATCCCACTTCTTATCGTCTTCTCCAGCTGAGGTAATGCAGATCATCGTCATTTGGTCTTTCTCTGTGTTTGCTTCTATGGTTGATTATACCCTGTTGTTTACCTTTTTTTGTTTATGCTCCTTATAAGTGCATCTCCATTCATGCTCATTCCACCCTTTGTTTATGGCTATGGAAAGTAGAATAAGAATCGATATCTACTATTTTTTTATCCTTTGATCGTGTCCTCTTGATGCTTCCTTGTTTGATGAAGCACATGAGATTCTTGCACTCTTACACATTTGATCGAAAAAGAAAAAACTTGTTATTGTAGATAGTAGCTCTATGTCAAGCTCATGTGATTGACTTATTCCATCTTTTTTTTTTCATTTTTGAGAAGACCATAGCTATTAAAGTGTTAACTAAGTAGTTGTTCTCACTTAATTTAAACATTTGAGTTGGGAGAATACTTTGAACTCTGTAATGGCAAGGATACAATTAAAGTTGGAGGAAGATGGAGAAAGTTTTGTTCGGGTACAAAATGTGTTTGCTTTTGTTTTCATTGTTCCATTGGCTTTTTTATGGCTTTTGTTTGGGTCTGTTCCTGTGCTAGATACCTACCTAGTTGTTTTAAACTTTTGAGATATCAAGATGCCAAATTAATTATACACAGTTGCATAATTCCTGCTAGAAATCATGTTTGTCCACTGTTAGTGAAGTGCTTTGTTAAGTTGTTTATTGTGATTAGCTCCTACTGTTGAGCTAGGTTAGTAAAGAACATTAGTTGTGCATATTATGGGAGTCTTTTTGGACTACATATTTAATGAATGAGCATATATGGAGTTGTTAGTTATGTTCCGGATTTACAAGTTAGGATTCAAGTTAGTGATTTCTGGTGTTGATTGTGGATATTGCAGTTGGTCAAAAAAAGACGTAGTTACATAGTTAGGATTAAAGTAAGGTTTCTTTTGCCCTTCTTGTTTGCTGATTACAATCTTACCCAGATAAATATACAAACATAGTGTATTCACATTCTTTATAAAGTTCAAAGAACTATCCCAACTCAAATTACATGTTTACTTCTTTTGTTCGACTACAAAATATGTTTGCTTATGTGGTTTGTGTCTCTTTTGTTTGCTTCTCTAGATTGTTGTTATTGTTTGCTTCTCAAGATTGGTTAAGTAGTTTGCTTCTCTGGTTTTCTTTTCTAGCTTCTATAGTCTTCTGGTTTACTTCTCGCATTCTGGTCTGCTTTTTTAGTGAAAATAGATACTGCAGTTCTGTAATTGGAGATCACTATTCAATTGTTCAATTTGTGTAATTTTGCTGGTTGGCTGGGTTTTTTCACATGTTTGTTGTATCTTATGGTTAATGTTTCTCATTCAAATTTAATTGATATGGACATGAAGTATGAATCTGTTTCATACTGCCTTTGAACTCATATTTAGTTGCATTGTGCTTTCAGACAAAAAAAAATTATCTACTGGATATTGAGATGTGCTCAAAGAAGCTACTGCCTATTAGTTTACAGAACTATTGTTTTTTACTTCCATTATTCTTTTTATTGGATATGTCACTGTACTAACATTTAACAGCTTCTTTTTTGCCTTTTTATCCATGAGGATATAATGATAGGTTTGGTTCCATTATGAATAACTAGAAAAATTTCCCATCTTCCAGTCAAGAAATGAAAGCCAAGGGCCAAAGTCCACAAATAGAGACAGAGATTCTTGATATTTCTTCACAACATTCTTCACCACAAATGGGCTTCCCCCCTCCTTCATTGCCAGAGTTCCCTGCTAGTACTTCACTGTAAATTCAGCTTGCTCCACCACCCGTGAAGCCAACCAACATGGGCAATGTTATGAAGATTGTCTCTGGACTCCCAGGTGTAGTTGAGGGAGATGATTTCTGGATGAAGGCTGCAAGATATTTACTAACATCAAAGGGTGCAAGAGAGATGTTGGTGCATGGAGAAATGAATGAAGATCTGAAGGAGAAGTTTCTTCGAGCTGAAGTGGAAAATTTCAATAAGTAGGCATGGTTCCTGTTGTTGTCTAGTGTTCAACAGAGTTCAAGTGTAGGAACCTACATGTTAGGTTTCATTTTTTTATGCATATTGGTGCATTTGTATATAGAATGGGAAGAATTGTCTGATTATGTAACTGTCTTTTGTAGTGTATGGGAATAGATCATCCTGATATAATGGATGACCCATGTATGTGAATATTCCTCTATGGTTATAAAAATTTCAAGTTTTTGGCTTATTTTGGCTTCCCTATGTTGCTAGCTTCTATTTCTATATATGGAACTACTTACTCAACAGGCTTGAACAGCTTCTGTCCTGTTAAACATGCATAACCTTCTGCAGAAACTATTGCAAATTTTTTCAGACACAATTTTGGTTTTCTCAGGCGAGATGTTGCAAACATGTTGTATAAACAACTGTGTTAACTACTGCTGGTTTTTTTTTCAGCCACAAGTCCATAACTTCCTTTGCGGTTTTGCATGTTGTTTTGCTGCAAATTTTTTTGGAACAAGTTTGGTTTTGTTCAGGCACAATGTTGCAACCTTGCTGCATAAAAAACTGCAAAAACTACTGCTGTTTTTTTTTTGGCACAAGACCATAACTTTGTTTGTAGTTTTCCATGTTGTTTTGCTGTACAATTTTCAAGCACAAGGTAGACTTCATTCTCATTATGTTTTTGTGGAACTAAATATGCCAAACCAAGTTGGCATTCAAACCTAAACATTACTGGAACATGAAATCGGTTTTTTTTGCATCAATGTGAGAAATGATGTACATCCTTCTTTTTTCTTTACCCTCTTTGACTTTAGGTTTGACTTTAAGCTAGATTGAAAGATATGAACTGGAACTTTAAAGGCACATTTGTTCCTATATTTTGGACTTGCTAAAGCCTTAAAAACACTCATTAGATCAAGACAAGTGTTTCTGGCCTTACTGCTTTAAAGTATACAACAGAAACTTGGCATGTTTGACCCAAATTTGACTTATTAACAAATGAATGAATTTTATGCTACAATCTTGCACTAAGTTAGCCCTAAATAATTTTGATTTGCTGGAACTTTCAGACTTTCAATAACATGCTTGCACAAAAAGTTTAAACCTTGATCATTGTACACTATTTGCCCATACAAACAAAAGTTATATACATTGACATATACAAAAACATAGGAGTTTCTGCTGGATTCCTACTGGATTGCAACTTCTGCTGGATTACAACAGTCACTGGATTACAACACCCACTAATGATAATTAAACAAAAGTTCAAAATACAACCATGAACTTGGAACTTTCAGACTTTCAATCCTGTAAATATGCCTCTGTTGCATTGACCAATTCAGGAGGCACATGAACTTGAGTTGGGATATTGCCTTCACGCATCAACCGACTTTTGTTGACATGTGGTATTTTATACCCATTACAGCCCTGTGATTTCATAACTTCTAGCATACATAGTTGATTAGTAACAAAGACATTATTCAAACTCTTAGATGGTAATTCCTCGAATGCTTTCTCTATAGCAGCAACTAATTCATCAATGTTTCTCATGGATTCTTGTTGTTGCAGCGATTGAATTGCTTGAAAAAATCCTAAATTTAGCACATTCATGTCAGGACTATTGGGAGGTTGGCAAACCAATTTAACATTTACTCCACAACTTGCTGCAGCTTCTTCAAAATCAGCATCATCAACCTTTATATGTGGTTTTGCATCGTCTTGTTGAATATAAATTGTCCTATTAAAAGTGCTTTCTGGCCACTTTTGACAAATTGCTGGTAGTACCTTTTCAATCAAGTAGGCTTTAACCATTTCCTTTGTCACAGAAATTACAGCCTTGGTTTCCAAAGTTCCGGCTATTCTATTTTTGCTATTTCTCTTTGCAGGTTCCTTAAAGACAAACGGGAAAATACCAAGCTTCCCTGAAAAAGGTTGTGCCTTCCATTGGATCAAACCTTGGTCTAGCAACAGCAGCCAAGAACATCACTTTTGTTATGAATCTTTTACTTTTACAGCTGCGTAATGGCTCCAATTCAGCAGGCAACAAGTAATACTTCTCTACTTCTTTTGATATGTGGAACCATTTTTCATCAATATGAATGTAATCATACATGTCACTAAACAAAGGATTATGCATTGGAGAGTTTTTATCAATCATAGATAGGCACCATCTCTGCCTACCTTTCTTATTTTCATTTGTCAAGTGAGGCTTTATAGCGTTTGTGTGTCGCCTAATAACCCCTTCTTTTATATGACGACCAAGGGTACATTTTGACATCCCAATCTCTTTTCCCATTGTCCTGATGTTGGTTCGACGATGAAGAGGGAGTTGAAGCACTATGGATGGATCAATCTCTATTTGTTTACGCCCAACATCCCCAGCTTTTTTTGTGTTAACCTCAATACTGTTGTTGCTGGCAATTGTAACTTGTGCCTACTTCCATAATCTCCAAACAGTGGCTCGAGAAACGTTGAATTGAGTACATATGGCTGAGATGGTTCCTCTCTTTGTTTTTCCATTTGCCTTGCATTCCTTCAATAATGCAACACAGATTGATAGCCTTTCTTTGTTGCTTAAGTCACGCCTCATTACACGTGATGTGAACTTCCTCAAGCTTCAGCGGTTGATTATGGAATTGAATTTCAGAAATTAGTTTGGAAAAAACAACTGAGGCAGGTTGATGAAATAGGTCTGGAGCAACGTGATGGATGAATTCGCAACAAGGAAGTAAGACAGTCTCACAAATTCCCACGAAGGAAGTGAGGCAATCTCTCGAAACAGAGCTTCATGCTTTGGTTCACATTTGTTTCTTGTTCATTTGAAATCCAAGCCACTTTTTAGTTTTAACAATCATTTACGGCTACCGCGAATCCAATCATTTGAACAATTTCACATTTTAATTCAAATCCATTCCAATTTTGACAATCCCGCCACAATAAGAAGCTGTCAACATACACCAATTTACTCATTTTCATTTTCTTAAGTGAGGGTGCAAATTTAGAAAGATATTTTATAAACCCCACACTCCTTAGTCTCCATGTCTAACAAAACATTTCAATAAAACTGGGACAGAGGTAATATTTTTTTCGAAAGGAGAAATCCTCTCAACCAAATAGCGTCCGTAGAATTGTACCTTCTCTCACCATGCCCCTGTCCCGGACCCAAACGTCATCCCTAGTCCCTACTGCCTTGCCAATTGACCTCAAGTCAAGACTCATGTCAATTGCTCCTCCCAACAAAGACTACGGCCTTAAATGTGGTCCGAGACTTCGTGCTCACCACCGGACCGGACACACTTACGGAATTGAAGTAACAATATATACTAGCTTAGCTACTCAAATTTAACCACCGACATTACACATTTGTTCATAAATTACGTACCAATAACTGTTCTGACCAGTACAGTAGCAGCTTAGCCACAGCCTACAGGCAGGCTTGTAGAACAGAACATTATAGTGTTACATTTCTTTCGCAAACGCAACTGCTATCCTAAAACACGACCCATCACCTTCAATCTTGATGACTGGTGGAGTGGTACAACATTACATACAGCTTCGTTGGCTAACTAATTGTAAATTAAAATCACGGTTTGTGAGGAAGCAGAGCATTGTAAGTCACCTGCGACGGCGACGGAGACGGACGAGCAGAATCAGTACTGGTCGCTTCCTCCTCCTTCAAATAGCCATCAATTTTACAGGGGACCCATTTCATCCAGTTCTGGTTGGGGCAATAGTATGGCTTAGAGAAAAACTCTGCACATTTTGATTTTGGCCTCTGGTCGGGAAGGTCCAGAATGCAGTTCATCCTCACATCAAGTCGCTTCTTCTTTATCAACTTCCGGCATTCCGGTCCCACCTGCGTGAAGTAGTTGTAAGACAGTGACAGGTTCGCGATGTTCGGAAGCTTGCACACCATCTCCGGTACCGCCCCGTACAGCCGGTTCTGGGCCAAGTTCAGCTCCTGGATCTTGGACAAGCATCCGAACGACCAAGGAATCGGGCCAGTCAGTTGATTCGACCCGGCATCGAAAATCGTTAGGTTCCGCACCAACCCAATCTCGTGAGGCAGACACCCGGAGAGTTGATTGTTCAGGAAAAGCACTTCCTGCAGTCTCTTCGCTCGACCGATGCTTTTGGGTATTGGGCCGGTGAACTGGTTGTTAGCAAAGGTGAGGTAGACGACCGTCGTGTCTCCCAGGTTGTCGGGGAGTTTTTGGCTGAAGTGGTTGTTGTTGATGAACAGAGCGTCCAGCATTGTGAGGCCGAAGACCTGTGCCGGAACGGTGCCCGTGAGTTGGTTGTACCGTATATCCAGGAACGATAAGTATTTGACATTGAGAACTTCAACGGGGAAAGCTCCGGTTAGCTTGTTGTTGCTGAAATCTAACTCGTACAGATACTTGATGTCGGCCACTCCTTTGGGGACCACGCCAGTAAAATTGTTGGAGTTGGCGTGAAAAAAGGCCAAATCCGGCAACTTATCGACGAAGCCTTCCAGGCGCAAGTCCTCTCCGTCGAAACGAGCGCCATTGAAGTCAACGCCGGCGACTGCTTTCATTTTTTTGTCAGGACGAGTTGAGCAAACGAAACCCTTGTAGTCGCGGCAAACATTCTTCCCCCTCCACGTCTTTTTGTACCCAAATGGGTCGTATTTGATTTTAAACTTGAGCGCTTGAATCACAGGGTAGACTTTAGCAATCAGCTCGCTCTCGAAGCCGCTCAGTGGAGGCGGTACAGGATGAGGGGAAGGAGGCGGCGGCGGTGGATGGGGAGGGCAAGGAGGCGGTGGAGGGGGAGGGCACAGAGGCTCAGGCGGAGGTGGGCAATCTGCAGGCGATTCTGGCGCAGGACTGGGGGCGGCTTCTCCTCCGCCCCCTATGATAATCTCTATCGTTTCTCTGTTTCTCGGAAAGTCACTAGCAGCGGCCGGGTGGTGCAATTGTAGGAAAGAGAGTGAAAAAATAGTGAAGAGAAATAACGAACTAAAACCAACAGGCGCGCCCATTGTTCGGTGCGAGTGAAGAAAAATTGCAGCCCGCGCCAATTATATAGTAGAATATGTTTATTACCCGTTAGCTTATAAATAGGGTAAAATTTAAATTTAGTCTTTTAACTATTTAATTTGTCATAAAGTAGTTTTCTAACTCTAAAAGTGACTATTAAGGTCTTTTAATTCAAGCAACGCATTCAATTTAAGTTCCATCCGTTATTTTTGACATTATTTCTAACGGAAAATGTATAAGTGGCGCTTAATATCCCCCTGCTTGATAACACATACAACGTGACAAGATAATAAGTAACAATATTGAGAGAATAATAAATCATAGGCTTGAATTCACAAAAAAAAATAAAAAAATTAGATACTTGAAAATTAATAACCCAATCTTCCCCAATAACACTAGTTGAATGACCGCCGCCGAACGGGAGGGCCGCCGATCTTCTCTTCTCAACTAACGCCACCACCATCATCACATTTTTGTTGAGATCAGGCCAATCGGGAGCAGCGGGGCTAGCGATAGTTGGCGAGTGATTTGGTAGGCTAGGGATTCAAGTGGCCTTCGAATTTAGCGGGCGATTCAAGCAAAGGAGAAAATTGGAGCAGGAGATTCAATTGGAGGAAAAGATTTGGAACAAGGATTCAAGTGAACCAGTCGGAGTGTTTCGCTGGTTTCATCGATTTCTTCGCCAGCATCTCTGATTTTCTCGGTCTTTCTCCCATGAAGCCCTCGTCCCATCGTCTCTGATTAGATTCTCACCATCTCCATCGATTGCTTCGATTCTCCTCCCACCATCTCTGATTCTCCTCTTGCCCTTCCTCTCCCTCCTCCCTGTCTTCGATTTTTCGATTTGAGCATCTACTCTAGGGATTAATTCTGATTACCACCGTTGATCCGTCTCCGGTGAGTGTCGATGACAAGCATCTAAATAATTAGGGTTAATTTATGTTTTAAGCCTTAGATTTTGTGTTTGTCTTAGTTTGGGATTAGATTTTCATTTTTGTGTAAAATGATCACCCATTTAGCTAAAGAGGAAGCCACATGGCATTATGAGTGCCACCTAGGCAAGGTCCATCCAAAATAATGGCTCAATTGACAGATAGGACTCAAATTGAACGTGTTTCTTGAGTTAGGTGACCTTAATAGTCACTTTCAGAGTTAAGGAACTACTTTAGGACAAACTGAATAGTTAAGGGACTAAATTTGGATTTTCCCCCTTATAAATATAAAGAAACTTACAATAACTCCGAAAGTTTGATTTAATCTACATCTTGTTATTTTTATTTTTTAAATTCTACATTTTGTTTGTAATTGTTTTTTCATATTATCTAATAATAACTTTGGAAACTTTAATTTAAACTATATGATTGTCATTTTTCATTAATTTTAATCTCTCATACATTTCTTTTACGGTTAATAAAAAATTTAAAATATCAATTTTTTTCTTTGTAAATGCATTTTCCTATTTTTTAATATAAAATATTTATTTTTAAATATGAGCTAGCTATGAAAAAAAAATAAAAAATTTAAAGTTACTGGAACATAATTTTCAGACAGTTTAAATTAAAATTTTAAAAGCTGTTATTAGATAGTGTAAATAAAATGAGGAATAAGCTGTAAGTTTTTTAAAATAAAAGCGGCAAAGTGTAGTTTAGACAAAGTCTTAGAGTTTTCTATAATTTTTCCTACAACTTTTTGTAAGGGGTCATAATTTAAATTTTAGTTTGTGTAAAGGAGATTTTCCTTTCCAAAAGTTCAAACAGTGGACATAGGTGAAATATGCAGATGTGAAGAGTTTAATTATGACAAGATTTCTTTCATGACACTCCCTTATAGTAGTATAATTCTAAGTAAAATATATATATATGTGGGGGGGGGGGGATGGAAGATAGATAGTATTCATAAATTTTCTCTTCAGGGTTGCAAAATGGAATATCATTTCCGCACTAAAAAGAAGGAAACATTATTGAACATTTTGTTAACGAGATTTTGTTTTTGTTATATTGCAAACGGGCTAAAAACGAGAGCGTATTGAGTGGGTGAATGGATGGAAGTCAAGATTCACGCGTGAAACAGAGCTGGGGTCAAAACTGAGAGGTTTGTCTTCGTCTGGGCTGTGGGGGCTGCTACCGCGTTCTCGTTTTCATGGACAGGCTCTAAACTACACTGTTTTTTCTTCCAAGCACCCTTCACTCATTATTTGATCCCTTCTGATTTCGAGCGTATTAATTAATTGTTTTTTTATCTTTTTGGGCCTTTGTTACGGACTATAACATGGAGCAAAACACATTCCTCTTGGACTTTTTTTTATGGATTTGAATAGTTAAAGTTGCTTTCCAAGGTTCGTCCGAAGTAGAAACATTTTAAAATAAGCATCAATTTGGTCTCTCGCAACTATTATAAGTAGGGATGAATATGGTTTAGGTTAGTTCGATTTTATGGTAAAACTAAATCAATCTTAAATAACATCGGTTCTAAAATTTTTCTACTCAATTCGAAAATCGAGAATCAGATAGAATAAGAATCATGCTTTTGGGTTTTTTTTGTTCTAGTTTTCGGATTTTTCGATTTATACCATATACCTATAACAATACTAAAATTTAATAAAATTGTATTCATAATCAGTTTATGAAATATTCAACATAATATACAATTAAATCAACATTTAAATATATGTACTTAGACACATTCAAAATAGTTTTAATGTTTGTTTCCAAAATAGTTTAAAAAAATTGTTTGTGGAGTATTTTCTATCTCAATCAGTTTACTTCCCTTAAATAATTTCAATATTGACACGACATTCAATATGAAAAACTGAGTCTTTAAGACTATCCTTTTCAATATAAAAACTTGAAATATATTGATGTCATGAATTTTGGGCCAGTTCATTTTTCTTTAATTGGATTAATGACGCCCCATTATTTGACAGGCCAATAAGGGTGGAAGAGTTGGGTACATAAACGGGACTAAGAATTGGCAAAATTACATGGTTTTGCCACTTAGCTCCTCAACTATCTCCTCATTATGCGACAACACCCTGCCGCACCAGCTCCATTTAGTGTCATTATTTAGTCCTTTTGCCAGAAAGCTCGTCAAACCCTTCGCTAGCCACCATTTGCATGGGATATAGTTTTGGAAACCGGATCCATCCTGCCAGTGCTCCCGTCCTGGCCTTAGATTTAGTTATCGAAAGATCTCCGGTGTATTTCGTGCCACAAATAGCCTTTGGAAAACAGCCTTTTTTGCCACCACCGAACAACCGAATAACACTATTTGCCGCTTTACCAGTTAAATTTGCCAATTCGCCGCTAGATCTAACCATTTGCCTCTTGATGTGGTGAAACTCACTGAGACAGCTCCTTTATAAAGGGCATGCGCATCCCCGGTGGACTTGGGCGTGAAAGGATGGGGAGATCTGACTTGCAGAGTAATTTGTAGGCGGAAAAGAGAAGCTCAAATACAGGAGAAACCACTTGGATAATAAGCTTGATATTTTTGTTTAGTATTGCCCAAAACTTGTTTTTTATATGCTAAATCTTGCTTGAATTAGCTTGAATTTGATGAGATAAGCTTGAATTGAGTTGCAACGGTGGTGGTTCAAAAATCGAGATCGGGAGAGAGGTTTGGGCTTGCTCCGGAGAGACGATTCTTGTTAAGAAGTAACCAATGGCACCTAACCATAAATAACACCAAACCATGTGACCAAAAACCCAATTATACACGTAGGTTATTTTCACCCATGAAAAACCCAGAAATGACCCGTGAATGATGAGCCTCATTAATCCACTTAAACCAAAACGAACTAGTCCTTTGTTGTGAACACAAAAGCTTTAAATTTATAATCCCTATTCACTCACAAGCATACGATTTCATTGTGTGCAATGGCAAATATAGGTATCATCCTAAAAGGTAGTGTGATTCCTACCAAGAAATAAATCCTAGCTACTCAAGCCACCTAAACTATTAAAGAAAAGAGAGTGACTGAAACAAGTTAGATTTAAAGTTGATTAAGTAGATGTGTGAATGAAGAGTAATAAACTAGAATGAATGAATTACTAACTACCTAATACAATTTAGGATGGCTAGTCAAGTAAATGCAAGGATTGCTAAAGTATATTAGACTAAGGTGCTTAATGAGTGAAAGTTATCTTCCTAGGAATCCACCATATTAGTTGCTATCCAAGTCAAATGTAGCCCTAAAGACATTTATCCCTTTATGTGGTGTGGAGGCTTAAAGTTCAAGAAGCCTTTTTTCTCAAGATAAGTTTTTGCTCCCTAAAATCAAACAAAGCATTTCTCAAGCCTATGCTTTAACCCAAGGTGGATTAAGCTCTAAACCCTTTTCGAACAACTAATGAAATCATAGATTATCTCTAATCTACAATACCCATTATACCTTATTCCTCTTTTCTATCCCCATTCTTTTTCTCTCAAGAACCAAGTAGGACTTGTAAGTGTGTGGAGTGGTCATTCAATCACACAAGCATTAGGCACAAGAATAAATAATACAAAGAGATCAACATCCATGAAAAGAACATCAAATAACCATTAGATAGCAAATAATAAGAGTTTCATCTTAGAGAGATACAAGGATCTACTTTATGTCATTATATTCATAAACATCAAACCCAAAACCAAACAATCCATGAAAGATTCATAAAATAAAAGAGGGGAAAAAGAAACCCAAGATGGATCCTAGTTGCCTAAGTCTCCTTGGCTCCTAAACTCCTTCTTCCAGCTCCAAGCCTTGCTCCAATGGTGGTTCTCCCAATAAGTGATGAGAAGAAGAGTATGGAATTTGTCATGTGGCTACCTCATTTTCACTTTATATTTATACCCAAAACCTTATTTTTTTTTTCTTGTCTTATGCTTCAAATCCCTTAAAGGATAAAAGCCCCTGCTCCAAGGACAGCTCACTAGGTGGGAAGATGTTGGGGACAATAAAAACATGAAGTTTGGGTAAAACAGAGGAATGTGTGGCGACGTATCACCAGCTGGGTTGAGTTGGTAGGGACATGTCACCAAGGATGCAAAAAGTGGCAAAGCGCTCATAACATTGGCGATGCGTCACCAGTGCTCTTTTCTTTAACTTGATCTTTGCACGCCAAAATTTCGTTTCGCTCGATCCCGCTCAATCCCAACGCCTTCATAATGCAATCCTATCTGTAGGAAGGTGAAACAAAACAAAAAAAAACTGAGAGGGATGGGATGAAATGCGAGAAATTGACAGTCAAAGTTGCCAAAAATTCAATAACTTTGATCAGTATATTATGCATTTAATAAATTTTTAGTTTTACATGGCTTATAAATAAAAAAAAAAAAAGCATTAGGATTGTGTCGTAGAGCATAATCTAGAATAAAGAGATCAAAAGCAAAATGACCAAGGCGTAGTCGGTTTAGGGAGCAAAGTAATTTAAGTGAATATGGAGAAATTTCATGAACAATCCTATAACTTTCATGTTATTTCAATTTGAGACATTAGTTTAAAAATTTAATATAAAAACACAAGATTACCATAATAATTCTTAAAAAAAAATACATATATATATAAGGATATATTAATAATTCTATAAATTTTATTATATAATTATATACATACCTCGGGTTCAATTCCACATGGAACCATAATCAACCTAAAAACCATCGATTTTCCTATATGTGAAACCAATCCATAAACCATAGTCCATTTTTATCCAACCCAACTCAATGGGGTTCATGTTGAATTATAGGTTTACCCAACCCATGTTTAACTCTAATTATAAGTGGGGATTATAGGAATATCCACGTCAAGCATCTGTTAAAATCGTATTGAATGTATTACTTATTATGCATTATATTAGGTTTCGCTTCAAATCATATTTAATGTATTATCATGCATTATTCTTATATAAAATTGATTAGTTGGCCATAGTATTAATTTATTAAACCTTGCATTTAAGAAGTCCAAAAATGTATTTTAGAATATTTTTCTTATAAGTAAGTATTTGTAATTAATTTTTATTTTTTTTAGGTTCTCTAAATTAAAAATTAATAAAAATATTTTGTTTTACAGAAAAATATTATAAAATTATGAATTTTAATAAATAACCATTTTATATGAGAATAACACGTAATACCCTATTAAATTTAATTTGAAACGAATTGCCAAAGCTATAAAACAGCGACAGCACATTGACTAAGCACGAGAGCGTAATGAGTAGGGAGTCCACGGAAGTCGAGAATCACGCGTGAACCAAGGGGATCAAAACTGAGGGGTTCGTCTTGGTGCGGGCTGTGGGCCGTGGCCGCTCTCGTTTTCATGGGCAGGGCCGACAGGCTCTGTACTGTTTTCCTTCTAACCACACGTCACTGATAATTTTATTCCTTTTTTATTTCGAGAGTCTTAATTATTTTTTCTTTCTGGGCCTTTACGGACTATAACATGAACCAAAACACATTCCTTTTGGATTTTTTTTTTATCGATTTGAAAATTCAAAGCTTCTTTCCAAGGTCCATCCAAAGTAGAAGCGACAAGCCTCAATTTGCTGTCTCGCAACTATTATAAGTTAGGATTTTTGGAATATCCAGTTAAAGCATCGTGCTAAAATTATTATGGATTGTTTTACATAAAGTGATTATTTGGTTAAATTATTAATTTATTAAACCTTGTATTTTAAGAATTTCAAATTTTTATTTTAGTTGAAATACTTTTGTGTATAAGTACGTATTCTTAATTTTTCTTTTTTATGTTGGATAAGTTGAAAATTAATAAAAATTACATTCTTTGCAAAAATAATTTAAAATTATAAATTTCAATAAATTAATAATTTAAAACTACTTATTTTATATAAAAATAACACATAATAATGTATTAAATTTAATTTGAAATGAATTGACCTTTGCGATAAAACATGCCGCAGCACATGCTTGATGCTTCAATCAATTATTCAAAGGATTATTTACACTTAGTCCCTTGAACTTTTAGTTGATATCACAGTTACGTTCTTAATTATGATCAATTTCTGTTCTCTATAGCAAAACAATATTTTCTAAATGTCAAATAATTGTAAAAAATATCAGACAAACTAAAATTGTAAGAACAGGACTATCATATAGTTTAAAGAAGGTCCATATTGCTTGTGTGTTCATTCAATTCAATTCGTGTTGATATTAAATACAAAAATAATTAACTACAATCCTTCCTTGACCAATGAAATTGTTTTCATGCAAATAAAGTATCTAAGATTTCTTTTTGACTTAAAATTAGGGTTTGACTTCCATGCAATAAAGATTTTTAATGATTAATTGTAGTGTTAAACTATTAAAAAAATAAAAAAACAATAGAAGCAGCAAAAAAAAGTAAAAACCAGGTGCAAAAAATAAAGGTAAAGTTTGGGGACTAAGAGAGTAAACAAAAAGACTCTAAGTATCAACAGTTTAATTACTCCATTCGTCCCAAAACTTTTTCTCCATTTAATTTTTTTTTTGTATTTTGACTTGAATTTATTCATATTATTGTTTGTTAGAAAAAAATTAAAAAAATATATTTAAAAACTACATGTCTTAATTTATCATTCATATATAAAGATTTTTCATTTATATATTAAAATGTTGAAAGTAAAAAATCTTAGGTTAATTGTGGAAAATAAATGGAGCAAAAGTCTTGGGACGGAACATGTATTAACTTAATAAAGATGAAAAAAGAAAAAATAAAAAAGTGAAATTAATAAAAAATTTATCAACCCAAGTCATGGCAAAAAGGAAATAAACCATAGCAATTAAGAGCCAATTTGTTTTAACTTAAGTCAACTTAATAAAAATGGCTTGCTTTTATGTTTACATCTTTTTTACTCGAAACCAATTTCATTTGAAAACTAATACTCCCCCCGTCCCATATATTTTGCTCCATTTTCCTTTTTGGGTAGTCCCAAAACAATTGCACCATTTCCCTTTTAAGTAATTTTTTACATTTCATTTCCTATTATATCCCTCATTTGTCAATCTTCTCTCTCTCGCCTTCACTGATTTCCATTCTCTCTCCCTCCGGCGTGGTTCCACTATGAATCGGCGACGAGGCGATGAAAGCTCGACCAACGGAGGTGATCGACGACGGATGCGCAAAAGACTGAGGTGCGACCGATGGATGCCGAGAGGACGACGCGAACGAGGCTGGCGAATCGACAACTAGGTGATGCTAATCGGTGACGATGGTGACACGAATCAACATAAATCAAGGCTGGATGACAGGGATTGACTCGAATTCAGGCCAGAGGGGAGGTCGGAGAGAAGCAAGGCACGACGAGCGAGATCGGGGAGAGAAGTGAGAATCGTGCGAGATGGGAGCAAAGCGAGGCAAAGTGATGAGCGGCGGCAAAGGAGGGAGGAGTGATTATAAGACGAGGGGTGACGGTAAGACAAGAAGCGGCGGCAAAGGGTGATTTGGAAAGGGGTCCGGCAGAGAGACAGAGGGAGGCAACTTGGGTTGGCGAGTAGGGACAGGCGGCTTCAGTGTCGGCGGGGAGGGGCGACCAGGGACAGGCGAATCGGTGCGGCCGACGAGAATCGAGGCCAGAGGGGAGACGAGGATGGAGGCTGTGGCAGAGACGTGGGGTTGGAGGGGCAAAATTGGAAAACGTTCGAAAAACAGAACCCTTCCTAAAACTACGTGCGTAGTGAATTGGAGCAAATTAACGGGACGGAGGGAGTATTATTTAGGTCAAATTATTCATTGATTGTAAATTTTTTATTAATCTATTAATTGTTTTATGAATTTTTTTAGGCATTAAAAAAGAAGAATTCAAAGAAATTCAATAACATTATAAAAATTGTATTTCAAATAGATTATTATACTTACATATAATATTAGCTTTTAAATGATACCGGTTCCAGGAAAAAGAATGTAAAAAATAAAAATAAGTCATTTTAGATTAAATTGACTTAAATTAAGTCATTTTAGATTTTATGCTTTAGCTATTATATATTAAAGAAGGACTAGTGCGTAATTTTGGCTTTTGGAAGAATGATATTTGGTGGTGGAATGTTTTATTGCCCAGGAAGGTTTTTGATTGGGAGGTTCCAATTCTTGATTGTTTTATGGATGTATTAAATTCATCATCTATTTCAACTGGCTTGAAGGATAAGTTGGTTTGGCATTATGAAAATTCTGGAATTTTCTTTGTTAAATCATTCTATTATGAGGTGGAGAATAGGTCCTATCAACAAATTATTTCTTACATTCTGTTTGGAAAGCCAAGGCTTCCCCTAAGGATAAGCTTCTTTGTTGTCCGATTTTTCAGAGCAAAGTGGCTACAAGGGAAGTTCTCTTAAAAAAGAAATATAATAGAGGATTCTAAAGCCTTGTACGTTTTTGTCATTTATGTGTGGAGTCTATTAAACAATTGTTTTTGTATTGCAGCTTTCCTTGAAACATTTGGTACCATGTTACACTACTAAAAAAATGTTATTTTCCAATGGCCTTGTCCAACGGCCTCATTTCATCAATCCAAAATTGATTAGATCCGACTCAAATCTACATCAATTGAAAATCCAAAATCCAAAATCCAAAAACAACTAATTCAAAAGCACACAAACAAATCCACATCAATTCAAAAATTGATCAAATTTGCACACCTAATCAAACATGTCACTGTTTCATCCACTATCTATTCTAGAGACTAATCCCATACTTCAACCACCACTTCATCTGCCATCTCTTCTATCTAAAGAGGTGCGACGACAAGGAGAAGGAGGATGGCGGGTGAGCAAGACAAAGGGGCTAGGCAAATGAGGATGATGGTGAGAGAGGTAGAGGGGCCAGGTGAGGAAGATGGTGAATGAGGCTGAGGGGCGAGGCGATGGACAACAAGGTGAAGGGGCAAGGAGAATGGGTGAAGGAAAGAGGAGGGCAAAGAGAAAGATAAAGAACAATTGTGGAAAGAAGAGAAGGGTAAAAAGAAGAAGAAATGAGGGCGAGGAGGGCGGCTGTGGGTACTTATATATAGGTTGAGATTTTTTTGAAACACATGATGTTATAAATTTTTACATGAAAAAATGGTTACCATTAGTATTTTTTTACTTTATTTACTATTTATGTTATAATATATTTTTTACTAATTAATTTTTTGAAGTACTTTATAAAATAAACATCATATGTATATGTAAGTGTGTATTTTTTTTATATATTTGTAGGTAAAATATAATATAAATATGTGTTATTGATTTTTTTAAACAAACAGTTAATAAAAACTATAAATTAATCTACATATTTTTAAACAAAATATTTTAAAAATGCAACTTTAGTTTCTAAAATTGTAAAATTTGTTAATTGAATCTCTCTATTTTCCAACAGCTACATTGAAATTTCCAACGGCCTAGTTGGAAGCTGAAATTTTGAAATTTTTAACAGTTTAGCCGTTGGAAGCAGTTGGAAAGTTTCCAACGACTCAACGTATTGGAAATTTTGAATAGCCAGGTCATTGAAAATTATGGTGATCAAAATTTCCAATGCTTGGCCGTTGGAAAATAGTCATTCTTTTTTTTCCCCATCAACTCTTCACTTTGAAAATTTTCAACGGTTTAATCATTAGAAATTAGCTGTTAGAAAATGTATGTTTTTTAGTAGTTTTATCATGCCATGGAATTTTTGTTGGGTGGCCAATCTGAATATTCCTTCTTTTTGTAGTGGTGGAATGGAATGGCTTTTCTGACAAAGTTAAGTGAGGGTTTGGCTGCTGATTTTTTTGGACAATTATGTGGTCTTTGTGACAATCTAGGAATAAATTGGTGTTTGAAGGTAAAGTGGGCAATGTAACTCAGTTAGCGGATTTATTGGTTTAAAGCTCTATGGCCTCAGTGCTCTTATTCCTTCATTGACTTTCTATTTTTGATTTTATGGGAGAAAAAAAAAATTCAGGTTCTATTACTTGGCCTATGCCTATGAATGGTGATTTGAAATTTAATGTTGATGGTTCGGTAGTGGGAAAACCTGGGCCTAGTGACCGTATAGGTGGCTTATCGGGGGATTGTAATTCCTCTTACATTGCTGTTTTTTTTCAAGTCCATTGGAGTTGTTCACTCTAATCTAGCAGAGGTCTTTGCAATCCGTGAGGCTTTACAACTGGTGATGAGTAATTAGTCTTTATCTTTTACCAAGTTATGGATTGAAAGTGATTTTCAAAATGCAGTGTCTAGGTCCTAAATGCAGATGCTATACCTTGGAGATTGGCTCACAATTTGGCTGAAAATTGATTGGCTAAGGTAGGAATTGGTATGTGCGGTACACCATATTTTCAGAGAGACAAATTTTGAGGCTGACTCATTAGCAAAACAGGGGTTGATCACTCTTCACCTTTAGAATGTTGGTTTTGAGGGATTCTACTCTGTTTTGCATTAGTGTGTATTTGCTATGGTAATGGTCTTTGTTTGCTATCTTTTTTGCGTCTCTATTTGGCTTATTGGAACTGCAGGAGCTCTTACTTTTGTATTTGAGGTGTCGTTTGCTGGTCTTGTATGTTCTTTGAACTTTTTCCTTGAGGCCACTTAATATATTATTTTTGCCTTCTTAAAAAAAAAATAGATCAAGTTGTTATCATATGTTAACTGTAAGTTGAATGGCATAATTGAGTCCAATGACAAATATTTGTGGTTTCATTTATTAAATGAACGAATATGAATAGAATTTTATATTTATTTATGTAAACAAATGAATATAAACACATATTTGTTTCGTTCATGAGAATATAATCATTATGAAACAAATACAAACATCTTACATTTTAACGAACAAATAAGTAGAGAAAAAATATGTTTGTCTTTTATTTGTTTTTGTGTTTGTTTAGAGTTAAATGACTAAACATAAGCATGTTTTATTCTAGCTAGGTTTGTTCAATTCATTTACAACATTAAGTGAGCCCATCCTCATAAATTGTCTAGAGGAAAATTAGAACACACTGCACGAAGTACTAATAAAGATTTGATATACTTACCATAACCGACTTTGGATTTTTGGTGAGACCAATTCACATATTTGTATGAGAATAATACATCTCGTTGAAACTTCGAACAATCGATATTACGGAGTAATATATGATTTACAGATCTTCACTGTTGATTAGGCTGAAGCCATATATGCAGCTTCTTTGTTCCACGCACACATCAACAGAACATAATTATATATACCTATTTTGGAAAGGACGCGTACACATTTGTCAATTGAACTCAAATTCACCAAATTAAATTGTGACAATTAATGTTGATGGGGAGTATAATATATTATGCGTGAAAAAAGAGGGTAATTAATCTGTAATTAAAGACAGCTAAAAAGAGAAAATATTGAAGATTTGGGATAAACTAAAAACAGTAATCAAGTGAAACCACGTATACTGATGTAGTCGATTTTGCAAAAGAAATCATGGCAAATCATAGATTAAGATGGATTAGCTAGGTATTATCAAATTAAAGGAACGGATTTGATACGTACGTGTAATAAGTAGGGTGGGGATGAGAACAGCTGGAGTGTGAAATGATCGAAACTTGGGAATAGTAACTTAAAGACACGATAATTAGCAAGCCGCGTAGGTTAATTAAGTTTAATTAAGGTCGGTACATAGGGAATGAAGCAAAGGGAGCGAATTACCATTTCTGCGTTAATTAACTTACTTAATCTAGCGTCAAGAGGCACCATGCCTGTATATATTCATAGCGCTCTGGGCAGGCGAAAAGGTGAAGCAAAATCAGAATCAGAAACAGTAGCTACTTTATTGGTCGTCGATCAATCAGGTTCAGCTGGCCGGCCTATATATTAAAAAGATGTTGGCTTCTGGAGTCCATGACAACCGTGTGGAGGTGACTGGTATGTGGTCACCAAGGCAACTGTTCTTGTTATTCTCTGATTTCATTTCATCTATGATCTTCGATTAAATTAATTCGTCTTATAAATTAACTATATATAATCGATTTGATTTTAATTTGTGTTTTAGTTATCGGCTGTAGCAAACTGAGGGACACTGAATGGCTTTCCCGCCAAGATCCTTACGTCTATTTGGAATATGGAGGCACCCAATTCCGCACAAAAACCTGCACTGGTCTGATGATTAATCAACGCTACCTCTTCAATGGAGTATTAATTAATTTCGGTTCATTAAATATTCCTTAATTAGGATGATATGATATGATATGATAATTGATCAGATGGTCACGTGAACCCCATATTCGAGGAGAAGTTCGTTTTCAACGTCATTGAAGGGCTTAAAGAGATGAACGTTTCGGTTTGGAACAGCAATACTTTGACTCGTGACGATTTGATCGGCACTGGCAAGTAAGATTATTGCTTTCCCGGCTTTGTTGATTTTGTTTATCCAACATACACTGCACTAGCTAGTCGCTTCACATATCATATGTGTTTAATATATAGTAATTAATTTCTTGGAATTAAACTTAATTATTATTAGCTTTAATTTGTTCTCTTCTCTGCAGGGTCCACTTGTACAAGGCGCTTGCTCAGGGTTTTGATGATTCTGTCTGGAAGCTTCAGACCAAGAAGGGCAGGTAATAATCAACATGAAAATATTCAGTTGCAAGAAACTTATTAATTATATTTATAGCCCCCTAAAATTTTGCCTTCTAAAGCAATTAACCGGTTTCACAGCTAACTATAGATTTGCTACCGTACGTTCCTCTTTTATTTTATGCCCTTGCAGAAGTGCAGGAGAACTGAAACTCATAATCCATTACCCAAATGCTAAGGTATGAAAAAACTCAATCGAAGCTGCTGTCCTTATAATTATCAATTTAGATATATATACATATCATCAGTAGTTATGAAGATATATATATATATTCACGTAAAACCTTACAAAAAGGGATCAATGTCGTAGATAGATATACTAAAGTACGTAAATATGTATATATTGCTTTTGTTTGATTATATATTACAGAAGCTGGTGGCAACTCCATCGTCAGCACAGGCATATGGATTGCTACCTTCTCCTTCACAGGTTCCTCATCATCACGCCGCACCTGCATGCCCTCCACCACCAGTTTGTAATCCACCGCCAGTGGCAGCTTCCTATCCCATCGCGCCTCCATCGCCATATCCTTCACACGCGGCGGCGCCACCTTCGGTGTACCCTCCCCACCCTGCACCCACCTATCCTTCTCAGCCCCCGCATGACCCTTCGCTCTCCATACCCTCACCAGCTGATCCTAAACCTTCTAAGTCCAAAAAATCCTTTTCTATACATCTGCATGCATCTGCGCCATTCCAAAAGTCCTATCACCAACGTCCACCTGCAGCTGCACAACCCCAGCTGCCTCCACCAGGTGCTTAATTGCTTATCATGTATCCTGTATAAGTACGTTAATTTCTTTTACTCCAATAATATTTTATGATATGCTCCTGATTGTTTCCTTTCCGCCAGGTCCTTACGCTATGCCTATGGCAGTGCCTGTGCCTATGCCTATGGGGGTCCATGCTCATCCTCATGAATATCGTTCCAGATCTTCCAGTTCTAGTTCTAGCCCTAGTTATAGTCATGATGAGCAACATATGGCGCCTCTGGTGGATTTCGATCATCGTGAATATGGCTCCACTTCTGGTGATGATGAATATGGAAGTGACAGTGATTAAGTGGTGGGGAATACGATAAGAAATAACTAAGAACAGAACCTTTTAACTGGCCTGGTTTCTTTGGTTCTGTTGTGTCAACTCAATAAGGTTTTTGTTTTCTCCCAGTCGTTTAGATGTGGTCTGCTTCCGGTTTGCGCTCATTGCGAATCAAAAGCGTGGCCAACAATAAATGAGGCTATATCATTTCATTTGCCCTCTTTTGTTTTACTCGACTTCGTTACTAATTCTAATTGAATTCGATCTTTATAGACCTTCGTCTAATACAATCCAATAGTTCTAAGACCGTATTTGAATTCATGATTTAGATTGTTCCATACAATCTGCCAAGTGAAAAGTTTCTCAAAACAAATCGTCTCTCAATTCTCCCTTTCAATTACTGAATTTAGCTTCTGGTTACATTCTGCTATTAATGCATGCCTCCAAATATATTATCTCAATGCCATATATTAATATTTCTCACATCATTGCATAAAAATAAGCAAATCAAATGCACCACTAAAACTGTTAAGGATCTCATTAAATTTGTTGGTATAAAATGATATTGTTGGACAAGGGGTTTCAAAATATGCAAATCACAGCAACAGGAACGCACGCAGACAGGGGTTCTGATCGAATTGGGCTGGCTCAAGCGCAACCACCATCTCACAATTACTAGGGCCACCATGTCCACTTCAAAGGTCAAACAAACAAAAAGGGGCCATTTGCCCAATCCTAATCCCAAACTGAAAATGGTTTGTGTTGTTCCCAGTAAAATCCAAATTTCAAACAAACGTTAATATTGGGCGGAAAACCTAACTCAGAATGTAAAACCCAAAAGGGCCCAACACATATGACAAGTTCATAGTGAATAGTAACTTTGTCTGAGCCGAAAATGAACAGTGTCCAGCCCAGGCAGGAGGATGTCCATAACCAAAAGATGGTCTTCCAGAAAAGTCGCTTAGATATGTCGCTTTGTGTTTCTCATCCTCACTTTATGGTCATTAACCCCTGATTAGCGGTGGGCCTAGTCCAAGAATTACTACACTATTCATTGAATGATAACTTTGTTTTGGGCCAATCTATTTAGACTCGATTGTACTTCGGTCGGAGAGCTTTGCGCCCAAACCTTTTGGGCCTCAATAAACCTAGTTAATGACTGATAAAATTAGAAGTTATAACGATTCTAAAAGAAAAATTATATGCGACTCACTAGTCACTACTACTTTTTCAGGGGAAACTATGAAGTGACGGGAGGACACTATGAAGTACGAACCTTCAAATCAGACGAGCTTTGAATTGTAGGCGGTCCACGCCATTCCGTCGACTCATAATAAATGGTAATTAACATTTTCTATTTTATGTCATCTTATTATAACATTATATTTAGTGAATTATTTTTCTATAAATAATTTTTATTTTTATTTCATTTGTTTTTAATCTATATATATTTAGACAGAAAAAATAAAAATAATAAACATATTTTTTATAATATTAATGTCAAATTCAAATATTTTAAAAATTTTGAGACGGATAAACAAGTGCAGAAAGAGGACATATGTCAAATGATACATCGGCCACTTCATTATGTTCGTTAGAGCATCTCCAACAGCTTCCCCATTTTGCAGTTTTTCTCCATTTTAGGGAATATGAAGCCATTTTTCACTCCAATAGTTTCCCCATCCTATTCTCTAAAATGGGGAATGGGATGAAAGAGAAGATCTCATTCCCTATTTCTGCAGAAACTCCAAAAATTTTTGGGGAATGAAAAATAACATTATCTCTTTCTCGTAAATGTTGTCTCATTTATTATTCACAACAATTAATTCATAATTTTATTTTCCTCCAAATTTCTTATAGAAATATAAACTTTTTATATGAAAATGGTATCTTAAAGACTCTATTTTATAAATTTAATTTTTTTTAAAAAAATTATAGTATAAATTAATATGAATATTTTTAAGCCAGACTTTAGTTAAAAAAGTTAAAATAGTCATTTTTTGTGAAACAAAGGTAGTAAATTTTTATATTTTGCACAATATTTAATTATCAACAATTATTTCATATTTTTTTTCAAAATTTCTTATAGAATTATAATTTTTTTATGAAAATTGAACCTAAAGACTCTATTTTATAAACATAATTTTTAAAATTTTTTATAATATAAATTAATATAAATATATTTAAGTCAAATTTTAGTAAAAATGATAAAAGAGTCATTTTTTGTAAAACGGAAGACGTAATTTTTAACATTTTTAATAATATTTAATTATACAATAATTAATCTAGTTATTAATTTGAATTTACTTTAAATCCATAATATTTAATTGCTATGTAATAAATACAAAATTCTACAAAATAAGGAAGCTATTGGAGTTCGAGCAAAAAAATTATAGAGATTTTACTTTTTACTTCCTCATCTTATATAAATTTTGGGGAAGCTGTTGGAGATGCTTTTAGGTGATAAAGATGGTGAAACTGTTGAAGGGGTTACCAAAAAGATAAATTGTCATCTATTATGTTTAAAGTTGCATTTAAGAGATTATTGATAATCAATTATTAGTAAATATTTTTATATATAGTGTATATTTATTTAATTTATATATCTATTAAAGTCCAATACTTTAAGAAGTTTAAAAACTCCTTTTCAACCATTTTTTATAAAAAAATATTTTTTTATTTTAATATGAATAAGGAAAATTTTCATTAATTTTTTTTTCAAAAAATATTACTCAAATATTTTTTTTGATTAAATATTGTATTAGCTTCCAAATAATACTATTTATAGACAAAAAAATATACTAATTAAAAAACAAAGAGTAATTGATCATAAGTTTAATTCCTAAGATGTAACCTAAGAGTGCAGCAGTTTTGTTTGACGGTCAAGTGTGAACCCGTCATCAATTACGAAGTTTGTTTATCATTTTTTTGGGAAGATGGGTTTATCATTATTTTTATTCAGGTAAAATTCTGAAAATATATTGATAGGAACATATTACATATTTGAGAATTGCTGAAAATAGCTCTAATAATCTTCAAACTCAAATTTTTTAGATGAACTCGTAGATTTTCCAGAAAGATGAAGCATTAATATCAGCAAATCATTTGATAATTATGTAGTATATTGACCTATGGATCTTGGACTAATATACGTACTTATAAACAATAAAATTGTTCCCAAGGCTTATGGGACAAACTACTCTGTCACGCATGATACAAAACAAAGGGGTCTAACAAATTGCCTTTGTAATGATAATCTCTTCATGAGTTCCATTGGGGTAGAAAGCATTATTGATCCCAAACTTTTAGTTGCTATTGCAAATGGGTCCTCAACCTTTATTTGATTGTAAATTAGTCTAAAACTTTTATAAATCATTGCACGTTAGTACATAGTTATAGGTAAGATTGAGTATTTGAGTTAGCAAACAAGTCCAATTACATCAAGGAAAAATAGATAGCTTAAATAGTTATTATATTTCAAAAACTTATAGCAATACTTGAACTTGAATATATTAAAACTCAATTATTGAATAGTTTGAATTTATTAATTTTCAATAACTCTCTAATATCAATTTTTTAAATTATAATTTAAATTATTTAGTAACTGACTACCCATAAATTCATAGTATGACATACTTTTGTTACAGATAATAGATTATTTAAATTATTATTATTTTTCTCTGTGAATCAGATTGTGTGTTTGTTTTAGGATAGGGACCAACATGAAACAAATTACAAATATTTAAGACCAATTTACAATAAAATAAAAGTTGATGACCAATATACCATGTCAATTAAAGGTTTGATACCAATAACAATTTTTACACACCTCTGTTTTTTTTTTTTATTCACTTTTGGGTACTCTAACCTGGTCCTCTACATTTTTTAACAGTCATTCACACAGCCCCAAGGAAATGCCTGTTGGTCAAGTGTTAGCGACGTCGGACAAACGGTGTTCTTTAAATAGAGGGATGGAAGTAGATTTTTAAATCTAAGACAATAACTATAATATAAACATATCTTCAAGGATAACAATATAAACTACAGTAAATTAAAATGATCTGTCTACCTCCTCGACTAGACAAATAGAATCAGCCTTTGCGTGCGTCTCCCGCAACCTCCAAAAGCGTCTTATTTTTGCACAGCCCTCGAAGAACATAATTACAAACAACATTATACCTGCCATTTTCTTTTTCACCTTCTTCCGTTCCCTAAGCACTAAGCAGTTCTACTTTGTTTCTCTAGGAGCATTAAAAATGTAGAAAATTCACAGAAGATACCAGTCTGTTCAAATTGTTCATCGGTGACAGTCCTATGAACGAGATATATGAAGTTGATTATTTAAATGTCTCCCTTGTTAATTAAAGATTACTCTGTCCCATCAGTGATCAATGTAGTATGTATGAACTTAGCACTAATTAAGGGTTACTAGAAGATAATTAACCTTTTGCTTGGAATAGTCTTGCATTTATTGGTATTACTATTTCTACAACTTATGTTATCTGTGTATACGTATTTATATTGCAAAAAAAAAAAATTGGTGTTTGCTTAAAAATTAATACTCCAATGTCCAGGTCTGTTACTTTCATATTTTAGAGATTATGACACAAGATTATGCGTACCTTTTTCAGAAGTACCGTTTACTAAATACCATGATGATTCAAAATAATGCAAGTATTAAAGGATCTGCACAATGAACAGGTAAATTTATAAATGCATATATAAAAGAATAGTGTTATATATGTTTTGGGACAACTGAAATGACATGCTAAGCCACGAATTTGGTAAGGCTTTTGTGCGAAAAAAGAAGATAAAACAAGTGGTAAAGGAGTGTAATAGTAAGTTGAAGAATATCACAGTGAACTCTAAACTGGAAGATTATAACGTGATCATTGCTTTTTTTTAAAACTTTTTTATTTATTTTTTTAACAAAGAAAGAGATATGAGTCATCTAATCAAATTATGAATCAATATCCGCAGTATTTTGGCTAAGGCTAAGGGCTCAAATATCTAGAGACACTATTATGGATTGAATTTCATTGATATATTAAGCATTACTACACTATTAACACATTTTAGAGATTTTAAAAAGTAGATGAATTTTCCCGTAATTTAATATGTAATCTCTCGAATCCTATTATGCGGCTAAAGATATTTCAGAGTACTATAAAAAAATCATGAATCAATTTAATGAAATACATAAATCGGATGACTCATGATGTGATGGCCCAAGACCGGAAAGGCCTAAAGCCAAGGGAGGTCCACCATGCTCTGCTCCGAATCATTTCCTTTTAGCTTTTGTATATATGTTATACTACTAGTAATTAGTAGTTCAAAGAAATGGGGATAGATCCATTTTGTTGAGGGAAATATGATGAGTAGCGAAGGAAATGGAAGGGGAAAGTGAATGGCTTGATGGAATGGGTTTCGGTGAGTTTTTTTGTCTTTCTTTTGAAAAATGGCAGTTCCATTCTGCGGAGGAAGAGCAACCAAATCGAAGGAGCCCTAAATTGTGAAATTGTAGGTCTCAGTCTCTACTGTACCGAGAGCGATTAGAGGACAGGCATAGGAGCAGCAGCAAGCACATCTTATCTAACCCTCTTTCTTTCTTTATTCTGATTGCACAAGAGGTTCTTTTCCTGGGGTCCCGCTTGGTGTGTGTGCCACTAACAATAAGGGTTAACTACAGTTACCCTCGTGATCTTTCGTTATTTCAGTTATATCTCTAAAATTTGAAAATAAGTTTTTTCATATTTTTTTTATGTTGTCTTAAAAAAACTTAGAAATTTTAATTTAAATTATATGATAGTTATCTTCAAATAATTTTAGTTTGTATCATATTTTTTTTACAATTATTTAACATTTAAAAAAATATAATTTTACATTTATATAGAGAAAGAAATGATAATTTTAAGTTTTTATTAACTATAAAAAATTAAATTGACTAATATTACTAAGAGATGACTACTATAAAGTTTAAAATTTGATTTCACTAGCTTTGTCCAATTTTTTTTTATAACAAACGTGAAAAAGTACATATTTTCATACTTTAATAAAATAATTGCAATATTAACTAAAGTTCTGGGTAACTATAAATAACCTTAACAATAACATAACCATTTCATGCTCGCCAACAACATCACTCAAACCAAAGCACAAACATTTTATCTCCCAAGGACCCAGACTTTCCTTTTTATACGACACACTACAAATGTTATACGAACCAATACAATCTTGTAATACTACGATAAGAGTCATAAGACAATCCCAAGTTAGCATCAATTTCTTTCCAAATTTTCAACTAAACAAAGACAAGCGTGAAACCCTCTCCCACACTCGCTCCTTTTTCCTTACTGGTCAGCTCAGCTGTCCAGCGGATCTCTTTTTTTTCGGCCAAAAAAAAAACAAAAAAAATTCTTGATCTCCATTTTCTCTCATCCGCTTTCATATCTAGCTGCCTATAATAACATAGCCAGCACTCTGACAGTCTCACTCACTCTAAAGTCTAACACACAGAGCTACATAGAGAGAGGGAGAGAGATGGGTCACTCTCTCTTGTTTAATTGCTTTCCAGTTGTGCTTGGTGCGATGAAAATGAGCTCTTTATTCTAAAGAAAACGTACAGACATAACATCACTTGCTGTTCCTGTTTCATAGAGATGGCAATTCATCAACAGGAACACAACTCCTCTGTCTTGTTGGACGCTCTTTACTGCGAGGAAGAAAGATGGGAGGAGCAAGAACAATGGGAAAGTACTGAGGCCGCAGCAGGAGAAGTTTTAGACGGGGAGGGCTTTTCTGCCTTTTCGCTTCCTCTGTTACAGCAAGATTTGTTCTGGGAAGACGACGAGCTCAGCTCTCTTTTCTCCAAAGAAGCAGAGCAACACAAGCTTCAGATCCAGGGCACACATGTCGAGGTTCACGATGATCTGACTTCGGCTCGCCGCGATGCTCTGGCTTGGATGTCCAAAGTCGTTTCCCATTGCGGATTCACAACTCTCACCGCCCTTCTCGCCGTTAATTACCTGGACCGGTTTCTCTGCAGCTTCCATTTCCAGAGAGACAAGCCGTGGATGATTCAGCTCGTGGCTGTTACGTGCCTCTCTCTCGCTGCCAAAGTAGAGGAGATCCAAGTCCCTCTTCTCCTAGACCTGCAACTTCAAGTACGTGACCACTCGGTAACTACGTTATGTTTGCGTCCTGACGTCTTCCCTTGTTTTCGCCTGTGGAACTTATTTAGTTCGGGGTTTCGTCCTCTTGTAATCGATTAGGTTGGGGAGACAAAGTACGTGTTCGAAGCCAAGACGATTCAGAGAATGGAGCTTCTTGTTCTGTCTGCCCTCCAGTGGCGGATGCATCCGGTGACCCCACTCTCCTTCGTCGACCACATCACGAGGAGGCTGGGGTTGAAGACCCATCTCCACTGGGAATTTCAAAGGAGATGCGAGCGTCTCCTTCTCTCTGTGGTCTCTGGTCAGTTTGTAGATCGAGCCAGTCTGGTTTAGTTTGGTTTTCTTTCGAAGATGAAATCTGAACCGAACAAGAAAGATGCTATCTTTTTAACAAAACCAAAATTTTTTACCCACCCAAGTAAAGTTCTTTGTCTTATGATTGATTTCAGATGTAAGAACCGTGGGTTGTCTTCCGTCCGTTTTGGCCACTGCCACAATGATGCACGTGATAGATCAAGTTGAGCCTTTCAATTCGATCCACTACAAGAACCAGCTTCTTGATGTGCTTAAAATAACGCAGGTTAGTTAATTGACTCGTAACATGTTTGGTCTCACTAGATCAGTTGTTTCTGGAAATCAGCAACTAATGATGATACTTATTATTTGTTTATGATGCACAGGAGCGGGTGAGTGATTGCTACAAGCTCATCGTTGGTCTGTCCGCCGGTTCGGAAGGGAAGGATCTGAAGCGCAGGTACTATGATGGTCCAAGCAGCCCGAGCGGGGTCATCGACGACCTATGGAGCAGTGAGAGCCCAAACGACTCCTGGGGAGTGGGGCCGTCTCCAGGGCCAGTGTTTAAGCGGAGCAGAACCCAAGAGACAGAAATGCGTGTCCTTCTGGATATTGTGGCCAGCCCTTCTTAATTAATTCTTGAAGAACTGAGGATTTTTGGTGCTACTGGATCGAATAGTGTTAATTAATTGTTTCTCATGCTTAATTATGCTGAACTGGAGCCTAGCTTAAGGAATTGGGTTTAGTACCAAGAATGCCCCCCACCCGATATGAAGAATGGTCGATTCAGATGAGGACATGCGCGGCATTTTGACATATAAAGATGCAGAGAAAGACACTAAGAAAGGGTGGAGTTACTCCTTTTCTTTATATAGACATAAATATATATAAATTTCCATAAATAAATTCAGAAACGCTTTTGTTTGTTTTGCTTTAGTTAGATACTTAGCAAATGGAGATATGGTACCGTCCATCAGGGCGTACAGCTGTCACTAACAAATAAATTAACGTTATTAGTGTTCAATAGTAGGTAAATAGTATTTATCTTACAGTGCCTGAAACTAAATTGTTAATGTCAATTTCTAGTATTTGAGTATATGCTTCTAATATGTGAATGTTTGCAAGTTGTTTTTCTAATGGTGAGGATAAAATATTTTGATTATTTAAATTTTATCTTTAATTGGGAGTATAATACTGTTATTTTAAAGGATATTTAATTGAAAAATTGGAGTATAATGTTATTTTAAAAAATATTTAATTAAAAAATTATGTCACATTTTTATAACTCTCTATATGGTTGTATCTTATTTGCATGTAGATGAAGTTAAATACATTTTATATATACTAAACACTATGGAGATATAATTGAACATTTTATTTATAGAATTAGGCATCTCATATATAAAAATTAACATCAAACTATTGATTTTTATTCTAAGTACAAAGTGTCTAACTCTATCTTTTCTTTTCTTTCTTGTTTTTTTTTAAATTTTTGCAGTGTCCAAGTGCCTAAATATGGTGATTGGATGTCTAGTATAATAGTTTAAGTGTCTAAATCTGGTAAAAAAGTGTCTAGTCAACCCGTTTGAGTATGGTTTCCCAAGTGTTGAATTGAAGTATATAAATGTCTGATTATGATGGTTGAATGTCTAGTATGATGGGTTAAGTGTCTAAATCTAGTAAGAAAATGTACAATCTATATGATTGTGGTGTCCAAGTTTTTAAGTATGACGCATTACATGTTTTCTTCATTTTATATAAAATTAGATACTACGTAGATATAATTGGATATTAAAAAACAAACATATTTAAAAAAAAAAGACTATATAAATTTTTATACAAACAATTTATGTACTGGTGTTTAATATAATCTATAGGAGTGTCTAATTTTATCTACGGTAATATCCAATGTCACATATTGTGGTGTCTAATTTCTAATGAAAAATAAAAACAGAGGCACCATTTTTTCCTTTTATGTTATCTCAGCCTGTGTGTTGGTTAAAATATTAAATGTTAGTGTAAAAATATTAAAAAATTGTAACTGATTTAGATTCCAGCAATAAAAATAATAAAAGAGATTTTTTAAAATAAAAGAATTATTTGATGTTAAAAATAAAAAATGGTAATTGATTTAATTCCTTAAAAATATGGAAAAAAAATAAATTTTTTATAAAAATATCTTTAGAAAAAAATAATTATTTTTCAATTAAACGTGAAATGGAAAAATGTAATTGGATTTGAAAAAAAAAAAAGAAAAAGCAAATTGAGGACAGACACCGTTACGCGCTCCGTCCCTGGCGTATATCCGCCGAGAATTGTCCAGCAAATGTCGTGTGGTCAGCTGTCACTTGGCACAAAGACAACGGTTAATCAAGGCTTGGGGTTCAGGGGAAGATATGGTTGGACTTTGGGGCTGGGGGGAGAGATTGTGCTGGCACGTGACGGGAGGGAGCAAGAGGCTGTCGGCCAGTGGGGATTGGTTGGTTCTTGTGGGGACTTTTCGATTTTGGAAGGTTTTGACTTTGACCTCCAGGGCGTAAGAGCGACCCCACCCTAAATTCTCTCTCCTCGCGGGCTGGAGCGTGCATACAGATACTGATGCCACATGGCAAAAATGGCGATATTCAGCCTGAAACAGATACTAAGCACCATTTTCTTTACATAAATTTTGATAGTAAAATATTTTAAAGGTAAAATATTAGCTTGGAAAAAGTATTGCTTGTGGTTGTAGGATATTATATGTCACATGTCATGCTTACAGTTACAAATATTATTTAAAATATTTGATAATTGTAATTTTTATGTTTTTCAAGTAAATTGTTGTCACATATAAAACTATCTACGACAAATATTGAAAAAAAAAATGCGAGACTTTTACCAGTACTTTAAATTTTCATCTTTTCTGTGATTTTTTGAGAGCATTATTCTCGTAGGAAAAGAAAATTTTTTTTACTGCATGGTGTTTATTTTCCAATTGGGTGAATTACAATTTACCCCTAACATTTGGTCTATATTGCACTTTGCCCCCACTATCTGGGAATCATACAGTTTACCCCATTTAAATTCACTTCTATCTAAACATATGTTAAGATGGTGGGACCCACATTGAGAAAGTCCGAAATAACCCTAGGTGGACTCACCTATCCAACTTCACTTCCTCGCCTTCCACCCTGCCCTTCACCTCATCTCGGAAGTACTATTTTCCAATCACATTTCAGATTTCCAAATTGATGCCTTGGCAAATTCCTACGATAATAAACAACCATTACAACTCTTAGACAAAAACAATATAGAAAGAAAGATAGAATGCTCCTCCTAACTATTGTTATATTTTCAAGCAATCATCAATCAATCTCCAATACATAAGATTAATGAGTAATTCACTTTTAAAATTCACTACAATGAACGGATCCATTTCAATTGGTGCACTACTTTTGAAATGGAAGCTCAAACCTATTCCTGACATCAAATTTCCTAGTCTAGTTCAAAAACTGGTCCTAATTCCATATTGAATCCTACAAAACTAAAGAAATTGTAGTAATGAACATAGCATGAGAAGAAAGGCACAAATACTTGAAAATGATGATTACGCCTATGAAGGTGACCCAGAAAGCAGCGCTTCAAGTGGTGGAGAAACTAAGCAGAAGAGCAAGCTTAAGAAACGCGGAGAGCTTTGGACATATGAATCAGTAGGTTGGCCAAAACGATGTTGTTGTTAGTAAAACATTTCGCTACCAGCGCCACTGAGGAGATGGCCAAGATGGGTTGGGACCTAAACATGAGAGAAAAGATCAAGCCATACTTGAAAGAGTTTGACTTCTTAAATCCGATGGTCGCCTATGTTTCTTGACTCCACCGACATCTAATCGACCCATTGTTCCTAATCCTGCTACCATAAAACTAATTTAACTTGGACATCCTGGATGCCAATGCCACGACGAGAATTAAGAGGAATCTGAAAAAAAAAGAGTTGAGCTTTTGAATTGGACAGAGATAGAATCAAGATTGAGGGAATCAACTTTGGGGATGTCGTATTAACATGGTACGCCTAAACGACAACGAAGCAGTTGAGGTTCTAGGGGCGATTTCGGGTTCACGTTCCCAAATTTGGGCAGGGCCCATCATGCTTACGGCTATGAAGAGGGACGTAATGACAAATGGGGTAAATTACATAATTCTCAAATAGAATGGGGCAAAATGTAATATGAACTAGACCTTCGGGGCAAAATGTAATTCATTCTTTCCAACTTGAACCGTTTATTTTGACTTATTTCAAGTTTGAAGCTTAACTCAACCCACCAAATAAAAATTTAAGACTTCTACTAGCATTTTTTAAATTTTATAACTTAGCATTTTGCTTAACTTATATAGTAATTGATAGTTTAAACTTAAAGAAGTTCAAAAAGCATCTTTAAAACATTTTTAAAAAAGTTAGGTATTTTCTATTGGTTTTTATTTTCTTTGGCCGGATATGGAAAAAAATTCATAAAAAATTAGTTAGTTTCTAAGAAAAATTATTCAAGTGATTATTAACTAGATATAGTGTTAACTATTGAATAATAATAGTTCGAGACAAAAAATCACAAATATGAAAAAAAAGGATTATTTGTAACAGGAAAAGTAATTATTAACTAGATAGAATATAAAATTAACCTAAGAAATCTTTTTGTTAGGGATGTAGTTTGGACTTGTACCCATGAGTACCTTATCACTCCATATTTGATGGGTAGAGGTTTTTTTTTTTTTTTTTTTTGCAACTGCATGGGTTCAGGTAATTTTTAATTTTGTAAAAATTGTATATGGGGAAGGTATAAGTTTAAGGATTTACCCTTGCTGAGCATGGCTCATGCTCTACTTGCATGTTATATATACAGTTTGGTTTCAATGTTTATTGTTTATTATTTAATTTAGCCTAATGAACTATTTTTTTGTTTTTATGTTTACGGTTTAATGTAGCCCAATTGATGTTTTAGATTAATTGCATTTTCACAATCATGTGCTAAATGAATTATTTGTTATATGAATTTTTTTTACAGGTATAATACCTGACCATATTTGCTCCAAAACTTGGAGGATTTGGGTAAAGAACCCATACCAAATACAGGTTGAGAGAAGGACTTGGGTAGAACTCTTATATTGCGGATATGATTTAGGAATGACTCTACCTTCACCAAATCTGGCTCATTAACATCCCTATTTTATGCATTACATTCATATTTTTTTTTTCGTCTAATGTTTTTGAAGCGTTATTCTTGTTGGGAAAACATTTTCTTTACCACGCGTGCTGTTTATCTTCAAACGGGCACAGTTTTCTGACTTTGTTTGAAGTTTGACGCTCAATGGAGCAATCAAAAGCTCCGTTTAGGAACAACAACACTTAGATAATTTATTCAAGAATTGAGATAAAAAAAATATTGAATTTAAAAGTATCTTTCAAAATTCTCTTATACTAATTGCTATGCTAATGCTAAATGGATCCCAAATCAACTAAGGGCTAGTGCCAACGCTGTTAATCAGGCACAAAAGTCTATCTATGGAAAGGTGGTGTCCATTACACGGTTTGAAAATACCTTAAACTTTTTAGTTAACTGGAGAAAATTTTCGATCGGTTAATATATTCAATCGCCATTCAATAGGCGTTTGTTAATCAGATTCAAATCAAATGGTGCACTGAAGAAAAGCCTTCTAACTGATCGAAAGCTAGTTTTCTGTAAAATATATATATGATCTGATGATTCTGATCAACAAATTAAAGGCAGATATTTATTTCATTAGTTAGCTGTTGGTAAATCTTTGTCTCGGTAAAGGATTCTGATTCGGCTCACCTCAGCTGGGCATGCCCTGCCCGAAACTTTTAAATCGAATTCTCTCCCCTTTATCGCCATCACAGACTCCAAATTGTTCCTTCACCTTTCCTTTCCTTTTGCACCACCCCCCCCCCTTTTCTTTATTTCCCCCATTCATTATTTCCCCCATTCATGTGCACTATTTCTTGGTACCAGTTTTATTTTTTACACTGTTTCCCTAAGTGCAGCCAAGGGGATGAATTTGTTGATTTTTGGAAAATTATACAGAAAACTAGCTTTTGAAATATTAAAGTAAAAACTAAGTCAAAGAACATAAAACAGAACATTCAATATTTAAGGACTAAAATGAAATAATAATTAAAAGTTAGAATTCATTTATGCAATTTATTCTTTTAGTAATTTACATCCTATGTCATCACTCCAACGCTTTCTAAATTATATACTTTCATGCAGATGAAAATTGATACTAATGAAGTGATGTTAAATATTCTATAAAAATATATTAGATATATAAATGTGATAAATATGTTGCATTCACTGCTATTTATGCAATGTTCGTTTATTATTATTATTATTATTATTATTATTATTATATACAACATCAAATATTATTATTTCATCAGTGCCCAATTATCTTAGATGGGGGACTATATACTATGTAAGAGTTACGAACAAGTATTATTGGTATTTTGAGAACCAATTTTCAAAACGATAAACTTTTAAAATGTTTGGTATTCAACTCTTTAATGTCGAGTTTCATCACAGACTCTCATTACTTGTTACTCCATCCGTCTCATATTCTTTGCACCATTTACTTTTTAGTAATTAATTTATAATTTTTTATTTTCAACATATGAATATATAAATGAAGAATTTTTATATAAGAATGATAAATCAAGACATATAGTTTCTAAATATATATTTTTAAAATTTTTTTAAACAAATACTAATATGAATAAATTCAAATTAAACTAAATAAAAAAGTCAAATAGTGTAAAGAATATGGGATGGAGGAAGTATTATTTATTGCAGCACTAATATTGGAGTTCATTCACCGAGCGTTGGGAATCCGACTCCAGCACCAAAATGTCAATACCATGACTTCTTACCTCTCTCAAACCCCACAACAGCGCCATTGCCTCCATGTATGGTGGATTGTTCCCGTCATAATTCTAACAGAAGGACATGGCGAAATGCACCAGCCTTAGCTCATCTCGGCAAATAACACCCACCCCTCTTTTCCTTGCGATGTAGATGAGGCACCATCGACGTTGATCTTCGACAATGAGCCACACGGGGGCACTCACACGTTTGGAGCTCGACTGATGATGGAAGGCTTCACGACGTGCTGTCTTCCAAAGGTAATCCAACTTGCAATTCACGCACAAATAGAATGCACCATGCACCTTCATTGGCATTTGGCATGCTGTTTCATGGACAACTTGATTCCAGTTGTACCATAAATACCATCCTGCTATTGCCAACTTTAATGCTAGCTGCTCATCTTGCTAAACCTGTAAATGGATGGCTCCACCATCAGCAAACATGGATCCCTTTCCTTGAGCACCCATCTAACAAACGTACAAGCAAAGAGAACATGATAAACCGATTCCTGCTCCTAACCACAAACCAGACAGCTTTCTGAAACCTCCATCCCCCACTAGGAAAGATTTTCTATAGTAGGCAAAGCATCAGCGCAAGCTCTCCATAAAAATAAATTAGCATGGGGAGGCAGTGATAAGCTGCATAGCCAAGCCCAAAAGGCTGATAAAAATTAATAGCATAGATAATGTAATAGGCTGATTTTACTGTAAATACTCCATGATCATTCATTCTCTACGTCAAAATGTCTTCCAAACATCGAGGGGAGAAAGGGATCCTTTTAATGGCAGTTACATCAACTAGGTGGAAAAAAACATCAATCATATCATAATTCTAAAGAAGAGATTCGTGATTAATAAGATGGGCTACCCTTCACTTTTTGGTACCAGGAACCACTTTGGTAGATACCAATGGATTAGGACCCAGAAGCCACTTATCCTTCCAAATGGAAATACTTACACCTCTCCCTACTCTCCACTCTACTCCCATTTTCACAATTGCTCTTTCTACTAACAAACCTTTAAAGATAACTTTGAAAGATTTCAGAATTGGGGCATTAAAAAATGATAAGGTGGGGAAATAACATCCTCTTGGCACCCTAGCGGCCAAACTTAACAGCATCTTTTCTAGTCTCCATGCTTGTTTTGTAAGAATTTCATGGTTAAAAGCTTTTATATTCCCCTACTATATTAGAAACACACAATCTCTCCCAATTGCACCAGGGCATTTTCCTTTTCTAGATGTCTAAAAACCAAAAAAATGTAGAAGGCAACAATTGTAATTTGTCATATACCTTAGTCGGGAGTAAGACATAACTCATTAGATGTGTGGGCATGACTTGAACAATTGATTTAATCAATAGACTCCAGCCTACCTAAGAGAGTAAGAGGCCTTCTAATAGGCCATATTGTGCTTCACCTTTCCACTCCGGAAATTAAACTGCATTGTTTTCTTTCATCTTAAGAGCCACAGAAACCACAGATATTTATTCGTTTTCAGATAAGCACGTGTCCCTAATAATTCATGATGTGATTTCTCTGACCATGATGATAACTGGGGTTAAAAAAGATGGATGGTTTCACCATATTAACCACCTATCCTGAGGCCCTTTGATAAAGCTCTAATGTTGCTAATAGGAGCCTCAAACCACCCTATTCAGCTTTAAGAAGTAAAATACAACTGTCAGTGAAAAGCAAGTAGGAGACCAGAGGGTTATACCTGCTTATTGTAATCCCAGAAATCTTGTACTGCATTTTTGCATGCCTCAGAAGTCTCAACAACCCTTTAGCACATAATAAGAAATGAAAGGGTGAAAAGGGGTTTTTTTGCCTGAGACCTCTCGATGCCCTAAATATTCAAGAAGGTTACCCGTTCAAAAGAACTAAAAAGAGGCAGTCACCACACAACTCATAATGAGGTTAATCCAAGTGTCATCAAAACCCAAGTGCCCCATCATTGCTTATAGGAAGGACCACTCAACCCTATCATATGCCTTAGACATGTCAAACTTTACTGCTAACATACCCGACCCTTGCTCGTAAAGCCCATTGATAAAATGACATGTCTTCAGAACCACTAAGGCATTATCCATCAAGAGTCTACCAAGAACAAATGCACTTTAAGTTTCTGAAATTAGCTTAGGCAACACCGACTTTAAACGTTTCACTAGGACATTCGAGACAACCTTATAAAGCATATTACAAAGACTGATTGGTGTAAAATCTCCTAAAGATTTAGAGTTTTGTACCTTGAGATAAGAACAATATAAGTTTGATTCAACTCCTCCGACACTACATCCCCATGTAAAATATACATGACAAAATTCACCATACCCGAGCCTAAAATATGCCAATATTTTTTAAATAACACTGGAAGAAGGCAATCAGGCGTTGAGGATTTAGTAGGAAACATCTTAAACAAAGCATTTTGAACTTCCTCCTCACTAAATTATTTCATAAGAACCCTATTCATGTTTTCAGTTACTACCAGATCAACTAATGAAAAAAATCTCGTCGAAATAGGGAGGGACTCAACGTAGAGAAAAGAGACTCAAAATAACTAGTCACTACCTCCCAAATTTGCTCTAAGTCTAACACCACAAAGCCATATTCCAACCGAAGACTCTTGATGAAATTCTGATATCTTCTCTCATTGGTCACCTGATGAAAGAACTTAGTGTTCTTGTCACCCTCCTTCAACCATGTCGGCTTTACTCCCTGGTGCCAATATTTCTCTATGTTCATACATTCGACGGAGCTTAGCTTTTAACTTTTCTTTCCGCCACAAAATCTGATCATTGAAGCTCTCGATAATTAATTTTTTTGGCTCCCATTTGGCTTGCTTAATCTAGGCTTGGATACTTTTCGAGTCCTTGCACCATTCCTCCATGCCACATTTGCACCTTGCTAATTTTTCAGGCAAGGCCACCCTCCATTAGTAGCAATACAGAATCGTAACACCTGTTCACACTTTTCCTCCAAAGTCCACATATTTTCAAAATGCCAAACTCTATGACTCGAAGACATCTTGCCTAAGAAACAAATATGACGCCACAATGATCTGAACAAGCAAAAAAGAAGTGATACACATGCGTCCAAGGAAATAAAATTTTCCACTCCAATGTAGCTAGACCTCAATCCAACTGTTCCATCACCCGGACCCCGCAAGAGCAGATGTGCTCCCGAGTGAAATCTGACCCACAATAACCGAGGTCTATTAGCTTTGTCTTCTCTACAATGTCTCGAAAAGCTTCCATTTGACAAGGATTGCAACACATCCACCCTCCTTTTCTGACGACCACAGGAGTTTGTTAAAGCCACCAACTATAATCCAGGTCAGTGAGCATTAAGAAGAAAATTGCCTAAGTAAGTCCCATGATCTGGCCCGCAGCTCCCACCTCAGGCTTCCATAAAACCTATGAATCGACATAAAGAACCCAGGGCAGCGATTTTCACATGAATATGAAATTGAGGAAAAGATAGTAAGTCTACCTCGCATCATTGCTGGAAGTTTTAAAATACTTAAGCAATGCCGCTATAATTTTTTTTAAACGGAAAAATAATACTAAAACATAAGCTTTTTCTCTGAATAAATGTCATAAATGTTCCCTAAACTTTAGTCATTATTTCCTTTTAGTTCCTAAGCTATTGAATATTTTATTTTAGTCCTAAACATATTAAAAATATTTCATTTTAGTTCCTATATCTATTCAAAATGTTTTACTTTGGTCACAATTTGATGAAATTTGTTAACTCAAAGTATTTTTTTGATAAAAAATTTTTATATCATAATTTAAACTATCTGATAACTGACTTACAATAAATTTAATCTGTATAATTTTTTTTTTACTGTTAATAAAAAATTCAAATTACCTTTTTTTTTTTCTCTCTGTAAATTGAACTTATTGAATTCAGAAAGAAAAAATATTAAAATATTTAAATTTAGTAGAAGATAGTTGCCGAATATTTAAATTAAAATTTCAAAAGTTTCTATCAGATAATTATTCTGAGTTAATAAATTTCATCTGGTGAGGAACCAAAATGAAACAAGTTTAATAGGTTTAGGATCAAAACAAAATATTCAATAGGTTAGGGACTAAAAGGAAACAATGACTAAAGATTAGGGACCATTTATGCAATTTACTCCTTTTTCTCTTTAAAATTATGTGAAAAGTGACCAGAATTAGCTAATATAAAATGAAAGGAGTATATTATTATTATTATTATTATTATTATTATTAATCATAATTCTAAAGGTTGAGCATTATTTTACATGGTTTTTGAGGTTCGAGAAGTGTCGACGGATAATTGGCTTTTTTTTGTCAGATAAAGAGTTTTTTTGGAGATTCGAGTTCCGGCTAACTGATACTTGGGGCAGCATCACTCAAAAGAAGCAGAGGTCGCTGGAGTATATTATTTGATTTAATTGGAATATGCTTAAATTAATGGTTCGGAATGGATGATACTAGTAACAAATATAGGGTAGACTAACTTAAATTCCGCCGCATGAAAAAAATAAAAAGGCGGTAGTTAAAGAAAAAAAAAAAGGTTCCCATAAGTAGAATTTTGCTATTATCTTTTAATTTGTTGCTTTTCTTTACTTGCACACAGCTGTAAAGGTTAAGTAAAGACGAGTGAGTTGGAGAAGAGACGCAGCGATGTTGTTTAAACAATCCACTAATGTTCAATTACTTTTTGTAGTTGAAAAATCTACACGGAGTCCTTTTGACCACAACCTATTTACGGCGTGACGATCCATGACTTTCCTTCCACTGCTCCTTTTTCCTTTTTTTTTTTTTTTTGTTTTTGTTTTTCCTTCCCTTCCAGCAGATTATAAAAACAAGACAGAATTCAAGAATATTGTACCGAATTGAACGTTTCTTGATCCAAATGTGTACCGATCTGCATGCTTCTACTTCATTGCTTTCGGCTTCCCGTAGCTCCGCCCATCCGTTTCATCTCTCAGACAAATTTTTCTGTAAAATGTAACGTGTCATATTAATTTTAACGCAAAGGCTCAATATTTACAACACCAACACACCAACGGTAACAATGACAAATAATGAACTGTGGACCGTCCAGTCTGGGCACATGAAGTAAAATTAAAATGTGGAGCAAGCCAAGTAGTAGTCGTAGCAGTACTGAAATGGTCATGAAAGCGTTCCTCCTCCTCCGCCCAACCCAGAGGTCCAGGGATCCATCAGACTTTGGCATCTCCGCTGCCTCCCTCGCATTATATAATTAGTAAATTTAAGTTTGGTCCCAGAGGAAAAAACCCCATCCACCTAGCTATCTATGCATGCATAATGATAAGAAGAGAGAGGTTAGCGAATTACAGCTTACAGTGTGGTCGGGTCGGTTCGGATGCGGCCCAAGTGGAAGGGGTCCAGTTGAGATCTGGGAAAAGCCCTAAACCATAATGAGCAATATAAATGTGATGCTTGTTCACTCATCACTCTTCAGCCCCAACATCCATTACGTGATTCACATAATTGTTTTTGTATCTCATCCATCCTGTCCATCCACTCCAAATTAGCTAGTTATCAATCTATTTCTAACTTACTGTTGGGAGCCGGGTTTCTCAAAGTCAAACCTGCAGCCGCTGCCTATGTAATTCTAGTGTGACTGTAGACTGTAGTCCTCCACCACCATATCTATATATTATCTGCAACATCTTATGATTTCTTCTGGCTACATACATATGTACCCCATTTCATCTCGTTATTATGTAAATGTATAATGTTAACCTACCCTCACATACAAGTGATCACGCGATCATCGATCTCTCAAGTTTTAGACCTTAATCACATGTGACCCAACTTATGGCTCACCCTATTAACAATTTCATATCTTTTGTCTAACAGCCCCGAATTGAATGCTAATATTTGGAAGCTGCAAAAAGTGTCAAGTGTTAAAGCAGGAGGAGACGAGCAACAAAGGGCAGAGTAGAGGTAGAGATCAGTGGAAAAGCTATTTAACCGCTATGATGAGCAGGGTGGATGACGGGGGTGGTGGTCCTTAATTGATAGGGTACTCCGGGATCTGTTTGTCGTTAATTACTCACTCGCATGAGGTATGCAGTGCCATTTCTCCCCTACAGTTGGTCGACTTATTGCTAAGATTGGTACAGGTTGCCTTTACAGGGGTCAGAGAAAAGGACAAGAGGGGTTCTTGACGGATGTCTCTAACGGGCTGAGGGTCGCTCAGTCTCTGCAACATATATGGTACCACCAACTGATCTCGGCCCAGTTGCCAACGTGTCCACTCCTCTCAGGCAAAGATTTCAGTATCTCCTCGTTGCCCTGTCCCTATCGTCCCTACACTAATTAATTTTGTCAATCCAATCACCCAAGCACATTAATTTTTGTTTCAAGTACGACCTTCTGCTACATTATAGTTTTGTTTTGTCTGTCTCTTAGTTACTTGTCTGAGAGTCTCAAATTACTTATTCATGTTTTCTTAACTCATTTGATTTTTCTTTTGTAAACCCACGCACTAAACTTTATGAAAAGTCAAATGAGACATTTTTTACAAGACAGAGGGAGTAATTAATTTCTCTAGTTTAGACCACAACTCCTTTGAAGAGTTTCCTTTTCTGAGCATACAATCAAATGTGAAATTACTTATAAATATATATACTCAGAATTGTGTTAATTAAATTGCAGTTCGTTACAACCTGTTATTTGTCTCCACTGTAATAAATTTCGGCTCCCAAGTTACAAATTTAAAACAGTTAGAGAAGTAAATGGTAGAGGAATGTAAATTCCATTGCTGTGGCACTCTTTCCCTCCCCCATCATGTATTGCGGACTGCTACACAACAAAACAACAGCCCCTTTCATGTCCTTCCCTGTGCCTGTAACTGGCTCGCAGTGCAAAGAGGATTTGATCACCCCAATAAACACAAAGAGGAGGCAGCCACAACAAGCAACAAAAAATCACACGGCAGTAAAAACGAAGAAACCAGAATTTTCGCAGAACACAAATAAAATTAATCATCCAAACGAGCTGTGACGAAGACTTATCAAATTTCCCGCATTATGGTAGGTATACTTACTCTGCAAGTGAGTCGTGCATGCATAATATCATTGTATGGTACTACGTAACATGTAGATGTAGGGGCGCTAATTATTAATTTGTCTGGCAGTCATATATCTGTCCAAAAAGAAAAAAAAAAAAGAAAAGAAACGCCATTTACAGTTTGGAACATTTAATATTTCCAGCCTTGGCAGTGAAGGGCAGTATGGGCTGAATATGATTGGACCACCAACATTTTTCTGGTTGTAAAAATGAAACCCGTGACCTTTTTTATACCACAGCAGCCACATGGATCACATTTTAATCATCTCTACTATTCTCGAATTATTGGCATGAGTACTAATTAAAGGATGGCAGCAGATGAAATGTTTTTCAGGGTTAGAGATACATCTCATATTGCCAAGACTGGTTGGTTAATCATATTTTCTGAGTGTCAAATGACCAGAATTCCCATCTTTTTTCTTTTTTTGTGACTGATCAGGGTATAGTTCTTTACTTATGAAACAGATTTCTTCTAACTGTAGCAAAAGAGGGAGTTTAGACAGGAAATGGGTAAGATAAATACCCGTCTTTTGTAACTCATGTTCTAGCAAAAAGGTATAAAAAAGAAACTGAGAGAGAGAGAGGGATTAGATTACGCCCAGTAAGCTCAGAAAGAATTACCAGACAAAGGTTTGTCTTAGCGGGCAGTGATCCGTACGCTACATGAATATAAGCGAGGGGAGACCAGGACCGGAGGGGAGAGGACATTCAATTATATTGCCCACGTACTCATAAATCATTACTACGGAGTACTTCTCATGAACCAGAACCACCAAAAAATAAAAGATATATTAAGAATAATTCATTTTAATTTAAGTCAAGTGACTTAAATTTTATTTTTATATATTTTTTTTTTAATCTAAAATTAATTTTATTTAAAAATTTAATATTATGTAAATGTAATAATCCATTTGAAAATAAAATTTTATGATGTTGTTAAATTTCTATAAATTTTATTTTTTTAAAGCTTTAAATTAAAAAAATTTTATAAAAATTTTAGTAAGATTATAAAAATTTTATTTTTAATTAATTATTGTAGCTACATATTATTGACTTTTAATAAAAATTAATTTCAAATAAAAAAAATATATAAAAATAAAAATAAATTATTTTATAGTCAATTAACTTAAATTAAAACAAATTAGCTGAAATTGTCCCAACTGACCCCGCCAACTTCATTATTAACCCACTATTACCTGCAAGGGAATGACAAGACTGATCCCTGTAAGTTAACAATAGATAAACGATTCGTCCCAATTTTTTTTTTTTTTAAAAACAAAGATCCAGATAACAGTCTTTGAAAAAAAAAATCAGCTCAATAAATGAATACTTAATTTCTTGTTTGTTACTAAATTGATGTCTTACATATCCTTCTTATAAGAAATTGGGATTTCAGTGGCATTAATAGCCCTTTCTGAAACTACATTACCACTCTTGCTAGACGCAAATTCAAACACCATCAAGGCAGTTCTTGAAAAATTGGTAGTTTCGTGTAACATATGCTGGCTTAATTCAAAAATATCAAGACACAGACACTTGCAGAAAAATCAGCGCAAGAAAATATTTACAACTGGGGGATAAAAAAAGAAAAAAGAAACGTGTTTAAAGGCCGAACTCAAAAGATCCTCGCATTCCGCTTTGGGCCAAGTCGCAGACCCAATTCCCTTCCGCTTTTTAGCAGGCCGTTTCCCTTGAACCTTCCCTTGGGTTTCATATTTATCATCCTCCAGCTTTTCTGGACTTCCCAATGTCTTCTTATCCATTATTTCAATAACAACTACGAAATATCGAAATCAATACGGGAAACTGAAAGATTTCTATATCAATTGCCAAGTTTTAATATTTCCTCTTTCTGTAGTTTTTATTTGATTTTCTTAAAATTGAGTTTCATCCGCTTTTTTTTTTTCATATTAATTGTTGTTAAATTCTTTTGAAAAAAGACTAGTTAGTTGTTACTTAGGATTTCGCATACATTTACATACAGGTACATCAACTTGTCACTCATTAAAAAAAAAAAAACCCCTGTTGAATCACACCCATTTCAGGGGCCAATAGTGCAGTAGCATCTCTCCTAATGAAAAGTGCGGATCCTCTCAAATTCATTGGACCATCCAGTTTTGAATATAGGACATGATGGTGCCACATATTCCTCGTTTAAAAAAAAAAAAAAATTATTTACTGCTGTAAGTATAAAATACAGTTTAGTGCAAAATCATTTTTTAAAGAGGAAAAGTTTTTCTACATTAATACAGTGTACATAGAGTAAAATACATAAGGCAAAATACAACTATGGAAAAATTATACGCGACGTGACTGACTTTGGACCAGAAAGTATGTCGGCACCCTAAAGTTTTACTTGAGAAGACTGAATATTGAGAGAGGGAGCGAGTATATTCTCCATCAGATGGATGGCTTTTTAAGTCAAGTGGGATTCGACTCGAAGTGGCCGGTTAAACACTTAAAATATTTCTACATCTTGTTTCAAATACTTGTGAGTCATCGACGAGCTTCATTATGCAAAACGGACTAGTTTCATTGCAAATGGGCAGAAGTAACTCGTCCAGATTAGGCCGTTATATGTCTTTTTCTTCCCATTGCTAGTAATGCAATTGAAAATATATAGTTGTTTCGTTAGTGAAGACTGAAGACATACAAACTAGGTTCTATCTCCTGCTTCTCTCTTGACCTCTATCCCATGCACCAAGTGGCGGCTACAGCAGTTATATTTTGTACGGTTAAGTTTAATTGTCCATATATATTTAAAAAAGAATGATACTTTTAATGGTGATTTCGTCAATTTATAATTTAATACCGTATAAGTATGTCAATTTTATATATATGTTGTAAGGTTTGTTGTCTCAAATTCAAAAAATTCAATCATTTTAGTTTGTTTAGGATTTGCTTTAGTTTTTCTATTTATTTGAGGTTTTATTTTCTAGCAGAATGTAACTAGGGTTTGTAGTGTGTAGCCTATAAAAAAGTATATTGTGATAAGACGTTAGATATAAGAAAAAAAATCAATATGATGAAAAGACAAAATGTGAGGGTTTCAAGATGGATGAGAAGTTCAAAGGTTGGAAAGAGCTAGAATGAGAAGTCTTTTATGATTCTCATAACTTGTAATTGTGTGAAAGTAAGATATTGAGGTTGTCAGTAGCAAGCAGGGGATCTGTAGACCTGTGTGAGCAATAAGAGCATATCTCTACTACGTGAGCACTAAGGACATACCTTTATTATAATCTTTATATTTTTTTTGAGTATATATCTCTCATCTATTGATGTAGATTAGTTAAGAGCCGAACCATATTAAATTCGTATGTACTTGTTTGATCGTGTTTGTTGTTCCGTTGTGCGTGATGAGTGTGATTGAGGAATTTTTTCCCAATAAGTGGTATTAGAGCTTATGATTTGGTTATAGCATAGTGAAGCTTGTGGTTTGGTCTTGGCATGGTGGAGCCTGTGATGTATTCTTGACATGGTGGAGCTTTATGTTTATGTGTGTTGATGTTCATGATGTTGTTGTTTGGAGTTATGTTCGTGTTGTTCATATTCGTTTGCGTTCATTGTTGTATTCGTGTTTTGGTGATGTTTGTGGTGTTTGTGTTTTTTATTGTGATCGTATGTTCATGATGTTCGTGGTCGTTTTCGTTCATTGTTGTGTTTGTGTCTTGGTGGTGTTTGTTGCTCATGGTCATGATAATTTGTTTGTAGTTGCCATCACATGTGCTCATGTTTAGGAGGATTTGAGTCAAAGTGAAAATTATTGGGTTTGTTGGCTCAAATTCAAGAAGTTAAAGAATTTTAGTTTGTTTAGGATCGATTTTAGTTTTCCTATTTTTTTGGGATTTTGTTTCCTAGTTAAATATAACTAAGGTTTGTGGTGTGTAGCCTGTAAAAAGACATGTTGTAGTAGAATTTTGGATAAGAGAGAACAAGCCAATGCGGTTAAGGGATAAGATGTGAGATTTTTAAAAGGAATGAGATGTTTTGAAGCCAGAGAGAGTTATGACGAGAAGCTTTTTGTGATTTTCATATTTTGTAATTATGAGAGAGCAAGATATTGAGGTTGTCAGTAGTGTGCAGATGATTCATAGACCAATGTAGGTATTAAGGACATACCTCTACTGTAATCTCTATATTTTGTTTGAGTAAATTTCTTTTATCCGTGGATGTAGGCTAATTAGGAGTTGAACAATGTTAAATTTGTGTGTTCTTATTGGATCGTATTTGCTGTTCTGTTGCAAGTGATGAGTGGGATTAAGAAAAAAAAAATTCCCACATATGTGATAAATAAAATTTTAATTTTAAAATAGTATTGCTTACCAAAATTTTCAAGAAATTCTAGTTAAATTTAAGTTCAAAAAGTCAAAAGTGGTAATATTAGGGGATGAAGGAATATAAATTAAAAGTTGCTTCTATGTGCAGTCAAAGAGTGGATTTAAAGTATGGTGAAACAGGGTGTAAAACTACAACAGAGTTTATAATAAAACTACAGTAGAGTTTATAATACTCCATGCGTAATGCAAAGATGGCTTCTCTGACTTTTCACGCAAGTTAAGAAAATTATGGTTTTAGTGAGTTTTCATAACAAATAAATGGATAAACAATGGCAACTTAACGTTTTTTAGGACAGAGACAAATAATTTGGAACTCTCAGAGAATAAATAAGACAGAGGGAGAAAGATTTTTTAATGGCTCTTCATGTAATATAACTATTAACTAAAAACAACATATAGATTACTCAATTAAGTAAAATGAAAATTAAGATTTAACGCCAATGAAAAATTAAATAACAAATAAAATTATAGCATATACAAATAAAAAAAATGGTAACACATAGAATAAACTTTAAAAAAAAAAACAAGACTGAAAATAAAGAACTCATGTATTAGCAGGTGAGATGAAATGAATGAGAAAGAATCAAGACAATTGTTTGTGCAGTAATTGTAATATTTATGGTGGAATTACAAGCAAGGTGCTCAACTTATTGCTTGTTAGTCAATATAAGAAGGAGCAAATCGTAAATTAAGGACCGATATTCATAATATATCTTATCTTTCTTATCTTATAAAAAGTATGAAGGTACATAAATGTTGAACGACTTTTTTACCCTTTAGTTATAAGGTAGTTTACTATTTTAATGAGACCTAAATATGTCATTATATATTTAATTAGAATTTTAATACCATTATAACATCTTACATTACCCAAGGACATATCTTTTACTCCCTTACCTCTCCTGATTTTGCTCGCCTAATTGGTTTTAATTTAGCCACTAATGGCTAAAGTATTCAAAACACCTCCACTTTTTAATCCCTTATCATTTGAAGCCTCTTATTTTAATTTTGTGCACTTCCTAATGTGAGAGCATTGGAAAGTTTGTCCCATCATCCAACAAGCCAGCACATTCCCCATTAGAAAATCCTCATATAGCAGCATATCAGCTTAATTTTGGAACAATATGATTTGCGCTCTAAATGGAAAAAAATAAAGAAAAAAACCCATAATTTTTTTTATCTGTCATGGAAAAAATTTATGAGTTATCACTAAAGTTAAAATTTGCAACAAACAAGCCTCTATATTTACAATAATGTAAAAAATGTCATCAAACACAAGATTTTATCAATTTATTTATTTTCTAACTTATTAAAACAAATGTTTTTATTAGAACTTAAAAGTGCAACTTAAGACCACAAATAAAAAAGTTAAAGATACATAAATTCACTTGACCGTTTTACTCTTAAAACTTAAGTATTAAGTATTAAGTTAATTTAATAGTAAAAATATTGAGATGGAAACATAAATAACACTACAATTTCTTTTTACATTTTCCAATGTTTTAAAATATTAAAAAATTAGAAGAATTATTTTTTCTACATGGCCATCCTTTTAATATTGTAATGCAAATTTTTATTCTTGGCAACTAAATCTTTTTCTATACTAAATAATAAAGTTTTTACAGTCATTGGATTATTACACTTAAATAATATGAATTTCAAATAAAATTGGTTCTGATCTAAAGAATGGAAAATTAAAAATATGTTATTTTAGATTAAGTTGATTTAAGCTAAAATGAATTGGGTCTAATCTTTTAATAAATGTTTTAAAGTTCTGTTCAAAATAGAAAAAAAAAAAGACATAAGCTAAGTTCATAAGTGAGACATTTAATATGAAACTCAAGCAGAAATAAATTTCTTATAATATAAGTATGATACAAATATGTGTCATGACGTCAAAATGTAGTCTTGGTAAGTCAACACTAAGTTTTCCAAAGACATGTAACTATAACTAACTGTACATTACTAAAAAGTTTAACCCTACTCTTAACTTATAATAAAAATATACTAATTTATATGATGGTTGAACATGCCTAAAAATATGGTTATCAATTTATTTACTTTTTGAACTTTAAATATTTTGATCAGATTTTAAAAGAACAACTTCATATCTATGTATATCTATAATTATATCTATATATAACAAAAAAGGCAAATATATAAAGTGACTGTAACTTAAATTATAATTTATTAGTTTTCCTTTTAGGTAGTAGAAATTTTTTTCTATTTTAGGGATTCTATTTTTCTATAGTTGACTAATTATATTATAAGAACAACGGATAAGATTAGGTTTTCAAACCTGAGTGATGTGAGGTTTTGTTCAAAATAGGAAAAAAAAAAAAGATTTAAGCTAAGTCTATAGGTCAGACATTGTAACACCCCCATATCCCACATGGGTGAATTGTGGGAATCCTTATGTGGATATATAGGCTTCAGTTTCAGAATATAAACACTTAGCACTTATCATTTTTTAAATGATAGCCCATATGGTGTGTGCAGGTGTTTCGTTAACCAGTTCTAAACTTGAGTCGTCACAGATGGTATTAGAGCTGACCCGAGGCCACGATGATGTTGTATAGTAAGTGTGCACATGCATCGTCTATCGGGACTAATCCTGGATAGATTACTTGGTCGGGAGAACCAAGTAATCCAACTGACCTTAACGAGGATGTTGGATACATAAGGGGGGAGTTTGTAATGCCCTTATATCCTACATGGCTAAATTGTGGGAAGTCTTATGTGCATATATACGCTCCAATTTTAGAACATAAACACCTAGCGCTTATTCTTTTTTAAATGATAACCCATGTGGTATGGACATGTGTTTTATTGGCCGATTCTGGACTTGGGTTATCGTAGACATTCATTATAAAACTCAAGAAAAAATAATTTTTTTTATAATAAGTATGACACAAATATCGGTCGTGATGTCAAAGAGTAGACGTTGAGTTTTCCTAAAGACATGTAACTATAACTAACTGCACATTGCTAAAAGTTTAACTCCACTCTTGACTTTTAATAAAAAATATACTCATTTATATGACAATTAAACATGCCTAAAAATATGGTTATCAATTTATTTACTTTTTGAACTTTAAAAGCACAACTACATATCTATATATATCTATATTTATATCTATATATAATAAAAAGTGCAAAAAATATAAAGTGACTAAACCTTAAATTATAATTTATTAGTTTTCCTTTTACGTACTAGGATTTTTTTTTTCTATTTTAAGGATTCTAATTTTCTATGGTTTACTAATTATAATATAGGAACAATGGATCAGATTGGGTTTTCAAATCTAAGTGATGTGAGTATAATTTATAAATCAACCCAAAAAGATAAAATAAAATGAAGGGAAAGTGTAAGTTTGAAACCTTGGGTGTAACGACCCAAATCCAGAACTGGTTAACGAAACACCTGCCCATACCACATGGGCTATCCTTTAGAAAAGGATAAGCGCTAAGTGTTTATGTTCTGGAGCTGGAGCCTATATATCCACATAAGGCTTCCCACAATTTACTCATGTGGGATATGAGGGTGTTACAAACCCCCCTTTATGTACCCAACGTCCTCGTTGGGGTTAATCAGATTACTTGGTTCTCCAGACCAAGTAACCTCTCTAATCGGACTACTTAGGCATTGATCAAGTAGCCTCTCAAAACCAAGATCAGTTCCGGTAGACGATGCATATGCACACCCACTATGCCACATCATTGTGGTCCCGGGTCGGCTCTGATACCATCTGTGATGACCCAAATCCAGAACTGGTCAATGAAACACCTGCCCACACCACATGGGCTATCCTTTAAAAAAGGCTAAGCGCTAAGTGTTTATGTTTTGGAGCTGAATCCTATATATGCACATAAGGCTTCCCACAATTCACTCATGTGGGATATGAGGGTGTTACGTTAGGGCAAATGCATTTTTAATTAAAAATCAAAAGTGAAGTGATTAAGCATTTTAGTAGTGCATAGTTACTTATAGTTATATGTCTTTGAAAAACTTAATGTTTACTTGCGAAGTCTATACTTTAACATCATGACTCAAATTTTTCATCTTACTTATTAAAAGAAATTTATTTTTGATTAAGTTTCTTATTGAATGTCCCGGCTGTGGACTTCTCATATTTTTTTTTTTATTTTAACAGAACCTCAAAACATTTATTAAAAAACTTAGCTTATGTATCTTTAAAAATTTAAAATTATGCTAATACATTAATGATAAATATATTTAATTGGTTGAGCCAACCAATATAACATCTTTGTTTAATCATTAGCTTTTTTAATCTAAAATATAAAAATTAAGATAAAATTTATTAACTTAACTTTTAATAAAATTTCTAAATACATAATATCATTAAGTCCATTAAATTAAAATCATTTCTCAGCATATTACATTCTATTAATTTTAAATTTTACACCGAGAACAGAAATTTTGACATCTTTGACAAGATATTAAATGTATGATAATGAAATTTTTATAACTTTTCTACCATAAAAAATAAAAATTCTATCATTTTTTATAGCCATTATTACTTGTAGTATATTCTATATTGTATTATTATTATTATTATTGATATGATTATTTGTTATTATTATTTAAAGTAAATAGAAATCAAATACAATGAGTAAACTATTACAATGAGTAAACTACGATAAATATGTACTATATGAAAGCTTACATATCTGGTTTGTCTTAGAGAAATAATATAATTCAAATATGACTCAAGCATCTTTTATTAAAAAAATAAAAATATATAATTTTTGCAAAGGTCATTTTGAAATATTTTAGGAAAAAAATCATTGGCTATTAGAATTAGTTGCTTATACTATAATAAGGGGGCTTTTAGCAGTAATTTTTTTAAATTTTTCATTAAAAATTTTTTTAAAAAATATAAGAATTTATTTTTTCCACATGGTCATCCGTTTTAATATTATAGCACAATTTTTTATTCTTACCAACTAATTCTTTTTCTATGCTAAATAGTATTAGAATATTTTTTTATTTTTATTTTTTTAAAGCCAATTAAATCATACAAGTTGTATCAAATTAGAAGTAATTTTTGTTTGACTATTATATTTCATGGTAAAGGCTCATGGCCTGAAAATAGTTTTGGAGTTGTTAAGAGATCAAATTAATAATTTTATGTTCTAATTGCAAGTTTTTATTTTATTTAAGATTAAGCATAATAAAGAAAGAAGTTTGGTGGTTATATGTCCCAGAGTCATAATTAAATTAAATAATTTTAGATCCTCATTATTGGTTTTAACCACATGGGAGATTACATGATAGAGGAAGAAATTGAAAGATTTTTAGGAGGATATATAATAAATGTTGGTAGAGCAAGAAAAAATTTCAATATGTACTCTACGTATTAGATCAAAATTTTATTCATTTTGATCCAAAATATATTTTTTATTGAAATTTTATTATTTTTTTATTTCCGTAATGTTGAATTCCTATACAATCATATTTGACATTAATACACAAAATTCTTCAAATATGAAACATATTTTGAAAATTTCTAATTTTTTGAAAAATTTGTATTGTTATATTTAGTTTAATAAGTTAATACTTTTCTTTATTTGATTAATCAAAATTTTAATGTATTTATAATATTTAAAATGTAAACACATTTGTGCCATTTATAAACTCTTTATATTAGGAAAATAAGATTAGTATTTGAAAAGGAAAACTAGAAAAAGATCAGTAATTATTTTCTATGTTTTCTATAAGTTTTTTATGGCAAAAAAACTTAAAAATGCCACTAAATTTAAAATTTTATGCCAAACATGTCTTTAATTTATACGGTTATTAAACATGCCTAATAACATGATATTTATCAACTTATTTACATACTTTATATATTTTTATCAAAAACTAAAAGTGAAACTTAATATCTGTATATATCTATATTTATATCTTTATATGATAAAAAGTTCAAAGATATAAAGTGACTAAACCTTAAATAATAAGTTATTAGTTTTCCTTTTAGGTACTATGAATTTATTCTATTTTAATGATTCTATTTTGCTATGATTGACTAATTATATTATATGAATAATGGATAATACTAGACTTCTAAACCCCAATTATGTGAATATAATTTCTAAATTAATTGGTAAGCATGAATCACCCAAAAAGATAAAAAACTACACAACACTTGACATCGATATTTGGACCAATTATATTAACTCAACCATAAAATAGAGAATGTGCATAGATTTAAAAACTTGAGGTGAGTGTATTTTTTTTATTAAAAGTCAATCATACCTGCATCATCTTATCTTATCTTATCTTATATTATAAAAAGTATGAAGGTGGACAAATGTTGAACGACTTTTTTGCCCCTAAAATTTAGTTTATTGAATTATTCTATATGAATCTATTATTGTAATTTATTCAATTGTAATACTCTTAATAAACTAATAGATTTAGTCGACAATGATTGACTCCTAATAAAACAATATAATCGTACGATAATTGTATTATTAAAATTTATTCAATTGTAATACTCTTAATAAAACAATAGATTTAGTCGACAATGGTTTACTCTTAATAAAAGTATTATTGTATGATTCCATTACAAATACGGTTTCAGTGCCTATTTTCCTAACTATTATAATACAAACAACTCCCAGCAGTGTGCCGTTGAAATTCCACAAAGACAATCTAGCATTCAGAGAAATAGGAGGCAGTAAAACAAACAGACATTTAGCAAAAAGCCCATCATCCAAAGGCAAAAAAAGAACAGAAACAAGAACACAATAGATGATACGGTTTCAAGAATCATACTTCCTCGTGGGCAATAAGTGTAGGGGCCTAGGTAAAAAGAAAAAACTTCTTTCAAGTGGGTAGAGAAGTCCATCTTCAGCTTTCAGAGACGACCTCACGGCATAACCATCTTGACAGCTACAAAACCACCGTCTGCTCCCCGTCAGTTGAGTGAGTTGATTACCTTCAAGTCTAAACCGAAACAAGCTCGTGCAATTTCTCAAGGTTTTAGGGACTCTGCCTGTGAAATTGTTGTGTCTAAGGTTCATATGTTGAAGCAACCCACCTTTGCAAATACCATCCGGTATCAAGCCTTTTAACCTGTTGTCAGCTGCCGCGAATATTATCAAATTCGTTAAGTTGTTCAGCTCCAGTGGAAGAGAGCCCTCCAGTCTGTTACTAAATAGTTTCAAATCAAAAAATGATGTGAGCTTTCCAATTTCTGGTGGGATTTTCTATATACCTATTGAGGAAGCCACCATCTGCTCTCCATCAGTTGTTGCGCCATGCATCCTTCTTTCCATCATGCCGTCGAGTCTTCTCTCCGTGGTTGCATGACCCGATGAAACCGCACATGGAGAACAATATCATAAAGTTAGATTAAAAAAAATAAAAGAAGTTCTCCAATCTGCACATGGGTATGTATGACATTGTTTCCAAAATCTTTGTCCAATTTGCACATACATATACTCATATATATAACATTAGTTTTGATATTCGACCAACCTGTACACATATATGATGATAATTCTAGGTTCCTGCAATTTTTTTTATTTCATATAAGAGCAATGTGTCTTCTGACTAACTTTGTTTTTCTTTTTTCTACACTGATTAATCATACAAGAGCAAACTATTGATGCATTCATTCGGCGAACAAGAAAACATCTTTCTTTCATGCAAGAATATAGTGGAAATTATATAGAAAACGCCCAAGTATGCAATATCCAAAGCAAGAGACGCAGAACAGGATCTCTTCATGCACTTTCAACAATACATATGCAACAAGGCAAGGTTCCACTAATTGAAATGGAGTTATTTACTTTGTAAATACTGAACTTATTTTTCTAATATAAAGCCTAAGAGTTTGCCATCACTTTGTTATATTTTTTTGTTTAATCTCTTACTTAATAAGTCTTAATATAGTTTATCTTAATAACTTACTTTTCTATTGTTGTTAATCAGAACCTTTGTTACTATCCCTTCAATCTCTGAATGCCATGAAGTACATGTAATGAGTAATTGCATTCATTGTAATTGCAAGAAGTTTGAACATGAACCACCAACTTTCTGTTGCCAAAATGGGAAAGTTATATTAGCTGAACCAAATATTTCAGATGAATTATATGATCTATATACATCACAATCAGAGGAAGCAATGACATTTCAAAAAGACATAAGGGCGTATAATAGTATATATGCTTTCACATCTTTTGGGGTTAAATTGGACATGAATCTCGCAAGTTCAAGAGATGGTGTTTATACTTTTCGAGCGCTAGGACAAGTATACCATGTACTACCATCTTTGGCTCAAGAAGGAGACAAACCATGCTATTTCCAGATGTATTTCTATGACACAGACAATGAAATCCAAAATAGGATGCAAGCTTTAAAAGATGCCACTTTATCTGAAGCAGGTAAATACTTTATGAATGCCTATATTTATTGCTGTATAAATATAATTATCGTTATTCAATTGTTATTTTTTGACCTTCCTATATTTTAATATGCTTTGTCTATTAGTTTCTAAATTCATTATGAGGAAACACTTCTATTTAGGTACTTCCTAAATAGAGTTATTTACTTTGTATCTTGATGATAGACTTATTACATGTCTTTAAAGCTAAATAAGTCATATCCTAAGATTAAGCAAAATGCACTTTATATATAACAAAAAATACATGATATTTATTGCATCAGTAATTGTTTGAACTCAATTTAACACTACAAATTTATGCAAAAGCAATGTGACTGAGTTTTACAGAGGATGTCATTCCTAAAGCACTGTCATCATAGGTTTCCTCACATGGAAAAGTATCATGAGACTGTGATGAGTTTGAGTAGGTGTTATAATCATGTCCAATTACAAGAATGGTGATATTGTGAAATCAACATGCACACTGACAGGGCAATAAACACCGAACAATCATCAGTTTTGCTACCAGTGCAAAGTTTTCCATGTAGTCTAACCTTTCCACTTGAGTGTAGCCTTTCATAAACATTACATGTCTTCTAATCATTTGGGTAGCCAATAAAAACACAGGTCCTAGATCTCAGTTCAAATGTATCTTTTGGCTGAACTTGGTTTATGGCATAGCAAAGGCATCCTAAAACTCTAACATTTTAAATATTAAAAGTATATTAAATTTTTTATTAATTACATAAGTAATATTTAATTATATATTTAAAAAAAGTACGAGGTCACCAAATTGTCGAATGGTTTTTTTACCGTTATATTATAAGTTATTTTATTTTTTAATGATCCCTAAAATTTTTATTATTTATTTAATAGCAGTTATATTAGCACTAGAAAATTAAAAAGAACCCTTAAGTTGCCACTAAGTTTTATTTTTCGCTTAAGACTTCCATTTACATCAAAAGAAAAATAAATAAATTCCTATGGTATGTATTGAGGGAGTATAAGGTTTTTACTATGTTAAACTACTCATTTTCTCACAAAGAGATTAAAGAATTAAGATATTTATTTTATATGTATGTTAATTGTTTTGTGGTTATAATGATTTTAACTTTTATCATGAACATTATACTTTCATGCAACACATGTGTTCTATCATTAGTATTAAAAAAAGTATGAAAGTGACAAAATGTTAATTGACTTTTATACCCTTAAGTTATGAGATACTTTATTTTTTAATGAGACCCAAATTTGGTATTGTATATTTATTAAAGGCATAATTAGCATTAGGACTCTAAGAGGAAAGAAAATATTAAAGGATATTAAAAAAATGAGGAAATGCTTAATGGTTTATGGTTAGTTGCAACAAATGACTTGACTTTTTATCATTATATTATAGGTCATTTTACTCTTTTTTTTAGAACTAAAATTGCCATTTTTTTTGTAATCAAAAACATTTAATGAGAATGTTAAGTATGTATGTGAGCTATTAAATTTCTAATGTTTTCCAAAACCTAGAAGACATTGATGGTCAAGTTTTTATGCTAGGTAAAAGTGTTTAGAGATTTGAACCTTGGACCATACTATG